>OX328129.1:56473388-57008073 GCA_946811695.1 Gonocerus acuteangulatus | reverse complement strand
CTCTCTCTCTCTCTCTCTCTCTCTCTCTCTCTCTCTCTCTCTCTCTCTCTCTCTCTCTCTCTCTCTCTCTCTCTCTCTCTCTCTCTCTCTCTCTCTCTCTCTCTCTCTCTCTCCTCTCTCTCTCTCTCTCTCCTTCTATCTCTCCTCCTCTCCACTCTGTTTCTATTATCCATCGGACTTATCATGAACTAAAGAGAGCGCCAATAGAAAACACATTTGAGTCAACCTTTTTCAACAGGAGCCTTTTCCATGAAAGCTTATTGTTGGGGAACCGAAAAAAAACTAATTATTTTCGTGCTAGGCTGAAGATCAAATAATAAAATCATCACCACACAGTTTCACCAACTTTATTACGTCCCTACGTGTTCACACTTTTTTGGTGCTTCTTAAGGGGGGACCAATATTACAAATATAAAACTTACAGCCTCAACCTGAGGAGGATAACCTTCCACCAGTACGGCCATGTCTAGACTGATCATGGTCTGAAAGAATCCAACATGGCGAAATATAATCAGCTGATCAATAATCGATATGCTATACATTTAAAATTAATTTTCAGAAGAAATATACTCTTAAAAATTAAAACCATCTTCCCAACCTCTAATTAAAACATATTTTTACTTTTTGTCAAATAATTTAATAAAAATAGTATTCAAATGTAGTATTTCAGTTTTTTTATTTACCAATTTCTTTCTGTTTTTTATGATACGGATATTTTCCTTAATTCTTCTTTTCATTTTATTTCTTTCCTTACCTAATGCGCTAATATTTTCAAAACCGAAACTATGTTTATATTTTATAGCATGATAAGCCAACGCTGTTTTATTCTCTCCTTTATCAATACTTTGCGCATGCTGCTTAATTCTTTTTCGAAGTAACTGTTCCGATTCCCCTATATATGATTTATCACAGCTATTACAGTCAATTTTGTAGATATTGTATTTAGTTTCTTTTAATTTTAATTTATCTTTAATACGACTAAAGCTATTTTTAATTCTGTTATCATATTTTCAAGATATCCTGCCTATATCCTTACATATATGTCTTATTTTGTTGGAAATTAATGGATTAAAATCGAAGCCAAAATAAGGGCATGGTTCTGCATCCTGATCGTTTAACAAACTACATCTTTTATTGCCTAATTGATCATAAATATGATTATTATATGACGTTCCGCTTTCCCTCACTGCATCTTTGTCCTCATCCGTTCGAATTGCCATGCTGAAAAAAATCATCAATTTTTGGTTGCTTTATTTTAGTTCTTTTTATGCTACTATTGTTTTCATCCAATCCACCATTCGATTCTCTTTTTCGTTTTAATCTATTACCATAATTGCATAATAATTTTATGCATTTACGAAAAAAAACTGTTATAGGATGTAATTTTTCCAATTCTTGTTGAACATTTTCTTTTGTTTATTTAGTGTTTACTCGACTGGATTTCCAGACGTTTTACTACGATACTTTTAATAAAAAGATATATATATATATATATATATATATATATATATATATATTATATATATATATATATATATACATTCCTATTTCCTAAGGAATTTGTCTACAAAAGGGCGATATGTTTCAGTTTTATGCGCAAACAGTGCGTCGGATCAAAAGATGTCTCGGAATAAATTAGTCTTAAAATTAAATTGTCTAGCAGAATTCGTCATAAAAAATACCTGCTGCCATTGGAAAATCAAGAGTTAAATGACATGGCTACCCTGAAGAATAAACACCAGGAATATGCGTAGAATTATTATTATATCGCTCTCATTCTCTCTCTACGCATATTACTGGTGTTTATTCTTCAGGGTAGCCATGTCATTTAATGAAGGTAGTGATTGGAATAATCAGTACAGCGTGTATTTTCCTTGTTGAATAGCTGGTTATTATAAACAGGCGTATCGGCGTTTGATATGAACATAAAACACGATCCCTAATAAACACCTTTAATTAATAAAAGACGATTTTAAAAACAAACCTAATCTCAAATAACTGTTGAGCTGAATTAGGTTTTCGTATTATTTTCTCTTTATTCAGGTGAATATTTGACTTGAAAATGACCAAGTAAAGCAAGATCATATTTTAAATACCGTCTGAAACCTTGCCCAAAACTATAGCAGATATTGATTTGAAGCTTGTTTTCACTGAATTACCTCATTGAAATGTCATACAAAGTGTACTAATAATTTTTATTCAAAGTAAAAAAAAAAAAAAAGTCACTATTATTTTGGCGAAACATGTATTTACTGATGTTCAGAGTCAGCTGGTTTAGCACGTTGCTAGGAAATTACCTATATCAAATTGGAAACTAATAACAAAATTCTCTAAACCTACAAAATCAACTTAAGTCCAAATAAGTATTTTTTCGGGGTCTCCCAGTGGTCTAATTGCTAACACCCCAGTTTCTCATGCGAATTTTCTCATCTGACGGCTCGTTGAGAAAATCCATCGCTGCCCCTTGGATGTTGGCGCTAATGACTCAGACGTGGATGCGCCGTAGAAAAAAAATTGTTTCTTATTATTTTAATGATTGAGTGAGCAGTTAAAAATACTTTACGGAAACGGAAAATTTTCCTGTTGTTCCAGGAACAGTCATATAAACAGTTCCAGTTTATATGACTATATCATTGAAGGGATTATGTGCAAATCCACTCGAGAGTCCAAAGTTTCCACAGGTATATGCTCTAGAGTCTAGGAACAAGACTCGACTGAATAAGAACCAATTGCATGTGCATTGAAAATGGGGATAGTCCCTTAAAACGTTCTACAAAAAAACTTTCTTCGTTATTCCCACCATCCAGCAATTACTGCAATCTTTTCATAAGTTCTTAAATAAATTCTCACGATGTTTTTGTTTTACTAAATATTTATATTTATAATGATTTTTTAACCTTCAATACCATAATTTAATTAATTGTTATTACTATTAAATAATGGTTTTGTTTTATGGGCAAATTCTGTACTTCGCGGTGTCAAACAACCTGCATGATTTAATGAACAAGCATCGAAAGGTAACTTGTTCATTTTTTATTTATTTATTGCTTGCAAAAAAATATTTTACAGCAATTTGCTTATATAAAAATGTTCATTATTAAATTCTTATTTAACCTTATATGATGTTTAAAGCGTTTTTAGCCTTAGTTTTCGTTAATCTATTAAATGTGTTGGTAAGCTCAAATCTCGAGAACAACTGAACCGATTTCGCTAATTCTTTTTTTATAATATTCCTTGAACTACGAGGATGGTTCTTATGGAGAGAAAAATGTAAAAAATTGCCTGAAAAAGTCTAAAAAAGACCTTTTTCAGGTATTATTTACTCCCATGTTTCTCGCATGGTCAATTGTATGTTGCCTGTTCCCGTGTTGGAAAACCATCTGCTCTGTTCGTTTACGCGTCAGATAATGAAACAAACAATATCGTGTACCATTAAGTACTACAATAAAAATGAAACTTTTTTTTTTTTTTTTTTTTTTTAGTATTTATTTATTTGAAATCTGTACAGGTTAACAGTACAATGATCAAGTTTGTTGATCCAGATATTATGTACAAGTTGACAAAACTGGCAAAAGTAAAATAAAATAAAAATAAAAAAAATACAAAATTTGGAAGAAGCCAACCATTGTTGGCACTTCCAGAGGTGTCTTAATAAATATTTTATTGATCATGAAAAGATCAGGCAAGTAAATTGTCTCGGGGCCACTGTCTCTTAAGCCGCCTGGGAGGATTGTCTGGATGGTATTGGGAAGATAAGGATTGACCTACGGGATTAGGATGGTAAGACAATTTGGAGTGGAACGAAAAATGAAACTAAATTTAGAATAAGTAAAAATAAAATGAAATATTATAAGTAGGTATCATAATAAGAAATCTGATATTGTAATTTTCATTGTGATTTTTAGTGAGTATAAAAAGAATTTTAAGTGTTTTATAATTTTTATTTTTTGACATAATGTAATTGTTGACTTATTAAGTTTCTTTTTTCTTTTTTTTTTTTTTTTTATCTTACTAGCTGACCCGGTGTCCCAAATAGCAGAGTAAGTATTTAAAAAAAAAAAAAAAAAGAATCGACTGTTAGGCGGTACGAAGTTCGCCGGGTCAGCTAGTTATTAATAAATATTAAACATTATCTCCTTTGCCTGACCTCTCTAAGCTTAAATGAAACAATCAGTTTTTTACGCATCGTGTTGTTCCTTGAAATATGAGTTAGCACAGTCGCTACGTGTCAGGAATACTTCTCTAAAAATGTCGCGCATGCGGATATAAATATTTGACTATCTGAACAGGTTATAGTATGTTTTCAAGAGGTAAATAGAAATATACTCTGTCATGAAAGTAAGCCAAAACTCTTAAAATAACATGTATATAAAGAATGGCATTTTTAATTAGGAAAATATGATCCACAATGAAAAAAATAAATAAAATATAAAGGATTAAATAAAATAAGCAAGAAGATCTGAAAAATATGTTGACAGTAATGCAGTAAATACCCTTTCGGCGCAGACATGCATTCTTATTAGCCTAGGTAATTGGTTTACTGCTCAACCATTCCGAGCAATTAAATTCGTTGATATCTCATTATATGCGCGGCGAGTAGGCATGCGAATATAGCTTCCGCGCAAATACTCTCTCTGTCGGCAAATTCCAGAAATTACTCAGTAACGAGGACACTTTATCACAGAATGAAGGATATGTAAGAAATCGATTATATAAAACAAACTGACACGGTTAGTTTTAACCTAAGGCAAAAGTTGTGGACAACCCAAATTGTCCAAAAGCTGAAGTGATTGATGTCCCTTGAAATTTTGCTATAGTGCATCTTTTGGGCCGATAAGAAAGTGAATACGTGTTAGGTAAATAATCTAAGGGTTTAGGTCCGCCAGTAAATATACTGTTGTCGTACCTGTTGGTGAAGACCGTCGTCACTGGAATCGGTGCGAGTACTGTGGGCGAGCGCTTTTGAAGAAAGTACATCATTATAAAGCCACTGTTAAGTTAGTGGCTAAGATCACTAACTTAACAGTGTCTTGATAATGACGTATTTACGTCGAAAGCGCTCGCCCACAGTACTTACCGATGCCAGTGACGACGGTCTCCACCAACAGGTATGATAACTGAATATGTGTTGGCTAGACTTACCGTGCACATAAAGTACTGGGCGTAGGGGAAACGTGCAAAACAATATGGCTGGTCTAAAAAAAGTGTTTTATTTAGAAGCCAACCATCTTTAATGTACACATAATAAATAAGGCAGAAACTTTTAAGAGGGTTAACATGTAAAAAAAAATCCAAAGTAGTTTTATTTTTTAATATGAAATGAAGTGCTTTATTCGCTACCATTTATACAGCGTCTTCAATAAACATAATTGAAAATAATTACAAATGGGCAAACACAAAAATTTGGAGTTTCGTTATCAGCAAACTTGAGAATAAATTTTGCCTATGATAGACTGCGTGTAATCGAAAGAGTGAGTGAGAGTACCGATCATCGGGGCACTTGTGGTTGTTCTCTGCGACCTCATTGGCTCTTGGTCAGGTGATCTTGTACAGCACTAAACGGCTGTACACTTTAAGTGTATCATAGGCAAGATTTATTTTCATGTTTGCCGATAATTAAACCCCACAAAGAGTGTATGCCCTTTTGTAATTATTTTCAATCGTGTTTATTGACGACGCACAGTGGGGCGATCCCACAGTATGTGGGACAATGTTGGACATTGGGGGGAAAAATTAACTTTTTAATTTGCGATTTTGATTGTATTGTTAATAACAAATAAACCCTTTTCTATTGACCAGATTTATTTTTAGCCATATTATTATTTTATTTTTTATTTTTTTTATTCTTTTTATGGCCTGTCAACCTTTTCGGTCATTAACGCCATTTCTTTGAGAAGCGAGTAATCCTTGATGGTTGTAATCATCAAAGATTATTCGCGAACATATATTTTAAATGAATCTTGTCAGAGCCATTCTCTTCAATGAGCAGCATTGATTTGATATTGATTTTAGATATCTCCGGACTGATTAAATTTTGCTGATTAATTCTGCCTCTTCTAAAATTTCAAAAAGTCTTGCTATTTGTTTGGGATCATCGGCTAATATTTCATCAATAGAGTCTGGTAGTTGATGCTGTTCTTTTAAATGTTCATAAGCCCTGCAATTCGTCAAAATATGCTTTACTGTGAGTTGCACATTGCACGACCCGCACACCGGAGGCGCATTCTTTGAAATGAGGAAGGAGTGAGTGAGGTTTGTGTGACCTATTCTGCCATATTATTGCATTGGCTTTTACATAAAGCCCGATTATTACTGCTATTTCGATAAACACCATAGCTTATTAAATTGGCCGTGTTCTCTTATTTCATTGTATAAATTTTGTTTGCTTCCAGTACACAATAAGGGTATTATAATTATTTAAAAACTGGCAAAAAAAAGGTTTTAAAAAATTCACCCATTTTTTTTTTACGTAAAAAAGAAAACAATTTAATTGATTTCGCAAATTGCCGGTATTTGCCCAAAAAATTCGACTTGGCACCCTTTTAGGAGTATATTGTCTAATTTACAGTGCTGTCAGATCCTGCCTAAACTTGCCTATTGAGTAGATATTTTATTCTTCTGTTGATACCTGCGCGCCTTTATTAATCCAATTAGTGGTTGCTTCCGTTCCTTCTAGGAATTAGGATCTCTTGTCTCGCGCCTCGACACAAAGGAAAACAAAACAAATGATGATCTACTTAAATTTGCTTAGATCCAACAATATTAATTTTAAGAAAGATAGACACGGCTTTGGAAAAGTGGACTAACGTATTTGGTTTTGCGATTACATAAAGTTCGAAGAACGGGTTCCTGGAGAAATTAAGGGAATGGTGCTACATTTTCAAATTAACCCTGGATTGACACTGCCATTCTACGTTAATGACACCGTGGGGTAAATTTTACCCCATACTTTGAAAATATATACATTTCAATTTTTTATTTTGCTTTTTTATGCAAGACCAACGTATAGAGCAGGATCATCAAGAAATAAATGGAAACAGGAATAAATCTGCCGAATTTTAATTAAAATTCACAAAATAGCTAGGAAATCCTAAAACTCAACATTGTTCATTTTATTTTTATTTATTTTTTTTTTTTCGATCCTCCACATTGTCTATGAATGGCATCGATTGCTGGTAATAGTTGCTCATAGTGATGATATACTACGACACTAATATAGAATCCAAAGTAAAATATGGGAAAAAACAAATAACTAAACAGAAAAATTAAATTACAGAAAAAAAATAATAAAAAAATTAAAAAAAATAAATAAATAAAAAGAAAACACAAAAATAAACATTGAGAAACTAAATGATATTCATTGAATTTTGAAATAAAAAAGTTGCGGATGTTTTCATATTTTGTTATATATGTTAATATTTTTCAAGTATGTGATAATATTGTCGATATAGTGGCTGCTGTCAGTAAGTAGGTCAATAATGTCCCGAGGTATGTCTAAGTTCGCTGTAAGCTGGCAGTCCGTTAGTATATGTTTGACTGTTAGTTCTGTATTGCAGATTTGACATTTTGGTCTTTCAGTATTTGTCATCAAGTATTCGTGTGTAATGCGTGTGTGGCCTATTCGCAGTCTTGCAAAAACTATTTCCTCTCTCCGGGAATGTCTGTACGCGCTTGGCCAGTCAGTAAGTATATTTTTGATTTGTCTTAGTTTGTTGTCTTCAATGTTACTCCAGTCTAGCTGCCATTTTTGTTGTATTGTATTTCATATTGTATGTCGTATTGTATTTCATATATTGTTCATACACCAACAATAAACTAGAATGATCAAAAGTTATAAAAAATAAGAACTTTAGAAAAATACAATGTTCTGTCCAAGTGAGATTCGTTAACATTTAACACATTTTTGTGATCCATGTAAATGGCCCTTCTACACATATAACATTGCGTTTTCGTCTTCCTAAATGTATTCTGTTACAAAATAAACATTTCGCATGCTTGTACAAGATAACGAAAGATGTTGAAGGTCCATCAGGAGTTGATTCATCTCCCAAAACAACAAGCATCAGTATCTTCAGTGGTTTTGGTATGTTCTCCAGTTAGGCACTGACTGCCCCATGAGCTTTCGCCAGTTGGTATCCCATATCAAGGAGAACATCTTTTCTGGGCAGTTTTCAGTCCATTTTGACACTTGGAAAGCCGCAACATGAAAGTAATCGACCCGTGAAGTTTTATCAGATGAGCGAAAAAGACGTACGTTAACTATACCGTGGGGTAAAAAATACCCCATGCCCAACTCGCGACCTTCTCATGAAGCGATTAGCAGAAAACTGGCGTTGTTTATATTAGGCCAACCCAGATAATACACTTCCGATTATTTAGGAAGAAGGAGGGAGTCTCTAAGATTTACAGAATTTAAGAAACAGGCCATAGAAAAAAGTGTGGGGTATTTTTCACCCCACGGTGTCAATCCAGGGTTAAATGGAATGCTGTAAACAGATCTTTGGATCTTTTGATGAAAAATCACGAATGGCTTAAGAGGGGCTTAATTTTTCCAGAAATGTATTCTAAACAACTTCCATCTTCGTCCACTCTAGTAGGTATTCCTACTAGATTAATATCATTCTACCATTTGTCAGAAAGACAAAAACGTATTTCATTTATACATACTCATATCTGAAAATGCTCGCTGTAAATAATAAAAATTTAAAAAATTTGAGAAATATTATAAATTCTTACAGCTTAAGATTCTCATTATAACACTGAATAAATCGATTTCTTCTAATTTTTACGGCTTGATGTATTTTTCTTTTTATATTTTTAGTTTTGCGATTGTGAACTTATGAAAAAAATAAAGATACATATGTATGTATGTACACATTTAAAATTCATCCAACCAGTTATATCGCAACTGATGAAATTGCTGATCATGTAGTTAAGTAGAGTATTGGATTTGCTTTAAAATGATACCAGAAGCAATACTCTAGGACCAGTAGAACCGGAGATATTAATGAATGTCCGGTCTAACCTGTCACTCGCCCCACTGTACAACGGTGTTTAAATTGCAGCGAGAATAAAGCATTTTATTAAATATTTAAAAAAAATAAATAAAAACGTATCTGGATTTATTTTTTAGATGTTTGTCCCCTTGAAAGTGTCTGCCTTATTTATTATTCATTGTAAAATTGTCTTAATTTTAAATTAAAGATTGTTGGCTTCTGGATAGTACACTTTTCTTGGGCCAACCATATTGTTTTGCACCTTTCCCTATGCGCAGTACCTGTTGTTTCACGGTAAGTCTAGCCAGCCAACACATATTTACCAAGAGATGCAATATCAGTCCAGGCAACGAATGCCCAAAAACAGCTATAGATGGAAATGCTTGGAACAGAATTATTGACTACATAACTTTCTTTGGACTAGTCAGGAGGTCAACATATCAAAAGTCCCTTTTAACCGGGGGGAGGGGAGTTTAGAAGGCCCCAATTTTCGGGATTTCGCTTATATCTCAGAAACCCTGCGTCCTTGCAATTTGACCATCCTATGACAAATGAAAGCTGACTAAATTTGCTACAAGTTCTATTCAATCAGGCTTTACAAGATATCTTTGTGAGTGCAAAAAGTTTGTTTTTTCCTAAAATGACAGACTTTCAAAAGCTTATATTTCGAAAACTAAAGATATCTCGAAAAACTTGATTGACTAGAACTTGTAGCAAATTTTATCAGCTTTCATCTGTTATAGAATAGTCAGGTCGCTAGGTCGCTGGGTTTCCAAGATATAAGCGAAACCCCGAAAAATGGGACCTTCGAACCCCCCTACTCCCGGCTTAAAAGCTACGACCGGGGACTTTTGTTATGTTGATTGTTTGATACCTCCTAACGAGCCCAAACAAGGTTACGAAGTCAAAAATTGTGTTCCAAACGTTTCCCTGTAAAACTGTTCGTTAAATTTCAAGGTGCAATAAAAACTTGCGTTAACACATCTCCGAGTAAAACAAAAAGCCTGGAAAGGCAGGATACGTTGATTACTTGGACTACCTTTTCTGTCAAGGACGGCTTCTGTAGTTGGCTGTAAGAAGCCGAGGAAACAGAAGGAAGCAGAAAAAGACGAGGAAGTATTGATAGAATTGAATGAGCAGCCACAGGGTTGCAGACAATCACAGCCAATTATTAGCCCAATCCTGCATTGTTTTTACAATCTTCTTTGCCTCCTCCTTCTTTCGCTAATGGAGCTACACTCTAGTGCTCTCCTAAACCACCTTAGGATCTTTTCTTCAATACAAGTCCTGAGGCTTTGTCCAGTCAACATCTCCCTCTCTCTTAGGAAACGGAGAGACGGAGAGGGGGAGTAAGAGAGAGTGAGAAAGTGAGATAAATAGATAGAGAGAGAGAGAGAGAGAGAGAGAGAGAGAGAGAGAGAGAGAGAGAGAGAGAGAGAATATAACAGAATTCGAGTCTTTTTGAATCCAGTTTTGATATTTCCGACCCCAAAAAAGACGAAGAAGTCTTAAAAAATTAACTAAATCGGTCCATTACGAGAAGGCATTCAGTCAGAAATTAAATCATTAATTTGCCTGTATCGGCCGTTATTTGTCTTTCCCTGTAACGAAATTCGGTAGAGAAAGATGCCCTACCTATGAGAAAAAAAAAATCGGTTTATTAGAAGTTGGGGTTTACTCATGTTCAAATTGTATTAATCCATGGTGTGTACAAAGTGTCTGACAGACACGAGGAAAATTTCATTGAAGTATATTGGCATCAGTGAGCCTATACTCTCACTAGATGCTCACTGCTGCCAACATACTTCACTGAAATATCTCTCGTGTGTGGCAGACACTTTATACACACCACGGGTTAAGCAGCTAAAATTTATAAGACGCGCTGCTGTATACGTCTGAACAGGTTTCTCCATTGTTATGGTTGTTCTATCTATAAATATGTGCCTTTTAGTGCGTTTCCTTACGAAGAACACCAAAATATTGGTGTTTCAATTTTTTCTGTGTGTGTGTGTGTATTTTGTTCCCCCCAATTCTTTCAATTCAAATTCTTTCATAAGTGCAACCTCAATAGGTAATATTCGTCTGAATGTGCTAAATCAATCCGATGCTGAGAAACTGTCTCATCGTGATATGAAGTATCAAACAGAGTAGGGCATTATTATGGTTTTTTTATTCAATATTCATTCGAATAAATTTTTATTGAATAAGAATTTATTCATTGATTAAATTATTCGTCCACTGATTAATGTTTTATTCTATGAATAACAGGGTTGACTCATTATTCAAAAACTTTTATTGAATAATAATTTATTCATTTGTTTAGTTATTCATTGACTGAGTTTTTAATTATTTAATGAATAATTAATTATGTTTCATTCTTCGTTCCTTTTTTTTTTTGTAAATTTAAAATAATAGGGCACATGGAACAACAAACTCAGATTCTTTAAGTTCAGTAAATACTATCAAATAAATAAATAACATTCAATAAAAGTATGAAAAAGTTTAATGAACTTAGTCATTTTTATTAGAAAAGATTGTTAAAATAAATCACTTGTGTTTAACAAAACATTTCAGTCAAATAAATCTATTTCATTCAAAAAAATTGAGAACCACATAAGTAATCAATCTAGGCATGAGTTAGGGATTTGTAAATAGTCTTAATTTTATTTATATTATGCATATGTATACTTATATATATTACTTTGAATGTGCATGTGTGTATATGGGAGTATAAGCGTGTCAGTATGGGTTTGTATGTAAGTATGTGTGGGGTATATACGCATACAGATAAGTTTTTTCGCTTTATGTGAATTACTTATGTTTTGTATTTTGTATTCTTTGCATAGCATGTTGTTTGCCTTATATTACTTGCTTGTTGTATCTGTTGACGTTTATCTTTTGATTGCATTACGTTACAATACAATACAATATTTCCGGGCTGACCTCCTCAGTGGGAGCGCACCGCGGCCAATCGACCTATTGTGCTTGCCCGTCGTTGTCTCCCCTCAGAGTATTACCTTCCAGTAGTCCAGAAGTCTCCTAATGGATATTTCACCTGGTTCAAGATTGGTATCCTTCGTGTCACCAAAGTACCTGAACCGTATATGATCCAACCGTTCACAGTCACGGATGAGGTGTAACGGCGTCTCTTCTTCTGCTCCACACCATCTACAGGTGGGGGAGTTGACCAGCTTCATCCTATAAAGGTGCTTATTCAGTTTACAGTGTCCCGTAATTATTCCAATTGCTTCTCTGAGTTCCATTCTGTTTAGGAGCTTCAGCTCCTTCCAGGGTTCTCCAGAGGGCTTTTGAATAAAGCATTTGGTGTGCCTCAAAGTCTGGTTCTCCCAAAGGTTTTGCTGCTTCCCACGCAGCCATTGGTAAGTTATCCGTTTGAATAACGATGGTGGTGCCCCACAAAAGGGAGCAGGGCCAATTGGTACAGTAGCGGCACCTCTTCCTGCAAGTAGGTCCGCTCTTTCATTGCCAGGGATTCCACTGTGCCCAGGTATCCAGTGGATCTCAACACAGTTTCTGTTCTTGGCCAATTCATTTAGTTCCATCCTACATTCCCTGACCAGTTTAGATTTAGTCATTGGGTTGCTTAAGGCTTTACAAGCAGCCAGGCTATCCGTTAGAATATTAATCCTTTTCCGGCTGTGTTGTGTTCCTCTCAATTGGATTGCGGCAGCAAGGATTGCATATACCTCAGCCTGGAAAACCGATGGCTCTCTTCCTAAGGCGATGTGGGTGCCCCCCCCTTGGCACCCCCTGTACCATATTCCTGAGCCAGTCCCCTCTGAGGTCTTTGATCCATCTGTGTAGACGTTGAATCCATTGGGTATGTTCATCGGTGTGGGCACCAGAGATTTCCGCTCCACTCCCGTGTTGACTCTGAAGCTTCTTTTGAAACCATATTCAGGGATGATTGCATCCGACGGAATACACAACTCCGGGATACTTCCAATAATCCTAAAGATTCTTGAATGTCCTCCCTGCGTCTGAGGTGCTCTAATCACATTTTGTGAGATCAGCCTAAGAGCTGTGGTCATGGCCATTCTTGCTACATGCAAATGTAACGGTGGTATATCCAGGAGTGCCTCCAGGGCGAGAGTGGGCGTTGATCTCATCGCTCCACCTATAAGGAGGCATCCTTGTCTTTGTATTTTATTTACCATGGCTTTCATATGTTCGGTGTCCAGCCGGTGCCACCAAACTAATGCACCATAGGCAACAATTGGCCTGATTACGTTCAAGTATAGCCATCTGGCAATGTGTGGTTTGAGACCCCAGGTTCTACCACACAGCCTCTTGCATGTCCACAGAGCAAACGTGGCCTTGTTCCTTACATGTTCCAGGTGTGTTTTCCAAGTTAGTTTCTTGTCCAATAGTACCCCTAAGGACTTCACCGAATTGCTCAGGGGAATAATGTTCTCCTGAATTCTTAGGGTGCCGTATACCAGTCGTCGCTTTTTTGTAAAAGGGACTATGACCGTTTTACGTGCATTAATGCTGAGTCCTGACCTGGAGCACCACCTTGTGACTCGTTTAAGTGCTTCATTCATAAGGTCCGTTATCACCGTGGGCACAGTGCCTCTAATTAGAATGGCAAGGTCATCTGCATAGCCCTGTGTATAGAAGCCTGCATTATTTAGCTCCTTGATAATGGAATTGACTACCAGGCACCACAGCAGCGGTGATAAAACCCCTCCTTGTGGACATCCCCTTGTAGCCTTGACACGTATGTTAGCCTTCCCCAGGAAGGCACAAATTGTTCTTTCCCTCAGCATTGCCAGTGTCCATCTGGTTGTGCTAGGATCGATGTTAAAACTCCCCATAGCTTCTGCTATTGTGATTAGTGGGGTATTATCAAAAGCTCCCTCAATGTCTAGAAATGCTCCAAGAGCAATTTCCTTATTGTTGATAGACTCTTCTACTTTCTGTATTAGACAGTGCAGCGCGCTTTCGCATGATTTGCCAGATTGATAGGCATACTGCGTTGTTTCTAGTGGTACATGCCTAAGTATATTATCCCTTATGTGCCTGTCCACCAACTTCTCTAGTGTCTTCATTAGGAAAGATGTCAGGCATATTGGTCTATAGGCTTTAGGGTGATCATGGTGGTTCTTACCTTGCTTTGGTATAAACACAACCCGTACTTCTCTCCAACTCGTTGGTATGTAACCGTAAGCAAGACTTCCTCTCAGTAGGCTAACAATCCTAGAGAGCAAACTGCCGAGGCCTTTTTGTAAAAGGCAAGGGTAAATATTGTCCATTCCTGGTGACTTGTAGGGATGAAAGGACCTAATGGCCCATCTCACTGATTCAGCTGTTACCAGTTCTTTAGCTAGAGTCCAGTCTGGGGCTCTCAAGGGTTGTCTAATCTCTGTAGTGAGTTGACTGTGTGTTAGGCCTTCCTCGTTATTTGGGAAGTGAGTATCCAGAAGGAGCCGAAGGGACTCTCTTTCCTTCGTTGTCCTTCCATTTGGACCTGTCAT
Source organism: Gonocerus acuteangulatus (assembly GCA_946811695.1). Taxonomy (NCBI): domain Eukaryota; kingdom Metazoa; phylum Arthropoda; class Insecta; order Hemiptera; family Coreidae; genus Gonocerus; species Gonocerus acuteangulatus. The sequence goes on along the minus strand of OX328129.1, from coordinate 56,993,579 downwards.
ATCGCCAATCATGCCGTTGCAGTTCGACTTTGATATGACTTTGCTTAACCTGCAGCTCATGGTGGTCTCATTAATTTCTTCACAGAAGTTCCTCCAGGTATCCCTTTTGGTTTTCCTGAGAGTATTGTTGTATTCTGTTAGGGACCTTTTGTATAGGTCCCACGAACCAGTTCTCTTTGCTTTGTTGAAGAGTTTCCTAGTTCTCTTCCTCATTGCGTCTAGTGTGGAATTCCACCATGGAACAGCTCTAGGCGTTCTCTTGGTGGTGAGTTTACAGTTTTCCTCAAAGGCCGTGGTAATGGCCTTTGTGAGTTCACAGTTAAGAAGCTCAACTTCAAGAGGATGACTTGCGTGGCTTGGACAACACTGTAGTTTTTCACCCAGAGAGACCGTATAGCCTTGCCAGTCTGTCCCCTTGGGGTTTCTATAACTGAGCAGTACTGGTTTTTGGTACTCTAGGTCAAACCTAATATACTTATGGTCAGAGCCTGTAAATTCATCTACAACATGCCAGTTATGGGTGTTGAGGAGATGTTTGTCATCAATAGTTATTGTTATGTCAAGGACTTCTTGTCTAATAGCATTCTCAAAAGTGGGCTTATTACCTATGTTATTAATTTCTATATTATTAACAAGAAAGTAATCAAGCAATGTCTCACCTCTGCTGTTAGTGTTGGAGCTCCCCCATATCAGGTTATGTGCGTTGGCGTCCATACCTATGATGCCACCAAGATGGTGACATTTAAGGTATTGCACCATGGTTTCCAGTCCGGGGGTCACCGTCGGCTCGTCACCTGGGAGATAGATGGAGCCAAGGATGATCCCCGTCCCAAAAGGTATTCTCACTGCTGCAGAGTCCCTAGAACAGAGAGACCATAAAGGAAAACCGTCAAGTTTATTGTTAAGCAGAATGCAGGCCCGCGCATCATCACACGGGTGACTGAGCAGCTGAAATCCAGCTGCCTTAAGGCCTGCAATCTGCTTATTATGTATCCAGGGTTCCTGGATTAAAACGATATCAATGTTTTTACTCACCACATACTGGAGGAGCGAGATGGTTGCCGTCCTGCAGTGATGTAGGTTGATCTGCAGCACGGAGATCATTGTTGTTGCCGACCAGCGTCCCGTGCCAGAGCCGGGGAATCCCCGACTCCACCACGGCCACCCTGCGAAGCAACGGGAGCCACGCCCCCAACCGACCCCGCCAGACCACCCACGGCCCCGCCCCCACCCCCCCGAGCCGGATCCTCAGGATCCATACTCAGGGGACTAGGCGCGGGTGCCACGGGGTCACCCACGGCCCCACCCCCGCCCCCCAGAGCCGGATTCTCATCCACGCTCCGGGGGCCGGACACGGGTACCACAGGCCCATCGCCAGACGGACCGGCAGGAGGCGCCCCCCCCGCATCTCCCAGTTGGTCAACGGCTGTTGAGCTCCCTCCTGGTCCCTCCACCTGCTCATCCTCCTTGGGTGGTTTCCTGTGATCCACCCTCTTGGCTACCACAATGTCGCAGCCATGGCGGATTCGAAGGTTCCTCTCCTGGAGGGTCAGGAATTGTGAGTTCGGGATAGAAGCCACAACAAATCGTCCAGTGGGATAATCCTTTTGGCCTAGGATCCTCCATTTTGACGTTTTAATCCCTACATTTTGTTTTTGCACCATCTCCAGAAAGAGGGGGGTCTCTCTGCAGGGCGCAGGGAAAAATGCAGCAATTTTCTGGAAGAATTCCAGCTCTTTTGGTTCGCACGTCTTGAGCGCCGACCCTTCCCATGGCGTGCACTTCTCTATCCAGGAGGTGAGCCATTTGTTAGTTGCCTCATCCTCGCAGCTTACAATTAGTGCGCCCTCTTTCAACACCCTTCCGCAGAAGTTTAGGTGCGCTTCGCTGTCGCTCCTCTCCATCAGCCCATCCTGTATACTAATCAGAATCAGGTTGGCTTCTTTTGAGGTTAAAAGTTCCTCAGGGTAGGCCTCCTTTATTATGGCAACCTTGCTGTGGCAGGCCGCCAGGCTATATTGTATTCTGCCCTGGCTGTTGGAGATCCTGGGTCTTTTGATGTTTCCCTGGTTGGGTGAGTCAGTATTGCCAGTGGCCTCTCTTGGCCTCTTGGCTGTTTCCTTTGGGTTAGCGGACAACTCCCTTGTCTCCTTCTTCACCCTCTTCGCATAATTCCTCCTTTGGCGGTGAGTCATTTTGTCCCACACATCCTTAGGAAGTTTATTTTCCGAAATGGCTTCTTTGGAGGGGATGCTACTAGGCATCTGCATCACTCCACTAGTACCTGCAACATAGGGAGCGGATGTTTCCACCTCATGCTCCTTTGTGTTGCTCATCACTAAATCTAAGCTTGCCATCAGCTCTATGACCGACTGGCTGGTTTCAGATGTTTTGCTCTCGAGTGATTCGCAAGAATCCTCGTTGAGCAAGATTTCCCCTAAGGGTTTGTTTTTATTTTGTTGGTTAGAATCCATATGATTCCCACGAGTATGGGGGTGGTAAATTACACTACAGGTACTACCCCCTCTCCCTGCAGCGGGCTACATTACAATGGGGGGTCGCCTGGTGCCCCAAGGAGGTCGATAAGGACAGAAATATTTATACACCTACTGCCATCCAGCCCTGGCTCGAGCACTCTCCACCTTGGCTTGGGTGTATGTCCTCCTAGGAAAGGTGCTCCTAGGGTGTGTAGTGTAGATGTCCTTTGTCTGTATATGTAGGGTGTATGTAGTGTGCTGAACCTTGTGTACTGTGTGTGTGTCAGTGTGCTTGTTCCCCCAACCTGGAGGGCCTAAATGTAGCAGGACTAGGCGTTCCAGCTCGTACTAAACGTGGATGGAGTTGCAAGTCCTGCATTAGTCTAGCACATGATCTGTAAGAAGAAGCTATAAAGAGCTTAGTCTTTAGGACTGCCATGTGCTGAGAAACTGTCTCATCGTGATATGAAGTATCAAACAGAGTAGGGCATTATTATGGTTTTTTTATTCAATATTCATTCGAATAAATTTTTATTGAATAAGAATTTATTCATTGATTAAATTATTCGTCCACTGATTAATGTTTTATTCTATGAATAACAGGGTTGACTCATTATTCAAAAACTTTTATTGAATAATAATTTATTCATTTGTTTAGTTATTCATTGACTGAGTTTTTAATTATTTAATGAATAATTAATTATGTTTCATTCTTCGTTCCTTTTTTTTTTTTGTAAATTTAAAATAATAGGGCACATGGAACAACAAACTCAGATTCTTTAAGTTCAGTAAATACTATCAAATAAATAAATAACATTCAATAAAAGTATGAAAAAGTTTAATGAACTTAGTCATTTTTATTAGAAAAGATTGTTAAAATAAATCACTTGTGTTTAACAAAACATTTCAGTCAAATAAATCTATTTCATTCAAAAAAATTGAGAACCACATAAGTAATCAATCTAGGCATGAGTTAGGGATTTGTAAATAGTCTTAATTTTATTTATATTATGCATATGTATACTTATATATATTACTTTGAATGTGCATGTGTGTATATGGGAGTATAAGCGTGTCAGTATGGGTTTGTATGTAAGTATGTGTGGGGTATATACGCATACAGATAAGTTTTTTCGCTTTATGTGAATTACTTATGTTTTGTATTTTGTATTCTTTGCATAGCATGTTGTTTGCCTTATATTACTTGCTTGTTGTATCTGTTGACGTTTATCTTTTGATTGCATTACGTTACCATTTTTATTAAATTATTCCTTATAGCATGTTTTTTATTTTACTATATTATTTAGATCTATTTACGGCTTACCTAAAGATTTAATTTAGATCTAGCATGTACCTAAATTTTTAGCTTGCTGTTTTCTGTATTATAAAGTGTTAAAGTATATTTATATTTAATATTATAGTTATATTTAAAGTATAGTTATATTTTTTGGTGCATGCAGTTTTATTATAATTAAGGGTTTGAAATCTTGTAATGTAATAAATTTGTATGCAAAAAAAAACCTTAAATATGTGCACACACTCCTTTGTAAAGGGTATTTCCCTAAAACAAAGAACCAATAAATAAATAAATAATTTCATTCAAAAAAATTGTTTCATTCGGATAAATAAGTTTCATTCAATAAAAAGTTTCATTCAATAAAAATTTTCATTCAGTAAATCATTTTTCTACTATATATTTGTCAAATACCACTCACTCACTCACTGACTCACTCACTGACCTATCATCGCCCAGCCCAAGCCGCTCGACAGAAAATTTTGAAATTTGGCATGGACACTTCCTTTATGACGTAGGCACTCACTAAGAAAGGATTTTTTGATATTCGAATTTTTAAGTATTTTTAGAGGGGTTTAAAGTTTGAGTTGGTTAGAGCATGCCAAGGCAGCAAGCGTTGCTAGGACGATAACAGAACACCTGTTACCGTACATTATCTATTTCATAGTATTATTTTTAATTGAGGTTAATTTCCACTATGATGGCAGTCCTTGAATTACTAGAAATAAACTGTCACTCATAGAGTTTCAATTGCGTTTCTTTTCTCCCTGTTCCCGTCAGATAGGCTTGATATATTTTTGGAGAGTTAAACCGGGACACATTAATATGGGATGGGCATACTAGGGGGGGGGGGAATAAAAACAGTACAAATTATAAGCAAAATGTTGAGTTTTAAGAACGGAACTTTTTTTGCTACTTGATTTTCTTAAAAAAATCTCTCAGCCAAATAGTAGTGTCTGGCAGCTGGCAGCGCTGTGCAGGTAGTTCCAGCGTTTTAAAGTTAGATTACTTCTCATATCTTTGACACTGTGAGCAGTAGTAAAAAAGATGATTGTACAAAAGTAACCGATTTATAAAAGATTCTTATAAACATGAATTCATTACTTTTTACATCTTACAGCATTTTCCGGGACATTGATAAAACCGGGCGGGACACCGAAACAATTGCAAAATACCGGGACAGTCCCGGTCAAACCGTGATGTATGGCATATCCTTAGGTTTTCCAGGTGAGGTAATAATATCCGGAACCCTTGCAATGCCTTCTCGCCTATAACCTTGGTAATACTCGTAAATATATTGGGTATTACCATACGACTTCTTGGAAACATAAACTTTTAAATTTTAACGCCCATTGAATAAAATATAGTATGACGGGAACCGTGCTGTAATAAACTGCACAGAATTGTATAGTAACGTAATTTTAATGAAGCATTATTTAACGCAATAAAATAACTACTTATCTGCCGTAACGAAGCACGGGTATTCAGCTAGTTGACTGAATAATTAATGAAAAATTATTTATTATTCAGAATGAAATAACAGATTTATTCATTATTGAGAATGATTTTTACCCAACATTGGTATCAAATTTACTAATTACTACTTGCTCAGTGAAGAATAATGTCCGATAATTATTATGATCTACAATTTAAGTCTTACAGAACAGGAGCTACCGCATACTAAACGCGGACACCATTTCTTTTTCTGAAAATAATTAAAACGTTCTAAAATAAAACATAATTTTTACAAACTAAATATTTCAAACATATTACTCTAGAATTATCTCTTATTTTGCCCAAAATTTCAGCCGGGGGAAAACTTTTTTTTTTTTCAGAATCCCCGTGAATACATTAAGAAAACATAAAACAAAGTTGAGGGGCGGAATTAGGAACGTAAATGTTTTATAATCTCTAAACACCCCGCCTATAAAACTGGTTCTGCCCTTACAATATTTAATGCGTTCGCATTTGAAACAAAATATTCAACCTGAGCTTACTTAATATTTCAAAATTTGCATATATTTACATACAACATTATTTCTTTGCATTTCAATATCGCATGGTACAGGAAATGATATCTTATTGTTGTCACGGTATACCGTTACTCCGCCATTATTCCCTGTGCGAATTAAATAGTATATTTATTTCTCAAAACGTTAAATCCATTTCTGGAATTTCCTAGTTATTTATGTTCATGTTGAAAAAGTAAATTTTCAGTTCAATTCATTTTTTTTCATATTTCGCTCTCTATAACTGTAACTATCTAAGTTAGTAAATTTACTATGTCCTTAAGAAAAAAAAATTTTTTAGTTCATTTATAAAAAAAAAAAAAAAAAAATACATTGGATTATTTCATTTGCATTTAGTAAGTACTACATTACTACTAATACAGATTTATTAATCCTGTTTCTTTTTTTTTTAGCTGACATAACTAGTCCATTGGATAGAAATACCTATACGCACACATCATACTGTTGTTCAATTCTTGCATGTGTGTATTAAGTAACTGTGATGGTAATTTTATTTTATTTTTTCTTGTTTAACCGAACGAGACCATTTTTCAATATATTACTTTGTCAATGTATCGAATATGTCAGTCCGCTAGTTTGCTCCAATTTTCATATTCGATAGTTCGACATGTTAGGGACGATATCTGCCTTATGAAACACTGCCTTTACATAATTTTTTTTTTTTTTTTTTTTTTTGCGTTTTACACGGAAACGAGATATAAGCCAAAGGAATTTTTTTCCTATGTGTGTATATATATATATATATATATATATATATATATATATATATATATATATACATCTATATATAAATATATTAATTTTGACGGGGGTCATTTTGGATGTCTACTAGGTAGGATCAATGAAAATTTGAAGACATTTTTCAAAAAATTCCGTCTCGCAGGAACTGCATCATCTTAGCGCGGTTCCGTTAATATCCCTAGTCTAATTTGGAAAGATTAAAATAGAAGCAGTTATTATTTTGGTACCACCAGTCTTTTTTTTACGCCATTCCTGTGCGTAGTAAAGTCTTGAAAGGTCATGATTTACAATCTTACCTGGAAGGGTCGGCTAACACTAAAAACGGACCCGCTAGGACAAGTTCTTGGAATCCTAGAAATCTATATTTCTAACAATAAATTGTTTTTGTTATTTTACTTAACCAGTTTTATTGTCAAATACATTATCCAACTATAAGCAATTACAAAATAACAAGGAATAAAACAGACAAAAAGAACCATTCGAATAAACGAAATCAATTAATTTAAAGTTTTAAGCACTTATTTCTCCCATTAACATCGCCTAATTAAAACTTTCTTGAGAACCTCTTTTGTAGAGAATTTAGTAAGCTTTCGAATGGTAATCTTCCGCTTCACAAGATTGTCAACGGTTTTCGATATATTAAGGAAAGTAAACAAAGTTACTAAAACTTTTTATGTCTGTTAATAAAATATTTTATTCTAACCCTTCCTTAACTCCAAACGTAACCAAAATTTCAACACATTAGTTTTAATAAAAGTAGAACATGCAGAAAATGTTTCAACTGAATCCCATGATTCTAAGTACCCAAACCAAAAACGGTATTCAAAAACAATTTTTCCAATTTTCTCGAAAACGGTTAAAGCTATCGCCTTGAAAATGGTTTCATTCGTTTTCCTAGCCCAGGAATCATATAAAACGAGTACTTACAAGCTTATGAACTCAAAAACGTAAGCGTTACGATTTTTTTGCGCGAATTTCGCCCCAAATGCCATCTTCCAGCAGGCGGATTTTGCTGGATAACGAACGTGACCTTTCAAATTAGACGAAAGATTTTTGTACCAAATTTCATCAAAATCGGACCATTCGTCTGGGAGCTACAGAGCGAACAGACAAATATATATATATATATATATATTTGATGTAATTTTTCGTCGCTGGGATAGTATTTTTAGATGGAACGGCATTTTTCTCCAGCGGTGGTACTCCTCCTCACTTGTTCCCGGAATATTTCGATGGATTCATCTCCACCGTTGGAGATGAATCCATCGAAATATTCCGGGAACAAGTGAGGAGGAGTACCACCGCTGGAGAAAAATGCCGTTCCATCTAAATATATATATATATATATATATATATATATATATATATATATATATATATATTTATATACAAATTTGAACCACCGTTATTTTCGGTCTCTAGGGGTTCTGAAACGCGAAATTTTCTAGTCGGCACTTCCGGGTTGTTTCATTGTATCAACCTTATAAGCGGGGTTCCTCCCTATGGGGGAGGGAGGAACCGCGCTAAAATGGATACCAAGAGAAGTTTCTAATAAAAAATCATGAAATTAAAAAAATCGAAAGAATCAGTGCATAAAATTAATATATATATAAATTTTGACGGGGGTCATTTTGGACGTCTACTCAGGTAGGATCAATGAGGATTTGAAGAAATTTTTCAAAAAATGGATACCAAGGGAAGTTTCTAATAAAAAATCATGACATAAAAAAAAGCGAAAGAATCAGTGCATAAAATTAATTCTACTAATACTTAATTACTATTAACAAAGCCAGTGTTTAGGACTCATGTAATTTTTTTATTTCAATTTTGAAGCCCATTTTTTTGCATTTGAAATAAAAAATCTTTAACTTTATGTCCCTTTAATGTATGATTGAAATACACAGCAAGTAATACTGATCTTCAAGAATTCTTCAGTTAGAATGATGAAATAAAATTTACATAAAAATGAATGGTCCATTTTTCTTTCTTTTAATTCGAGACGTTAATGCTCAAAAATAAGATTATTTCTTACGACAGAGGTTATGACATTAACGTGTATAGTTTATGTGCTAGATGTAGAAGGCAGCTTAATACTCTGCCATAATCCTCAATATGTTAAAGGATTAACCTAGTCGCTCAGCACCTTCTTATCATAAGAAGAATATATTTTATTGGATAATGTTCCTCCGTTTGTATACAATGCCATTTTGAATGTCTAGTCGGGCTTAAGTCGTCTTTCTTCGGCAGTCGGCTTTTATTAAAGTTACTTCATATTTCACAGATTTTACATTCACATCGAATGTAGAGTTCATTAGGATATTTCTTGAAGTACAATTATATTAACCCAGATTACAAAACCAGAACTAAAACTGGCTGCATGTACTCACGTAATCATAAATGGTAGGATGAGTAGTTACATTTGATTGACAGCAAGCTTCGGAAGATACGACCAACCAGACGTAAAGCCATACCACATTTCCGGAAGAACAGTGACGTAAATGCAAAAATTTCAATTTTACAGTGATAAAACGTTTAATTCAAAAGGGCGTAAGTAACAGAAAATAATGGTATATTGATATAATGGTATACTTACCAGGGGTTCTGATCACCCTAATTTCAACCCTTAAGTCCAGTTACGTCATTGTTTCTCTAAAATCTGTTTTGATAGCACTTTCCTCCGAAGGAAAGTAGCTATTGAGGTTGGTCTCATCACGGAATTTTTGAAAAATTTCATCAAACCTTTATCGATCCTTTCTAGAAGACACCGAAAATGACCCCTGTTAAATTTTATATATATCTATATATATATATATATATATATATATATATATATATATATATGTATATATATCTATATATATGTATATATATGTATATATATATATATATATAGATATATATATATAGATATATATAGATATATAGATTCAATTAGCAAACGATTGAACGAGTTCCGGTGGAACGAACTCGTTCAATCGTTTGCTAATTGAATGCTATATACCAAGTTTCATGACGAAAAAACAAAAACTCTGGCCGCTATCGCGTTAACAGACACATATATATATGCATATATATATATATATATATATATATGTATATATATATATGTATATATATATATATATATATATATATAGATATATATAAAATTTAACAGGGGTCATTTTCGGTGTCTTCTAGAAAGGATCGATAAAGGTTTGATGGAATTTTTCAAAAATTCCGTCATGAGACCAACCTCAATAGCTACTTTCCTTCGGAGGAAAGTGCTATCAAAACAGATTTTAGAGAAACAATGACGTAACTGGACTTAAGGGTTGAAATTAGGGTGATCAGAACCCCTGGTAAGTATACCATTATATCAATATACCATTATTTTCTGTTACTTACGCCCTTTTGAATTACACGTTTTATCCCTGTAAAATTGAAATTTTTGCATTTACGTCACTGTTGTATATATGCATATATATATGTGTCTGTTAACGCGATAGCGGCCAGAGTTTTTGTTTTTTCGTCATGAAACTTGGTATATAGCATTCAATTAGCAAACGATTGAACGAGTTCGTTCCACCGGAACTCGTTCAATCGTTTGCTAATTGAATCTATATATCTATATATATCTATATATATATATCTATATATATCTATATATATATCTATATATATATATATATACATATATATACATATATATAGATATATATACATATATATATATATATATATATATATATATATATATATATATATAAAATTTAACGGGGGTCATTTTCGGTGTCTACTAGGTAGGATCGATAAAGGTTTACCCCGAACTCAAAACACTAATTTGACTATGTCAGCCGTAATATTTGTTATATTTCAACGAAATTTGGTATTCGTAGTGGTAATATAGAGAGAAAAGTGAGATATAAACATGAACTAAATCGGTTCATTAGAAGGGGGGGGGGGGGGGTTTACTCCGGACCCACAATACCAATTCGCCACTACCAGCCGTGATTTTTCCTATATTTCGACGAAACTTGGTATTCGTAGTGGTAATCCACAGGTAAATACGTGTTGTAAAAATAAACTAAATCGGTTCATTAGGAGGGGGAGTTGCTCCGGACCCACAATACCAATTCGCCACTACCAGCCGTGATTTTTGGTATATTTTGACGAAACTCGGTATTCGTAGTGGTAATCTACAGGTAAATATGTGTTGCAAAAATAAACTAAATCGGTTCATTAGAAGGGGGGGGGGTGTTTACTCCGGACCCAAATTCCTAATATACTCATACCGGTCGTAATTTCTGCTGTATTGTAACGAAACGCGGTATACGTCGTGGGTAACTCATGAGAAAGAAGTGTTGTAGAAATGAGCTGAATCGGTCAATCGGAAAGCGGGGGTTTAATTTGTAATATGTTTCAATAGAATAGCCCACCAGACGTAGGTTCACAAAGCCGCCGCAAGGAGCGCTTTCTACCACTAGAGTGACTGTATCCTGTTCCTGCGTTAGATCAAAATACGATAATATGAGGTTTTTTGTTTTTATTACGTAGTGTAATAGGTACCATGTGTAAACATAACTCTGGAAGCAAATTAATAATTGCTCAGTTACTCATTACAAATTTAAAAGAGAACTATTCATGTTTTTATTTTATTTATGTAGGATATTTTAAGCAAATTGTTCTGAAAAGCAGTCTACACTACCCAAATTCTGAGGAAAGTGCTTAGTTATGCAGCTCCTGCGTGACGGACTTTTTTTTCTAGAAGACATTGGTTTTTTTTTCTATCGTTCTGTCGAATTTTCTCTGGCGGTCCTAAGTGGAACTATGTGTTTCTCGTATTGTCTATGAACTTATCTATATTTTACATAGTTATACTGCAATTTTATTAGTTACGACATTGTTCTTCCGTAACGGCGATAAAACCTCAGCGACAAGAGCCGTTAAAGAAGTAGTCTTTAAAAGACTTGGAATTTTACATTCAACACTACCCCACTATAACATAATGAAAACAACAAGATACATCATAATGTATGCATTGCGATACGACATTATCAGTGGTAAAACACTTTTTCAGAAAAATTCTGAAAGTGATACAACTTGAACAAACCACATAACATATCGTCGTAACAAATGCAGAGTATCGAATATGAAAATCACCACTTTTCAGAGTGTGAAAGCATTTATTCATAACTTTTTTTTTGGACAGTCAAATATTCGGCAGACTTGACCTTTTGATAGTGGAATACTTTCCCTTTAATAGAGTGAAGTAAGATTCAAGAATTTGCTGTATATAAGTCCAGCAGAAATTAGTAAAGATTGACAATGAAAGATGCATTTTTTCACATTCGATACTCCGCATATGTATCGACGATATATGAATTGTTCACGGATAGTAGAACACATAAGGACACTGTCTACGAAAGTAGCATTTTATTTATTTTATTTGTTTGTTTATTGTTTAATCTTAATAAATTTAAAAGTTGTAAAGTTTATCTGTACTGTTTATGTTTATATTTAGTTTCATATTTAGTCATGTGTTCATCAGTGCGTTTGAGTAGTATCTGAATGTATCAAGCTCCATGGTGTATATAACTCAATTTCGGATATAAACTATGGATAAATATTCAATATTGTATAGTCGTCATATTTTGTCAAAGAGGTTTTAGTTTTTTAAGTAATTTGAAATATTTTCTATATTTATGATCTCATTGGAGATTAATTCAGTCATGTTACCAGGTAAGTTATAGTCTCAGTAGAAATTCTGTCAATATGTGTTTGATAGTTAAAGGAGTGTTTTTATAATTCATATTTCGCATATCAGTCTGTCCTGTCTCGTCATTAGATGTAAGTGTGTCTGCCGAAAATTACCTATTCTTAGGCGGCATAAGACAACTTCTTCTCTTCCAGTCTGTCTCATGCTTGATGGCCATTCATCGACTGTTTGTTTAATTTCTCTTAGTTTGTTGTCCATCTTCATGTGTCATAAAAATGATCACCTTTAAACATAAAACAATATAGTATTTAATTAAAAACAAAAATTATATTTTGAAACGGTTAATAATTCTGGTGACGAAGTTTACTTTATTTTCTAAGCAGGGATAGACGGAGAGCGTTTTATCAAATTGGAGACGTCATGAATTTCTATTAGAAAAAAAGGCCACTTGGACATTTAAGGGAGCAGAGCATGTCGTATGAAATCTCAGGGTTCCAAAAGAGGCATTTATAAATCATGAAACAGGATAAAACCGCGTAGATCTTTGATAAACTGAATTGATCACTGATTCCATTTACTCTGCTAGTTTTTGCACCCGACCTGTCGATCCTAGGTCTACCTGATCGTTACCTGATATTGGTATTCTCACGGATGGGGTACAAAGAAAAAGTAGATCCTGATCAAATCTTCGACGAGGCATTGTACGTTTTGTGTACTGCGCATTTGTTTTCTTCTTTCTTTTACGTTGTTTTTCTGATGGCCCGTTTGTATGTCTATTTTTTTATGCATTCCACACATTAAAAAAACTCGTAAGAAACCTTTCTTTAGATCAAATAGAGCTAAAATATATTCGTAGATAATATCAGGGTCTGCACAGAGTTCCCTAGTTCTCTACGTATAACTAGACTGCAACCGTCAAGTTGAAAGTATTTTCGGTTAATCCTTTTTCCCTGCCAAAAGGACATTAAAACCATATTTATCAACTTTTTACTAGCTTTATGTAATAAGTTGTCAGGCGGAAGGTCAACAAATAAAATACTGAAAATTATTAAAAATGATTGATCACACCTAGCTGGCCTAGTTTCGCACCTTCAGTGCCCCATCAGGAGCTAAAATTATTCACAGCCTCAGTAAGTGAATCTTCCACTATCAGGACCATAGAGAAGCTAAGAAGTCAACTGACTCCAATCTATAAAGACAATCCACTAAATATTGATACCAAAAGATGTTTAGTAAAATTAATAATAATAATAATAATAATAATAAAAGGGAAAAAATCTATATCTGTATGTCCTTCTTTTAATTCCAGTATTCATATTCATTGTAAAAGAATTCATTATTTTATGTACATACCTAATCAAAATACGTGTAGTATCCAGAAAGGAAGGCATACGTAGATAAATAAACTCCCACGCTGGAGGGTTACTCCAACGTGGAAAACATGAAAAAAAAAATGTCCTTCTTTAACTCATGTCAATTAAATTTAAAACAAATTTTGCTAAGATGTTTTATTTCAGTTTTTTTTTTATTTATTAATTTCTTCCTAATTTTTCTTACATGTAGAGTTTCTTGGGTTTTTCGTTTAACCATATTATTCTCTTTATCAACAATCTGTTATTTGGATGCGGAGCATCATCATCAATAAATAAATAAATATCAACAATCCTAAGCTTGTCAAAATCAAAATTGTTTACTTCATCGACATTTTTTGGATGTTGCTTTATCCTCTTCCTCAGTAACTATGTCGGCTACATACTATTTATTATACTACCCGGAATACATTTTCTTCCAGTACCTACATTTTATTTAGTTTTTTTTTTTTTTTTTTTTTTTTTTTTTTTTTTTTTTTATTCTTGAATTTACCTTTAATTGGACCGAAGGAGCACAACTATAGCCTTTTAGACGGACAAATTCAATTTCAACTAACAACACGATACGTGAAACACTACACAAACAAATCATGTCCCAATGACTTGGGATACAGTGTTAAATATTTATAATAGGTACCCAAATTTAAGGCCAATTACGATTTAAACTTCCTAGTATAATGTTATAACAGAGAGACCTATTACTGCAATTGTTCTGCCCGGGGAATATAAGCCACGCCCTCTTACCTCTAACTAAACCATCTATTTCCAGATTTATTGCTATAGATTATATTTTCTTAGCCTTAGCATCGCCTAAGTATTGATAAACATTGAACACTATCTCCCTTGCCTAACCTCTCAAAGCCTCCCCCGGTCTTAAACGAGACATAATCAGTTTTTACTGAGTTTCACGTAGCTTGTCGTTGATTGAAATGGCATTACCATTTACCCCCGGAGGAACCGTCAGGAATATTTGCCGGACGCGTATGTGCCTTTCCAACTAAATGAAAGGCCTACAGTACCAACAAGGATGAGGAATAACCCTTCACAGCTGTACAACATACTTTTATTTCAACGTTTCGGACCGTTCGTCCATCTTCAGGCAATCTACAATAGTATACTCATTACTAGAAACTGCCAAAAACAAGCTTTATAATTACTATCAACCAAAAACCTTAAATCATCTAATGCAATTATTAAATTTTTTTTACTTAATTATAAACTCACCATATCCCGTCACTACTTAAAATAACATTTCAAACGCCATAAATTAAAACAAATGATTCCTATAAAAAACCAAGTCAAAAACACTTGAAGACAATTAAAAATGTTCATTATCACACAGCCATATTACAAATCTTATCAACCTATGTATTTTAGTTATATTTTATATAACTAAAATTACATTAAAATATCACATTTCAAATAATTAAAATTTATAATGATTTATATATGACATATCACAGATACCTTTATTAATCACTACTTAACATATATTTGTTAAAATATTTAATATAAATTGCACTGAGGTATGTAACCAAGATCATTAAACTATGAAAGGAATCTATTACAATGTTATCAGAAATTAATTCTATTTAATATGTCAACATAATGTTGTCCTATACCTTTAACATCAGTTTTGAAATTAATGGTTTTATTAATATTTTTAGTTATGTAAATTGATTCAGTTAATTTCCTAGCTTTGTTATCATTAACAGTTTTTAAAATCTTTACATTATCATAATCAAACATATGTTGTTTTGTGAAAGCATGATTTGCCAATGCTGTAGTATTGATATTTTTACTATTATTACAATTAGAAATGTGTTGTTTTATCCTATTTTTTAAATTTTGGGAAGTTTCACCTATATAACATTTGTCCATGCATTGCTTGCAATTTATTTGATAAATTACATTTTGTTTATTTATACTATTTATTTTGTCTTTCATGTTACTTATTGCATTTGTAATTTTATTATCATTATAAAGACCAATCTTTAAATTAGTATGGTCATACTTCTTTAATCCTTATTTTCTCAGTTAAACCAGGAATGTATTTCAATTTATGAGCTATATTATTTCCAATTACAGTATTCTGTTCTCTACTAGTATTTTCTCCATTATCTTCAATAGTTTTGTTTAGTATTTTAAAATAATCATAATAAATAAAGGCCTATAGTACAGCTAGGCTTAATGAATCATTTTCATTAATTTCATTTGTTGAACTTCCAATTAATAAATGATTAAATGGATTTAATATAGTCGCTTTATGTTAGTAGTAACAATAGTTAACTTTGTGTAGTATGCATGCATAACTCGTTAGTTCATCTTAGAAATTATGGACATCATGGTAAATATAAATAAAAGTGGATTTTTGTTCGTGGGCGATCAACTGCAGTATCCCACTGATTCAGCAACTTCGTCTTAAAATATACATCTGTGGAAGCATTCTGGTTTGTCCGCTATTGTATTTATTAATTTCTTCATATTTTTATTTTATGAATAATATTTCATCATATTTCTACCAATTTGTTCATCTGCTCTGGCGAGTCCTGAGCCAACTCGTCGCGTATCAAGAACTCGGTAGCATTCATTGAATGCTCAGCAGCCTAACTAGATGTAGCGGATATCGAGGTAGGCTTCACAGATAGGTTAGAGTCCTTTGTCGTGATATGGACATGAGTCAGTATCGTATGGCCTATTCTCATTCTTGTCAAAACCACCCTTCTCTACTTTACTGAAATCTTACGTTCTCAAGAAAACAGTCAACATAGGCAAGGGATATATTGATACTTTAAGCCTGATGATCCGACAAAATATAGTGAAAACGCACTGATCTACCACCTTCAGTTGCTGCCGAATTACAGAACACCAAGGTGACGGTGGCGTGTGGGTGGCCCGAAACACACTATAGCCCATTCTCCAAATACCAGCCCCTTTGAGCCATACAGACATTGATACTCCCACAATGAGTACCATCATTAAAGTCACCAGCTAGCAGTCTTTGGTTCCTTTCTGCTACCAACATCTTCTAGCTATACAACACTAATGGACTACGGGGAGACATTTAAGCTCCTATAGACATCTCTATGTTCTAAAAAAAACTACTTTGTATTCTTATCAATTGGTGTCAGATTATTTTTATTCTCTTAGACACTGAATGGGATTCATTAAGTGGAGAAAAACTCAATCCGTTTTATGACTTCTGTTTCTACATCTTAAAGTACTGGCTAATGAAGCAATCAACTTCTTTATATCAATTAATTACCTTAGAAGTAATATATTATAGTTTTATTTTAACGTTAATTTTATTTCTTCACTTATTTGATCAAAGAAGCACATTCATTGTGCCGGCCTCAATGATTATTAAGCATAAATTGCAACGCCAATCAAGATTAATTGTGATTATAATCTTTAAATGTCAATTAAAAAGTAAACATTATGAAAACAAATAAAAAAAACACAAAGTGGTTAAAAGTTGATTAAATCAGTTATTTTTAGGGCGGTTCGTCCCTCCCTCCGTAGGGAGCGAACCCGTATATGAGTTTATGAGGCATTATTGAAATAATTCAGAGGAAACCTTGTAAAGGCTAAACAGCCAGAATCTTTGTGAAAAAGTCATGCAAGTCCCGTCAGCATGTCAATTTAAAATATTAGTCAAGTAGGAACAAGATCAATGAGATTTTAAATTAATTTCTGTTGATAATTCGATTCACAAATATAAAAATCAAATGTGACATTAATTAGAAATTAAAGCAACAAAAAAAATATGATCAACTATTAATACAATGTTACCAGAGGATATTTATGGTTTAGAATTCAAGAACTTGTTGGCTGATGAAGTAACAAACATAATTTCCCCGATCCATGTCAAACCCACATAGAATATTTTCAGGCACATGGTGAAGTTAGTATGCGCTGCTCCTAAACTCTCCCGACTTCTAGACAGCTTCCAGGTACTTCTGGAAAATGTATAGGGTAGATTTAGAGAACTCCTCAAATCACTCAGCAACTTCCTCGAATATCGAGTTTCCTTCGTGAATCGATAGTACCCTAGTTAACTTGATTACCCTCCAAGGAAGCTCGAATTGAGAAGCTTTGTTATCCGCAAAGACATTAGAACAAGCCGTAAACTTTTGAACTCACTTAAAATTCCTTCGATTACAGTCGACAAAACCGTAGTAACTTGCAATGTTTCAACGGAGGGCGCAAAATTTTACCGCCGGTAGGTCACAATGTGTAAAAAACAAACAACTTAAAAAAATCATAACTCCCAGACTTGGGCAGTAGTTGACTCCTCTAGTAGCTAAATACACAGACAACTACCAAGAAAAAAGTTTAGTAATTTGAAGTTACAGGATAGGGTGAATTAAAAAAAAACAAACTTATAATCCGAAATTTAAAACAAGCATTACTCATGAATAGATGCAACTGCAAAAAAATGAGACTATTTAACGATTCCACATGACATGTCCGAACTATTTTCTGAAAAAAGCCCACACATTGTTACTATTCTACAACACTTACATAAAATGAAATTGTACGACAAAATATGACTCAACTGAACGTATGTATGTTTTAATGAAGAGATTGCGTATAAGTGTGTGAGTGTGTGTGTGTGATGGCGTGCATAAGAGCGGCTTCCGTATAGAATGTACTTAAATTAAATCTCTCGTCATAGAATAATGATTTTTATAATGAAATAAACTATCATATACTTTATTATTTCTTATTATAATAGTTCAGTTATTGTTTTGTACTTCTTTCTTCTTTTTTTTTCTTTTTATTTGTTTTTGTTCGTTTTTATATTGTTAACTTTATGTTGTACTTTGTAGCCCTTGTGTTTACCTTATATCTTTTAATATTTTATTTACTTCTATTTGTTTACTTGTATTACTTTCCTGAAATATGTGAGGAGATCACCCTGCTGTTGCGGAGCTCCATAAATAAATAAACTGCAAATACTTTTAGTATTACTTTGCGAATACCAACAAGTATCTGTAGTTATAGTTAGATATCTTAATTTCATTGTACTTGTCATTTCGCCAAAGCAGCATAGTCACAAATTTATTATTTTATTATTAAAACGATCCCAAATGTATCTACTACAGAACAATATTTTTCTATAAGCCTTAGATTTCCAAAAAAGAATCATTGAACACGTTGGTTAAAAAAAATTAAAATATAAATAAAAAATCATCACAAATTACAAATTTTACATAAAATCACTAATTACACGTTATTTCCATTTTGAATGATGAATATGGTGCTCGTACAACCTAAGGAACAAATACATATAAAAAAGTCCGTCACGCAGGAGCTGCATAACTAAGCACTTTCCTCAGAATTTGGGTAGTGTAGATTGCTTTCCAGAACAATTTGCTTAAAATATCCTACATAAATAAAATAAAAACATGAATAGTTCTCTTTTAAATTTGTAATGAGTAATTGATCAATTAATAATTTGCTTCCAGAGTTATGTTTACACATGGTACCTATTACACTTCGTAATAAATACAAAAAAACTCATATTATCGTATTTTGATCTAACGCAGGAACAGGATACAGTCACTCTAGTGGTAGAAAGCGCTCCTTGCGGCGGCTTTGTGAACCTACGTCTGACGGGCTTTTCTATTGAAATATATTACAAATTAAACCCCCGCTTTCCGATTGACCGATTCAGCTCATTTCTACAACACTTCTTTCTCATGAGTTACCCACGACGTATACCGCGTTTCGTTACAATACAGTAGAAATTACGACCGGTATGAGTATATTAAGAATTTGGGTCAGGAGTAAACCCCCCCCTTCTAATGAACCGATTTAGTTTATTTTTACAACACATATTCACCTGTAGATTACCACTACGAATGCCGAGTTTCGTCGAAATATACCAAAAATCACTGCTGGTAGTGGCGAATTGGTATTGTGGGTCCGGAGTAAACCCCCCCCCCCCCCCCACCTCCTAATGAACCGATTTAGTCTATTTTTACAACAGTAATTTACCTGTGGATTACCACTACGAATACCGAGTTCCGTCGAAATATACCAAAAATCACGGCTGGTAGTGGCGAATTGGTATTGTGGGTCCGGAGTAAACCCCCCCTTCTAATGAACCGATTTAGTTCATTTTTATATCTCACTTTTCTCTCTATATTACCACTACGAATACCAAGTTTCGTTGAAATATAACAAATATTACGGCTGACATAGTCAAATTAGTGTTTTGGGTTCGGGGTAAACCCCCCCTTCCGGTGGACCGACTTCGGTGGTTAACGAACTCATTCAATCGTTTGCTAATTGAATGCTATATACCAAGTTTCGTGACGAAAAAACAAAAACTCTGGCCGCTATCGTGTTAACAGACACATATATATATATATATATATATATATATATATATATATATATATATATATATATATATTTATAAATTTTAACGGGGGTCATTTTCGGTGTCTACTAGGTAGGATCGATAAAGATTTGAAGACATTTTTCAAAAATTCCGTCATGAGTCCAACCTCAATAGCTACTTTCCTTCGGAGGAAAGTGCTAAAAATGTAGGAAATTGGAATGTAGTAACGAGCATTTTTTTGTGAATACCGTGCCGTAGTGCTTTGTAACATTCTATGAATGTATTCGATAAGAATTAGCAGTTGTATATGTTATTTATAACTGCTAGTCATTATTACCATTAGTAGTTTGAACAATTAGCAGAAAATAGCGCTATTGTCCATTGCTGCTTTATTGTGTACTCATTAGGGGAAATTGAGGCGGCCGAAAAAAACAACAAATCACACACTTTGCCTAGTGAGATCAAATACCTCTGCATTATCTGCTCCATGGGGCCTGTGACGGGACTGACTGACAATTTTAAGCGATTCCACTTTTTTAGCACTTTCCTCCGAAGGAAAGTAGCTATTGAGGTTGGACTCGTGACGGAATTTTTGAAAAATTTCTTCAAATCTTTATCGATCCTACCTAGTAGACACCGAAAATGACCCCCGTTAAAATTTATATATATCTATATATATATATATATATATATATATATATGCATATATATATATGTGTCTGTTAACACGATAGCGGCCAGAGTTTTTGTTTTTTCGTCACGAAACTTGGTATATAGCATTCAATTAGCAAACGATTGAACGAGTTCGTTAACCACCAAAGTCGGTCCACCGGAAGGGGGGGTTTACCCCGAACCCAAAACACTTATTTGACTATGTCAGCCGTAATATTTGTTATATTTCAACGAAACTTGGTATTCGTAGTGGTAATATAGAGAGAAAAGTGAGATATAAATATGAACTAAATCGGTTCATTAGAAGGGGGGGTTTACTCTGGTCCCACAATACCAATTCGCCACTACCAGCCGTGATTTTTGGTATATTTCGACGAAACTCGGTATTCGTAGTGCTAATCCACAGGTAAATATGTGTTGTAAAAATAAACGAAATCGGTTCATTAGGAGGGGGGGTTTACTCCAGACCCACAATACCAATTCGCCACTACCAGCCGTGATTTTTGGTATATTTCGACGAAACTCGGTATTCGTAGTGGTAATCTACAGGTAAATATGTGTTGTAAAAATAAACTAAATCGGTTCATTAGAAGGGGGGGTTTACTCCGGACCCAAATTCCTAATATACTCATACCGGTCGTAATTTCTGCTGTATTGTAACGAAACGCGGTATACGTCGTGGGTAACTCATGAGAAATAAGTGTTGTAAAAATGAGCTGAATCGGTCAATCGGAAAGCGGTGGTTTAATTTGTAATATATTTGAATAGAAAAGCCGGTAGACGTAGGTTCACAAAGCCGCCGCAAGGAGCGCTTTCTACCATTAGAGTGACTGTATCCTGTTCCTGCGTTAGATCAAAATACGATAATATGAGGATTTTTGTATTTATTACGTAGTGTAGTAGGTACCATGTGTAAACATAACTCCGGATGCAAATTAATAATTGATCAGTTACTCATTACAAAATGAGAACTATTCACGTTTTTATTTTATTTATGTAGGATATTTTAAGCAAATTGTTCTGGAAAGCAGTACTACACTACCCAAATTCTGAGGAAAGTGCTTAGTTATGCAGCTCCTGCGTGACGGACTTTTTTTATTAGGAAAAGAATTTTGGGGAATTTGCAATTCGACTTAACAGAAAATACAGTACTTTGTACACGAGTATCCATATTACAAAGGAGAAAGTTAATATTGACAGCTTGTCAGTTGAAGGAAATATTTCAATATTCTGTAATATTGGCTTTTTTGAAAGATTGCTCGGGGGGGGGGGTGAAAGGGAATGTGACGTAGGATATTTCTATTTGAGATGTTTCGTAGGCGGTGGAATGTTTTATGAAAGTTAATATTAGAAGGTTATGTCAAAAGCCTGTCATATCTGTCTGTTTCATTTAATAAAACTACCAGTTTCTACTTTAAAAAAAACCTTTAAGTCTTCCAACTTCTCTTTGGTCAGTAAAGTTTGACTGCTAGTAATAAGTGCAACACAGACTCAACCGTATGGAGAGTTAACATGCATCGACCGTAAAATCCAGAAAATGTCTATGACACATTATTTAAATGTTATCAAGGAAATATTTACTTTACTCAGATGGTAAAAATAGCATTGATTTCGGTTTTGCGCACTCAAAAACGACAGAGTGGTTTAAAATTTGCCCACATGCAAATTTGCCAACAACGCGACATGTCTAACCGTTTTGAGCAAAGTGGGCAAAAAAAAATGTTCTTTAACTAATTTCTAAGAGGTACTTAGAATCACTGAATTCAGTAGAATTTTTTCTACACGTTTGAAATTCGTCCAAATAGTGATATTTGGTTACGTTTTGAGTTCATGAAGCATTCGAAAAAAATATTTGATTAAAAGACGGTTCATAAATCTTGGTAAGAAAGATGATCTTTTGAAAGCTTACTAAATTTTCTACAAAAAAGGATATCAAGCTGATTTCGATGGGGCGATGTCGATCGGAGAACTAAAGTGCTTGAAACATCGAAAACGTTTTTTTTTTTTTTTTTGTTTTTGTTTTTTGTAGCACCTTCCTCCGAAGGAAAGTAGCTATTGAGGTTGGACTCATGACGGAATTTTTGAAAAATTTCTTCAAATCTTTATCAATCCTACCTAGTAGACACCGAAAATGACCCCCGTTAAAATTTATATATATATATATATATATATATATATATATATATATATATATATATATATATGTCTGTTAACACGATAGCGGCCAGAGTTTTTGTTTTTTCGTCACGAAACTTGGTATATAGCATTCAATTAGGAAACGATTGAACGAGATCGTTAACCACCAAAGTCGGTCCACCGGAAGGGGGGGGGGGGTTACCCCGAACCCAAAACACTAATTTGACTATGTCAGCCGTAATATTTGTTATATTTCAACGAAACTTGGTATTCATAGTGGTAATATAGAGAGAAAAGTGAGATATAAAAATGGACTAAATCGGTTTATTAGAAGGGGGGGGGGGTTTACTCCGAACCCACAATACCAATTCGCCACTACCAGCCGTGATTTTTGGTATATTTCGACGAAACTCGGTATTCGTAGTGGTAATCTACAGGTAAATATGTGTTGTAAAAATAAACCAAATCGGTTCATTAGAAGGGGGGGTTTACTCCGGACCCAAATTCCTAATATACTCATACCGGTCGTACTGCTGTATTTTAACGAAACGCGGTATACGTCGTGGGTAACTCATAAGAAAGAAGTGTTGTAAAAATGAGCTGAATCGGTCAATCGGAAAGCGGGGGTTTAATTTGTAATATATTTCAATAGAAAAGCCCGCCAGCCGTAGGTTCACAAAGCCGCCGCAAGGAGCGCTTTCTACCACTAGAGTGACTGTATCCTGTTCCTGCGTTAGATCAAAATACGATAATATGAGGTTTTTTGTATTTATTACGTAGTGTAGTAGGTACCATGTGTAAACATAACTCTGGAAGCAAATTAATAATTGATCAGTTACTTATTACAAATTTAAAAGAGAACTACTTCTTATTAAGAGTTCTGGAAAGCAGTCTACACTACCCAAATTCTGAGGAAAGTGCTTAGTTATGCAGCTCCTGCGTGCCGGAGTTTTTTAGCTTTAATTTTAGCGATGACTAAACTGAGAAAAAAAAAGTTACAAAAAAAAGTCTCACAAAAAAGTGTCCGCTGGCGTTCGCGCATGCGCGGTGGTCATGTACGAAACCGCTGGCGTTAGAGAATACGCGATGGCCATGTAGGAACATGAATATGCTTTAGCGACGACTAAACTAAAGAAAACGATCCAAAAAACCTTACAAAAAAGTGATGCGGTAATATCACAGACCAGTATTGGCTATCACATCTGAGGATAGTAAATAATAAAAAAATAAAGACAATTTTCACAATAGTTTATTTTATTTTTATGTAAAGTAAATTACATAGGTATTTGGGGTGGGGCTAAAGCATATTTATGTTCCGAATTAATTTTTCTTTTAATGCGTTTTTGTCATTGTTAAACTCACTATTTAATGGGTTGTTTTCGTTTTAAATTTGGTTTATCAGTAAAATTAGTATTTTTGTAAAAGAAGGCAAGAATATGAGAAACTTATAGGTAATAGGGTTTTCCTAGAGCGAACGTTGAGAAGGCGGGGGAGGTCATTTCCGGTAAGGAAAATGACCTCTGTTCTTCTTTGATGTTTCCTGTTATCCTTCAACTTTCTTCTCTTTGAGATGTTATTTTATATTTTTAACGATAAACAATACTAATAAATGGTACTTTACTAATCGCACTAGGGATATGAACGGGACCGCGATAAGATGACGCAGTTCCTGCATTTCGGACTTTTTTATTTCAATTTTGGAGTATATATTGGTCTGTTTTAAGTATTGCATAGTCTATATACCTTCTTTAAGTAGTTAGTTAATTTCGGTAATAATTAATTGATTTTTTGAAATATTTTGTAGAAAACACGTGTAATGACATGTAAGTAGTTTGTTGTCGAGGTGATAATAGGTCAAGAAATAGATCCGATTATAAAAACAATCTGAATTCCGGGAAAGCCTATAATTTGGACGTTTCGGTTTGCACTTTTGCAGCCTTCTTCAGCAATAAATGCTTATGGGATGGACGAAGACCAAAGATACCGGTTATATGGCAATGAATTTAATTCCATGAGGGGCTGAAACTCTTGGACATCTGAGTGGTATCTTTGGTATTTCTCTATCCCCTAAGCATTTATTGCTGAAGAAGGTTACCAAAGAGCATGCCGAAACGTCCAAATACTAGTTTCACCTCAAAAATTGTATTGTCGTTCTAAGCCGAAGCCCATCTGTTCCTTGACACCGAAAGAATGTTTATATTTTTAACATAAAATTGGCAAAATTTCCTTTTTCTCTTTACAAAATAAGTCTTGTCTCATGAACATTTAAAATAGAAGAATAGTTCAGTTGATCTGAAGATGGAGTGACACGAAATCCGTTTTCCTTTGAAAAATACTGTCCGTGAAGGCAATATAATGGCATATTACCAGATGGCTGATAGAGATGGAAGGAAAAGGGTCTGACAATTTATGCAGAAATGGCTACATCAGAAGGTTTGTCCCCCGATTAAGGGGAAATAGGCTCCGATTTCTGCTATAGGCCTCTTTTCTGCCCTTCCAATTTCTTCCCCATTCACTGGAAGTTGGCTACTCCTCCTCCCATTCATCTCTATACCCCAGCAATGGCTGGCTTCCGCATTTCTTTCTTCTGTCGTTTCTATATTTACCTTGTTATTTATTTGTAGTCGTGTTTCTACTCAGTTTTTTTTTTTTTTTTTTTTTTTTTTTTTACTTTTATTTTAGAAGAGTATTTACGGAATACTCCATAAATCTGGACACCGTTCGGCCTCGTTACAGATAATACAATACAATATATTTTGAATGTAACATAAAATGGTACATTCAAAACTTTTTTTTATATAATAATTCAATTATTTAACACTTGTACACTAGTAAAGTCTATTATTTAAGTGTGCCCGCAACAAAAACAATAATACTTGAATAAGTTCATTGAGTACAATTACAAAATTAAAAGACAAACATAAATAAACAAAAAAAAAATAAGTAGAAAAAAGTCAATATATAAAAAAAAATGATATTAATATCAGAAAAAAAAGAAAATAAATAAAAATTAACAATAATAATGATAATAGCACTTTGAAAGGAGCAAATATTTATTGATACTACCTATTACTTTTTCGTCTCGAAGAAGAAATAAAAGATCTCTTGAACTTGGCTTTTTTGAGCAAGTTAGGAGTGAAAGCTAGACCAAACGTTAAAAATAAAATAATATATTTCCCCTTTGGGCGATTAATATTTTGTGATTCTTCGCATGTTTTATTTATCATTGCTGTTATTTATTTGTTTAAGCGATATTGTGTTCAGTTCATACTAATTATTAAATCTAATAATAATAAAAAAAGTATTGTATTTGTTTCTTTTTTTACGATGTGTTTCATCTACTTTCATGATTTTTTAGTTGCTTACAATATCTAACACATAATTCTTTACTTAACCACTTCAAGACGACGATTTTTTTTTCGAACAGTGCAACCAGGAATGTTTTCTTCGTTATATTTTTCATATTTAATAAAATTAAAAAAAATTGTTTACTATGTAAATCATCTAAATCGTATGTGAATTCACATAAATAAGATCATTGCACACCGCGTGTTCAGCTCGCTCTTTGGAAATTTTGATTTCGAGGACCATTTTTATTGATTGAGCAGCATGTGTGAAATGTAAGGTAATATGAAAATACAGATCATTTGTAGATTTTAAAATGGTAAAACCAATGCTAAATTTTGTTTTCCTGTACTCTACAGATTTCATTAGTTCAACAAAAATCATATTTCGATGAGTAGTAGACTCAGAATAACTGGTACTTGTATGTTACTGTTATTGCGCACACGTGTCTTAAAGCCTCGGAAATCAATTAGATACACACACGATGTGGAATCAGTCTCGAATCGGTTAATACATATCATCCTAGACAGTTGAGTAAAACAGTCAACTGACCAATGCCATTCTCAAACCTGCTGGCTTTAATTATAAGGGAGTAATCATTAAATTTTATTCCAGCAGAAATATGTTATTTCAAGGGATACATTACATCTCAGTAATTAATTTGTTTTTATCTTAAGAGCCCTACCGAGTTACCATGGCAATTAAAATTGAACGGACACTAGAGAAATTTAAGTAAGCACACAACCTTAGGGCAATTAACTTGCCAATTTAACCAGCCCCTCTCATGTATTTATTTACCTCTTGATGAATTAACTCATTGCGGTGAGGCTGATGCTTTTCCCATCTGACCTGGATGAAATTCCAACAGGCATAATGAATCCAACCTAAATCGTTGAACGGGAGGTGAGTAAAAGATACGTTTTTCCGAAGGTTAAAAGGAAAATAACACAATAACTAATTTACATTCCTAAACATGGTAACACTTTCAATAAAAATATACAGTTTTGTTGGCATTCACATATTGTAGGAGTGTGTATGGCAGTAGCAATACCGGATAGTCCAAACAAATAAATAGGCGAGTTCACAAATTAGAATATATAATTTTCTCTGGTCACAACAATAAAACAACTTACTTGCTGCCAGTTGTCTCGGTCTTGTGCTGGCACCTTGCAATTCTTGACTCCCAGCAGACTGCGAGCATCGGTGGCTACTTCATCTTTCCAATTTAGGGTGGGTCTGCACAGGTCTTATTCCATAATATCTTTCATTAAATATCTTTTGAGGCATATCTTGGTCTCCTGCCCAGCGGAGACGTCCAACTTTAATATACAATAATTGTTATAAAATATGAAATTGCCAGAATATCGAAAAAGCGGAAAAGCGATATCTTAATAACGCATAGTCGTATCGATCTGCCAGTGATCTCATTCGATAAGGAATACAAAAATACTCAAAGAATGCGTGATACAACTTAAATTAAGAGCATGAGCTTTGTTTTTTTCCTTTCTTATACATAACAAGCAAATGAAAATCTTTGTTTGGACGTCCACACTACACTTATCAATAAGTAAATCTAATCTTGTGTATGGTCATAGTCCCGTCTCAAAACTAGAATGAAGCAAAAAATGATTTCTTCTTTAAAATATGTGGTTTTATTTCTTGTCTCCTACTTCCGAATAAGCTTGTGAATGAAATTCTTACTTATTAAGTCAGCTAGAATAGGTTAGATACTCTTTTCTAATCCCATATTTCTCGCCACCAACAATTCCTGAACAGAAAGGTCACCAAACGAATGAGACAACCAAACATTCACCAGGTCTACCTCCGACATTGGGAACAGACTCCATTTTTTTACCCTACAATGATGGAAAAAGACTTAGTTTTTTTTTAACCTACAAAAGCAGTATTCGCTGCTCCTATAACGCATTCAGTGTGACAAATATTAGTAATGTCGTAAAACCTCGCTGAACTACGAGTATTATCCTCTTCCGGTTTCATCAATACAGAAACACCCGCGAGTTCAGCGAGGTTTTACTACATTACTAAGGAAACTTACTACATAAGTACAGAGGAAACGCATATAAAATGTACTAAATAAATAACGTTATGTAAACCTGATTAAATAAACATACAAAGAGAAACTTGCAACCAATGAGTTATTATTGGAAGAAACTATTTTAATGAGGGTTAGTAACTTATGGCGTTTTACGGAATCCAAGGTTTAACAACAGGCACTATTAATTTAACAAACAATATGCACACACAATCGTTAATAAGAAAGACTCAAACAAGGCCAAGTCAAACCACACCCAGCACGGTAGGAAGCCTGTCATTTGACCTCGTTGTTGAAAACAAATTGACCTAGTCAAGGTAAAACGGAATGCAGTATCTGTATCTAGCGGTATCTATAAGGCAGTAGAGTAATGAGGGCCTAGATGTGGCCGGGGTGTGGTTAGGTAATAATTTGCATCCGTATAAGGTTAGCCCTTGTATCTGATACCGACTTGGTAACCGTACGAAACATATCGTCCGATATCTTATTATGCCTTTTTTGTCGCAAGCTATCACCGATTCTGGGTTCTTCACGATCTAATAATGCTACGAACTTCAATTGTGGTACATTAATTGTATCATTACCATAAGGAGGTAATCAGATTTATTCATGAACATAGTAGTTTCCGTTTACCTGTAGTAGGACTAATAACACTACTCTAAAAAAAAAGATGAACTTTTTTCATTCCCAAGTAGAAAATTTAAGAATCCAACTCATGAATGTTGAATCTACAAAGCTATTTAAGGAAGTCGAATAAATCATCTTTTAAGGCAATGTATTTATTTATTTGTAATGTTAGAAAACATGAAAAAATAGAATTAATGGTTTTCAAGAATGAGCGCGCAATAACTTATCAAACGGGATCCCTAAAACACTCAGGCTGGACTGAGCAGTTGGGAAACTCTGGGAGTGAGAAAGGCACAAAGTCACCAAAAATATTGCTGCGAAACATTGACAGATGGTGTCCAAAGTCAACCTGTGCTCTTGGGCTAATGTTAAATGATTCCACACATTATAATGAGCTTATTAGATATCTATGCTTTTAGTCCAGAGCGCATCTGATCTTGAGAGGGGGCAAGCCAATTTTTAGAGGAACTCGTATAACAATAACTGATGTACGCGTAAATCGAAAAATTCCGGAACATATTTTTTCATTTTTCTTCTTAAAAAAAATTTTCCTTTGTACTTCATTCGCATATAACTCTAAAATTATTTTTGGTAGTGATTTTTTCAACACGTCAAAAGATTCGTAATGAAATTTTCTATAGTAGCCATTTATTTAGGAATGTTAACATTTATTCACTGCTTTGAAGGGCGAAAAAACATTCAGGACCTTCATATTTCAGATGTATAAGGACGACTATATATTATAACAACCTACCAAATGTCGACTAAATAGGTTTGATAGTTTTTGCATAATAAATTTTGCAATTGAGTGAGTAGTGAGAAATTATCATTTTTCAAATCGACAGAAAGGAGGTAGGGGGTGTGTAATTTCCGCTTCCAATGGACAATGGCGCTTCTGGAATTGGACATATTTGAAAAAGTTATTTTACTTTGCGATTCCTTTTCATAAAACATTCAAATAATTTGATCTCCCCAATGGTTTAATAATGTTTTATAATTATAATTTTTAATTTTGTATTCTAATTTGATCCATTAAAACAGGGTAAGATAAAGTAGTTCCTGTGATTCGGACTAACGTATACTGAAAAATAAATTGTAAATTTGTTTTGAAGCATGGCTTCTCTATAGAGTAATTCTTAAACTGCTTACATTTTTCTTTACTCTGTAAAAACCTATAATTCGTTGTAAGCAATAACGCATTCATGGTAAATTTGATTTTCTCGAATATAAAGAATTATGAGATAAGTTTTTTAATATGTTTACCTTCAAGAAAAAAATAACACGCCACGAATCAACTTCGTAAAACCACATAAATATTCATCCCGCCGAGCCTACTTCTCACCCAAGCCAAACATTCTTCGTGCACCCGAGTATCAGTCGAACATAACTCATGTCTACAAGCGAAAGGTGATCATTTTCAGCGTTCAAAGTGCCGCTGAGTTCGGTAGATGACTGCATTAATGTGTTTAAAGGTGTTCGAAATTCTGACAAATCTTCTCTGAAACGACCCCTCTTCTCTTCTATACAAAATAGTGTGTTATAAAACATTCTGGGTCTATTTTTTGTTGATTCTTTATTCATGTTTATTTACTCAAAAAATATATTTTCGTTGGGAAAGGTATCCAATCATAGATATTTGACCCCTAGACGAATTTATATTTTCTTCTCGGCAAATATGATAAACAATTCTTGGTTCACTTGACTTTTAAGCCTTCTATTCTAGTAAGGACGGTAAATAACAGAACATTTTAGCGCAGTTTCTCCCTCCCTCCATAGGGAAACCTGCTTATGAGGTTGACCTCATGACGCAATCCGGAAGTGCCGACTAGAAATCTTCACGTTTCAGATCCCAGAAATCACGAAAATAACGGTGGTTCAAATTTATACATATATACATTTGTCTGTTCGCGCTGTAGCTTACTGAAAAATGGTCTGATTTTGATGAAATTTGGTGAAAAAATGTGAAGGTACCGTGGGATTCAATTGAAATATTTTCTACGTAAGGTTTTTAAATTTTGGTTACCTACATTTGGAGCTAAAAGTATTCGAAAAAAAAATGTGCTAGTGGACATGAAAAGTTTTTGGATCTTCGTATATTTTTGTAAATATCTCGAAAACGGTTAGGAAACGTGCTAAGTGGAAGGTGACATTTTCTACAAAAAGGTTTTGAAGAATTTTTTGATGGGGCAATCTCAATCGGCGTTTTTTCCTGTGAATAGAAATTTTCAGTTATAAGAGTTCTTAAAATTTCCAACACTATTAATACTTGTGTGATTATAGGAAAAACGTTTTGCGAACTTGTTTTAAAATTAATAAGCCTGCAGTTGTTACAATTGAATATTATTCTTAATCAATTTAACTTTTTTCGATTCTTCAATTAAATTGCCTTACTTAATACTTCCATAATAAATGAATTTTAAAAAATTCACAGATTAAGATAGAAGAGAAAGTTTTGAGAGTTAAGCAATGACTGAACAAACCTTGGGTCCAGGGCAGGTGCACATCTAACCTCAATCCCGTGGGAATACATTCTCTTGAAATAAAAACTAAACAGCCCTCTGGGATTTTTACAAGTCTAGCTCAGAGGAACTGTCTCATCTTAGCAAGTCACACATTACGGAGTGGCATAGATAACGTAGGACAGAAAGTCCATATATTTCGCATTGAATGGAACAGAGCCAACACTTGCAAGCAGTGATGGCTCCGCCGGATGTGGTTGTATCGAAATTTACACCTGAAACTTTCTAATATGAAATTGACAAGGCTTTTGAATGGATTTCGCCCTTCCCCGATTTATTAACCGTTTTCTTTTGATCCATTGCGACGAAAAATATGACACAAATGGAAGTCAAAGTGGCCCGTGGCAGTATAACGGGTTTTTTTCCCTAGTGTGAGTCCATTTGGGGTCTAGTGAGTACTATTTTGTCGGTGATTGGTTTGCGATTCAGTGATATTTTTTATATCTTAGTTCTCGGTTTTTGGGAAGTGCCCTCTACAAAGGAGTGTGTGCACAAAGTGTTGGTTTTTTAACATAACACTTGCTTACATTTCAAACAGACTACATGCACAAACAAATAGACCTTTAAAAAAATAATAGAGTACAACAAACGACAATCAAACAATTTAGGTATATGCTGAATAATTTAAGCCGTAAATAGGTCGAAATGGTATAAGAAACTAAAGAGTAAAATAAAATACATGCCACGTATGCCAAGGAACAATACAAAAATGATAACATAATGTAAGCAAAATAAAATACATGCCACGTATGCCAAGGAACAATACAAAAATGATAACATAATGTAAGCAAAATATTTATACGCATATACAACTAGGAAAAAATAAAATAAGGCAAACCGCATGCTATCCAAAAAGAAATATAAAGAAAATACAGTACCTCAATGACGCAGCAACATAAAGTTCTAAATTTACGCATATACATATATGCACAAATATACGTGCGAACACACACACACACACATATACATAAACAGGGCATTCCTATGTATTAGTTCCGATGCCCCGAAGTATACGACTAAATTTATAAATGCATACACTCATAAAAATAAACACTATTTACAAGATACTAACGCTTAGATTAATTACTTGTATGGCTCTCTTACTTTCTTTTTCATTCTTTGGGGTAAAATTTTTGTTAAAAAACATGTTAATTTTAAGGAAATTGTTTTAAAGTTGTACAAATTTCGAGCCTGGGATAGATTCAAGTTTTTTATAAACAAATAAAAAATTAAGTGACATTTTATTTTAAGTCTCGTAGTTTATTATCAGTGGTATTTCCAGTCATTTTGTTATTATTTATAATTAGCCGGCCAAATATAGACGATTCAAGTTGTTAAATTATTAACAATATTTATCATTAATCTTCTAAATCAACAAAGGCCCTTTGTAATATTTCCTGTTGACCTACATCAGATAACGTGAAAAAGAGAGAAAAAAGAAATTCCCACTTGAAAAAGTTTTATCATTAAAAAGTAAGAGTAAAAAGGGGAAGTTTTCTTTTGGTCTTTATAACTTTATTTAACTTACAAAGGACTTATTAAATGTACTTTATAAGGGTAGAAGAAGAACAAGAAGGCTAAAGTGCAGCTACTGAAAAACAGAAGGCCAGGTAATTGTGTTGGAATGAGTGTTTTTTAGAGAAATTCCGACTGCACATTCTAGAGAAATAACTCGAGTTCTGAGTAGGCAATGTAAACTTGAGTGGTGGGCAAAAGTTAGGATTCATGAATAACTACGTGTATGTGGTTTCAGGATAAAAACTCTGCTGCGATCTTGTGTGGAGGTTTGTAGGTAGGCATCCTGAGGGAATTAATATTTGCAAATATGTATATATATATATATATATATATATATATATATATATATATATATATATATATATATATATATATATATGTATACAGGGTGTCCCAGTATATGTGTCCACCCCCTTTTCCTCCTAGAGTTGTTGGAATTTCGAAATGAAACTTGGTAGGTCTTAGTTATGTTGTATGAGGTTTCTTTTAAAGGTTTAGTTGACTTCGTAACATTCTCCAGTTTTTCTCCAGCGCATCTAACTCTTGATTTTCTAATGGCGGGAGGTATTTTTTATGACGAATTCTGATAGAAAATTTAATTATAAGACATATTTACTCTGAGACATCTTTTGATCCGACGCACCGTTTGCGCGTAAAACGCAAAAAACTGAAAAATATCGCCCTTTTGTAGACAAATTCCTATTTATCACTGAAACCAAGCCTTTTACGTAAAAACACCTCGATACAAACGTTGTAGCCTATTAATTTTCCTTTCAGGTGATACCAAGATCAAAGTTGTAGGTCTAATATTTAATATTACGAATGAAAAATATACCTTAAAAGTTTTAAAAAGTAACAATTCGGAAAATCGATATGAATAGAAAAAAAAGTAGCTGACATAAACAATAAAAAATAAGTACTTATTTACTTTATGAAAAAAGTATAAACAAATTATTATAAAACAGAACAGAATAAATTTATTTTTCTATATGAAATTATTATATCATAAAACTAAAAAAAAAAAAAACCTTTGTTTTCATTCATAATACCCCGTTAAATATTTAATCTATAACTTTGAACTTAGTATCATCTGAAAGGAAAATTAATAGGCTACAACGTTTACATTGAGGTGTTTTTACGTACAAGGCTTGGTTTCCGTGATAAATAGGAATTTGTCTACAAAAGGGCGATTTTTTTTCATTTTTTTTTGCGTTTTACGCGCAAGCGGTGCGTCGGATCAAAAGATGTCTCAGAATAAATTAGTCTTAAAATTAAATTTTCTATCAGAATTCATCATAACAAATACCTGCCGCTAAAAAAAGAGTTAGATGCGCTGGAGAAAAACTGGAGAATGTTACAAAGCCAACTAAACCTCCAAAAGTAACCTCATGCAACATAACTAAGACCTACCAAGTTTCATTCCGAAATTCCAACAACTCTAGGAGGAAAAGGGGGTGGACACATATACTGGGACACCCTGTATATGTGTATATATATGTATATATATATATATATATATATATATATATATATATATAATATATATATATATATTGTACTGGTGTAAACTTATATTCACAGAAATGTACTCAAAGGTTTGGCAATAGAAGATGTCCCAGACAAAATTGATATAGTTGGCTAGTGAAATCATAAATATTAAAATATTTAATATTCTTTCGATAATTTAAGGTGGACTAAAACGCTAAACACTAGTGTGGTGATTTTGAAATGTATAGTACAGACAATTTTAATATTTTTCTCTCAAACTAATTTTTTTTCTGTTTTCAAATTATAATCTCGTTTTATTATTAAGCTAATTTAAAAACTTATTATTTAGAAAAACTGTAGTAATGCTGTAATTCTAGTAACGAAAATAGCATTTAATAAAATTAAAAAAAAAGAAGCAAAGAGATATCACATTTCTGATGGGTAGTAACATAAACATAGTAATTTTACATGTAAACGACGAAACAAAAAACTAAACCAAACATTTCGAAAATTCATGTATTGTTTTGTCCTGGAGAAAAGGCCCTATTGAATGACTCGGTAATTGTGGGAAATAACAAAGTGTAAACCACAAGTGGACTTTTTTTTTTAGATAAAGTATACTTTTCCAACATTTCATAAAAATCTGACAATTTTTGTAGATAATAAGAAGTATATATATATTATAACTATTTTAGTCGCACAGAACACTAGACTACCGAAATGATGGGATCGATCTTATTTGAGTTTTACCCAAGATATTTTCGCAAAAATAAGCGTGCCCACTCTAAACATCTAACTGGACTATAAGGAGTGCGAAATCACGCTAAAACCAACCAAATTTACTGGAAACTGGTAAATTGGTAAGAATCAGACTACTGATTCTGATTTTTGAAATTGTATAGTTTAACTGTTTACTCAATAACAGCCATTGTTTAGATTTATAGAATGGTTGTTCTCTGTCTTATTGAGCCAATCCATAAATCAAGCTAAGCCTATAACATTTCAACACACCCAAAGCCATTTCCACACCTCAAAATCTATTACCCACAAATTACTGTTTCACTCCTTGCCGTACTCGGACCGGCACAGGTAGCCCTGAATATTTTTTGTGGTGCCAAGCCTGAGTCAGGTGCAAGGCGGCAGACCACAAATCACTAGAGAATTACTTCTGTTTACCTGTGCTGGTTGGAAATGTACAGAACTAGCTTGGAAAGAAAATAAGACATAATGCCAGTACAGAAACCTCAGGGATTCGTGGGCTATACTTTTTAGAAAGGTTAAAACAAATAAGACTTCATTCTCTATAAAAATAGGACAATTTTTCTAATAAAGGAATATCGCTCGGTTCTTAGGACATGAATAAGGGGAGGTTGCTTATAAAAGAATGATTGAATTGTCGAGAGCTATCTCAAAACTGCATAAAATGAAACGATACTAATCAGAATAAAATTAAATCTTGGAATTGCTAATAAGTCAATATATACTGAAGGAGCTTCAAAACGAATCCAAGAGTGGCCGACAAAACCAATAAATTACATATTTTAACATTTGAAGAAATGATTGAAAAATCAGAAATACAAACCCAATAGCTGCATTGCCTTAGAATTTGATAAAAATAATCATTTCGTAAAAAGCTTTTATTTTATTATTTATTATTATTATTTTTTTTACGAAGCTTCGACAACTAGGCCATTAGCGCCGAAATCCACGGTGCAGCGAGGAATTTTCCCAACGAGCCGTGGGATGAGAAAATAAAAATACTATTCTACCTAAAATGTGTCAAATATTCATCTTCAAGGAAACACAAGGATAAATTAAAAAGGCTGATTCGCAAAAACTGTGTCATCATAGCGGGTTTCCATTACGTTCTTATAGCCTAGGATCATTTGCAAAGTCTGGGATAGTCAATATTTTGGAAAAAATGAAACCATCTACTCCAATGAAATCCTAAAGAGACATTAGATTTTAGGCGCCACTAACTTACAGTTGCGGAAATTTATCGGACCAATAACCAAAATTATATCTCATTTAAAAAAAAAAAAAAAAAAAAAAAAAAAAAAAAAGAAAAAAAAAAAAAAAAAAAAAATCACTATTATTTTGGCGAAACATGGATTTACTGATGTACAGAGTCAGCTAGTTAGCACCGTTGCCAGGAAATTACCTATATCAAATTGGAAACTAATAACAAAATTCTCTAAACCTACAAAATCAACTTAAGTGCAAATAACTATTTTTTCGGGGTCCCAGTGGTCTAATTGCTAACACCTCAGTTTCTCATGCGAATTTTCATCTGACGGCTCGTTGAGAAAATCCATCGCTGCCCCTTGGGTGTTGGCGCTAACGACTCAGACGTGGATGCGCCGTAGAAAAAAAAAATTGTTTCTTATTATTTTAATGATTGAGTGAGCAGTTAAAAATACTTTACGGAAACGGAATATTTTCCTGTTGTTGCGGCCTTGCAAAGTTCCAGTTTCTATGACTATATCATTGAAGCGGTTATGTGCAAATCCACTCGAGAGTCCAAAATTTCCACAGGTATATGCTCTAGAGTCTAGGAACAAGACTCGACTGAATAAGAACCAATTGCATGCGCATTAAAAATGGGGATAATAAAGGACTAAGAAAATCATGCACACAAACCGTACCGGAATAATTAATTACAGATAAGCGGGAGATGGTGGGTCCGATCCCCACCGGCGTCAGAAATTTTCTCATCTCAGGGCTCGCTGAGAAAATTCCTGGCTGCACCCTGGACGTCGGCGCTAATGGCCAAGATTTATGTCGATGCGCCGTAAAAAAAAATATATAAAATAAAAAAA
The DNA here is from genome assembly GCA_946811695.1 of Gonocerus acuteangulatus. Taxonomy (NCBI): domain Eukaryota; kingdom Metazoa; phylum Arthropoda; class Insecta; order Hemiptera; family Coreidae; genus Gonocerus; species Gonocerus acuteangulatus. The sequence goes on along the minus strand of OX328129.1, from coordinate 56,956,440 downwards.
AATTAATTACAGAGCCACACACACACAAAAAAAAGGTTTGGACCCAGAGAGGAGACATACTACTATATGTTTTTGGGGTCGCTGAATCTGAATCCGGGGATTTATAAAGCTATTTATGAAAAAATAGTTCGAAAATGAAAGCTTTAGAGATATCTTATGGGCTGTATTTTGGGATTGTTAAGGATTGCATCAGTTCAAGATTTATCTCCTGGGGCCAATTTTTGTAAAAGACCTCACTGATTTTTTGCACAGGAAAACATATTAAATATTCAAAAATAAGCCAAAACACTAAATCTTTAGAAAATAAGTATATTCAAAGAGCTGTATCTTGGCTCCATATGGACCAATCGTGTTTGTTGGAGTCTGTATGTTTGATCTCTAAAAGGTAGCACACAGAAAAAAGTCGTTTATTTTTGTTAAATACTCATTAATTGCTTAAAACAAGAAGTGCTGGGGTTTTTCTGACTAAATATTAGTATTCAGCGAACCAAACGTATAGTAAACGTGGTCTGCTCTCTTGGTCCTAGATGTTTCTTTTTTTCTTTGTGGGTGTGTTATAAATAAAGGACTAGAGAATAAAAATACTTCGGAATATTATCAACTTTTTAATAATGAAAATTATCCCATAAAACGTGAATAAAATAGTAAGTATTAAGACTATATAAAAGTTTGGGAGGATGTTAAGAGATTGTGTGCTGCATACAGCCTCGACAGAGCCTTGATTCCGAGCAGGTGCATATATAACCCCGATCCCACGGTATTGATGCGGGTTGCAATATAATACAGCCAGTAATTCCATCGCTAATTACCCATCAAGGAACCCACAGCATTTCCATTGTCAGGACCCATTTGGGTGCAGAGAACAGCTCGATAAACTTTTGGCTTCGATAGCAATATGCAACAGGTGATAAGGCCCAGCTGTAGAAACTCTAGTGTCAGCAGGTGAGAAAATCAGTAAGATTTGCTTTGCAGGTTGGAAAAATTAGTCTATTGAAATGACCCGTAGTTATGCCTTCAACATATCGCACTTGTGTTTCTAAAGTGATACAACTCAAAAATCGGTTTTATTCAAACAGTCATAGTTATGACTGTGAAAGGCATGGTAAATATAATTCTATCAACCATCAAAACTGTATGCACCTAGCTTCAGAGCTTGTACACCAGAGGGCACTCGAGTCATCCTTGTTGTATTAATCCTAAGGCTCCTACTTAGGCAAGGGTGACACATTTTCAGTTGAGTTTAAATATGACACATATTTGAGTAGAAATACTAGTGGGATATTTCTGAGTGAAAGATTATTCCAATTAATGGACAAACACGAGAATGGATTAAGAACGACATTCCCCACATATTTTGCAAAAAAAAGATTGAATTCTTGTGTTATTATTTAATTTCTCTTGTGAATATAATTGCATAACTCTGAAGCGATTAAGTAGTGCATAAATAGGGATATTACCGTCAAATAACTATAAAATGCTTAAAAGAATGTCCAAAAACAACTAGAAAGAAAGCATTACATTAAAAATATAAATAAGAAACTTAAAAAAAACTTCGTTCTCTCTCTCTCTCTCTCTCTCTCTCTCTCTCTCTCTCCCTCTCTCTCTCTCTATCTCTCTCTCTCTCTCTCTCTCTCTCCTCTCTCTCTCTCTCTCTCTCTCTCACACACACACACACACACAGAGTTTTTCTTTCACTATCCACGCTCCATCTCGATGGATATTCCTCTCCCTGAAAAGAAGAATCCAGAGAAGGAAGAGAAATAGAAAATAGAAATAAGAAACCCCAAGCTGAGTGATGACAAGCAACAAGTCCCGCCAAGACTCCAGGGTGTTGATGTATTGGAGGCTTGGGGCTTTTAGCAAAGATGGAATAGCACCATCCTACATCTATTCCTTCATACCCACATCAACCCACCATACTTATTGTTCCAATATTAGGATAATAGATTGTTATATGTCTCATAGAAACTATCTTAACAACAGGTTCATTAAAGATGCTAACTTGTATGCAGAAATATAAAAGAAAAAGATAAGTTTACGTTCATGTAGGTATAAGTTTATAAAAAAAAAATGAATAAATAAATAAAAATAAAATAAAAATTTAAATAAAAAATAAAATAAAATTAAGGAAATAAAATTAGATATATTTTGTACGGTTAGATTTAATGTAAGGAATAACAGTAAATAAATATATTTTGGTGTAATTGTATTTATATGGAAGTAGCTATAACTGAAAAAAAGAAAAGAAAAAAGGAATACCATCTATTGTTAGCTTTAATTTAAGGAGATAAATACAAAAGTTGCGCACATGTATATTTTATTTAATAAAAATAATAAATTTAAAAAAAAAAAAAAAAAAAAAAAAAAAAAAAAAAAAAAAAAACAGCATGTGCTTACATATTTCATATGAGACGAAATCTTAGGTTTAATTATTAGATAAAAAAAAGGTTTGTAGGACGATAAAAACAGTAGGTTGTTTGTCCTTAAATTCTTTCCATTCCATTCCATTACCAACAGATTACATTTTTATAAAGCCGATCCCCTGATGCTCAATAAAAATGTTATTGTCACTTTATTATTTTAGTCTTTCATTTTTCCTGATTTATTAAGGCTAATTTGGGTCAAATAAAATCATTTTATTTTCAATTTAAACATTACTTTATATCCTAAACTATAATAAAACCCTTAGGTATGCTATACAGATTCATTAAAAATAATTACTAACATATTGGTACAATAAAAAATAAATAAGGACTTTGGAAGAGAAAAGACGAATATGAAAAATCGAGTTTTTTTCTATTATTTTCTGAGTGAGAAACATGTAGGTAACACGACGCTTCGTTTTATTTCTCTGGTTCGCCTTTAGTTCTCTCACAGTTTCAAGATAAAGTGAATAGCACCATCATCTATGAAAAATTCAATGTCCGACTTCAAGGGCGAATCTCCCCCCATAAATATCATGTATAAATTAAAATTAAAACATTGAATTTCAATTGCTTACTTTTTCAATCAGGTTTATGAATCAGCATTCCGTAGAGTCAGCATTCGCCTTTGCTTTCCTGAAGCACTTCTAGAACCTCGATTACGCATCTTCCGGATTTCGGGTTTCGCCCTTTCTCTTCCAAGGCCCTGATATATCTGTGTGGTTTAAATCATCACAGTATAAGCACTTCAAGCAATAATGCTTTGGCTTATTATCCTTACAGTCAATACAGTCACCTCTTTTTCTGGGGGTTCATACTTAACGAATCATTGTGCCAGGAGCCGAGTCTCCTTATCTGAATATTTGTTGGTGACTCTAATCATTACATTTTTTTTGTTCAAAGTTTTGCTATAATCATTTCAACTCTATTAGAGTATAGTTACTAGTTCACCTAAATTAATTACTTTTACAGAATCTGAACTCTGTAAAAATCCCAGTTCAAAAGGTGGATCTCCAACTTCTTCGTAACTTGAGAAAAAATCATTGTTTCCAAGAAGCTCATTTATTTATTCGATGATTTTCGGATCTGGCGAATTGAAATACTTTTTAGATCTGATAGCCATAGAGCTAAAACGTCAAGTTAGTAGGAACGTTGGGTCAGATCAACTAATCAACAACTTTTAGCATGAAGAAAACTATTCAACAGGAGAAAACTGTTCAGCACGATTTATTATGAAAGTTGACTAGCGGATAAGTTATAAAATACAACTGTTTATAGATCAGATAGCCATGTTGCTAAAACGTCAAGTTAGTAGGAACGTTGGGTCAGATCAACTAATCAACAACTTTTAGCATGAAGAAAACTATTCAACAGAAGAAAACTGTTCAGCACGATTTATTATGAAAGTTGACTAGCGGATAAGTTATAAAATACAACTGTTTATAGATCAGATAGCCATGTTGCTAAAACGTCAAGTTAGTAGGAACGTTGGGTCAGATCAACTAATCAACAACTTTTAGCATGAAGAAAACTATTCAACAGAAGAAAACTGTTCAGCACGATTTATTATGAAAGTTGACTAGCAGATAAGTTATAAAATACAACTGTTTATAGATGTCGCTGGGTCAGATTGACCCAAAGTTGACTAGCGGATAAGTTATAAAATACAACTGTTTATAGATGTCGCTGGGTCAGATTGACCCAAAGTTCCTACTGCTGCATTAAAGCTATTTTCAAAAAGTGCTCTCGAACATTTTGACCTACCTAAGAAATTATCTAGTACCCAGCCTATCCGCTTAAAACGGTATTCTTGGACCACCTTTATTAATAATAGTTGAAGTTAATTAGAGAGGGTGACTTAGAACTAGTGGAAAGACTAAAGTTCTAGTAAGTTGGAAGCTTTACCTTGACAAATTCGATGCCAAAAGTCTTGGGAAGGGAGTCATGTAGCTGGGGTTAAAATTATTCCCTAGGCAAAAAAAAGTTAGCTACTGCTAGCAGTCTGCAAACTTAGCAGGTTTCCAAGATGATCTAAAATATAAACAGTTTTAGGCTGATTTGAGATTTCCCTAGACACTATTAGTCCAAGAGCTGGTAACTGCACGTTTCATGAAGTGTTTTATGCATCTTGAAATTTTGCTATAATGTACCTCTTGGGTAGATGAGAAGGTATATATGAGTTGGCTAGACTTACCGTGGAACACCAGGTACTGCGCATAGGGGAAAGTTTCAAAAAACATATTTCCCAAAAATAGAGTTTTATTCAGAATCCAACTATATTTAATGTAAAATGAACACAATTTTACAATGAATAATAAAAAAGGAAGACAATTTTAAGGGGGATAACACGTAAAAAAACTGAATTGTTCTTATTCTAATATTAAATGAGAGTTTTATTCACGCTGCAAGAATGAGAGCGCAGAGAATAACCACAACTGCGCGGTGCTCTCATATACTCTTAACAGTTCACAGGCAGTGTATTGCGGTCATCATAGGCAACATTTATTTTCATGTTTCCTGATAATTAAACCCAGCAAAAGTGTTTGCCCTTTTGTAATTATTTTCAATTATGTTTATTGAAGAAGCTGTTTAAATCGCAGAGAGAATAAAGCACTTCCTTTAATATTAAAAATAAAATCTAGGTACCTACTCTGGGTCTTTTTTTTTTTTTTTTTTTTTTTTTTTTTTTTTTTTCATTTTAACCCCCATGAAAGTGTCTGCCTTATTTATTATTCACAGTCAAATTGCCTTAATTTGCAATTTTGTTGCATTCATTATAGTTGGCTTCTGAATAAAACTATATTTTAGGCAATATTTTTTCGCAACTTTCCCCTATGCGCAGTACCAGGTATTCCCCGGTAAGTCTAGCGAACACATATTTTCGTTCTTATCTACCCGTAGAGGTACATTATAGGTAATTTCAAGGTGCATAAAACACTTCATGAAAAGAGCGTTACCTATTAGTGTTACCTCATAGTGTTAAACCTTAATATGTGAGTGTGCGCGAGATACAGAGGGGTGAGAAAAAAAGAGAGAGGGTGAAAGAGAGAGTGCGTGGAAGAGAAGAGAAAGAGCGAGAGGAGGGGGGGGGGGGGGGGGGGGGTGGAGAAATAAACTTTTATTATACACCTAAAATTTCTTAACAAAGAGAATCACCGAAGGAAAATGCATTCAAAACCAGGAGGAGAGGAGGAAGTGGTGGAGAGCTTGTAAAAACTCATGATTCTTTGATTGCATGTTTTTCTTGCGGACAATTATTGGAGCGGGCAGAAAGAGTTCTTCAACTCCAACCGAAATTGCCCCCAACTCGACGGCACTTGAATAATTTTTTGCCTACCGACTGCAGGATTCGGTGTTGTGTTGAACTCTATTTTCGTGCCATCACAGATTTTCATATCCTCCAGTAACTATTCTCCGTATAAAAAAAAAAAAAAAAAAAAAAAAAAATGATACTAAGCTTGTGTTGTAGGAGAAGTTTACTGTTCTCCCAAATTAATAATCTTGATTGTAACGAAAAACACGATTCGACACCAGAAATTAATATTACTACTGCCTTATGAAAATAATTAAAGTGTCATGATTGGGGGGTTTACACCAGACAATTATTAATCTTTCAAAAGAAACGTTCTTTTTGTTATATTGGATAAAAAATTGCTAGAAATATATTATGAAAAATAACCGTACATAAGGGTCGTTACCTGTATATAAGATATCCCCCCCCCCCCCCAAAAAAAAAATAAATAATTTAATATATATATACAGTAGAACTTGGATAATTCGAACCCTTAGGGACCGATAAAAAAGTTCGAATTATCCAAAATTCGAATTACAAAAGCTTTTGAAAATAAAGGACTAAAAAATCGAACTTCATATTTTCACATTTTTTAATTTTAAAAAATACATTTTATTTAAAGAAAAAGAAACATTACATGAATTGTTGATTACGTAAATAATTTATCAAAAAAGTAAAAAAAGTCTATTGTTTTGTAAAAAAATGGCATTTCATGGGCAAGAATTTTTTATTATTTTTTTAGTCCTTGGCAATTTCAGATTTTTTTCTTTATTCCTATTTCAACTTCTTTAATCGCAGGTATTTTCTCTGACAACTTTAAAGTTTTATAACTTCTATGCTTCGTCTAAAATCAACAACTCACTGAACTGCACTGTACACAATAAATTCAAGGCAAAAACAATACAAAAAATCTAGGACTGACTTATAACTGAATTAGACGGGCTCATAGCCCCTAAAATGAAATAAAAAAAAATAACTGAATAAGAAATGAATATCGGAGGGACGGTGGAAGTGAATTCTAGGATAAAACGACAGGATGGAACTGTAAGGGAGGTCGCGCTTCCTCCCCTGGAAGTCCAAGAACTAGACCATGAGACTGATATTTTCAGAAGATTTAAGATCGACCGTCTTTCTGTCCACTTCCCATTGGAGGCACAGGCTCGTAAAAAATTCGAATTATCCTAAATTTTGTTCGAATTAACCACGATTTTTTTTACATTGTTTATGCCCTAAATTCTAGGGACCGAGAGAAATATTCGAATTAAAGAAGATTTCGAATTATCGAAGTTCGAATTATTCATGTTCCACTGTATAAATATATATATATATATATATATATATATATATATATATATATATATATATATATATATATTCATTCTATTTATTTTTTTATTTTCTTTCATTTTTTATATGTATTTTTATATATTTTTCACTTTTAATGATGTCTGTGTTTAAAGAGATTATCGCTTAAATTGCGGAACTCTATAAATTAAGGGGTCTCCCGTGGTCTAGTGGCTAGCGCGCTAGATTCATAAGCGGGAGATGGTGGTTTCGATCCCCACCGGCGCCAGAAATTTTCTCATCCCACGGCTCGCTGAGAATGTTCCTGGCTGCACCCTGGATCTCAGCGCTAATGGCCAAGAATTATGTCGATGCGCCGTAAAAAAAATAAAAAATAAAAAAATTATAATAAATAATCTATAAATTAAATACATAATTTCTACTCATACAGGTACATAACACCATATTTTTGGAGAGAGTTATCAATAGGATACCACTCTTTTCTTGGCGGAATAAATACGACTTACCAATCTTCATAACCACCCATAAAATTTGTAAATTTTTATTTAAAAGAGAATAAAATAAGTGTCTTAGAAAGAATTCTCAGTTAAATTCAAACGTTTTAATAAATGTGTTATCAAAGAATGATTTGATGAGAGAAGTTACTCATATTATTTAATTGATTTAATCTAAAATTATTATTTATTTAATGAAATATTAACGTACATTACAATGTTTTCGGACAGGTTACCTATAGGATAATACACTTTATAGCCAAGATAAATGGGATTTGCTAATATAAAACGAACGCTATTTTCTCAGAATCAGTTATAGATATGGCTTTTTAAAACGGTTTTATTCGATTTTCCGAGCCAAATTATCTATAAAACGTGTACCTAGAAGGCAATAAATGAAAATCCTTAAGATATACCATATTTTTCGCGTAAATTTCGCAAAACAGGCAGCGTTCGGAGGATTCAGCTGGATAAGGAAGGTGAATTTTCGTTCGAAAGAAGTACACAAACCCTTGTAGGGATCGAACCGACGACCCTAGGCACAGTGTAATCACCCCATTGATGAATATAAAATTATCAATCACAGACAAATATATCGTGAGTATCCTTAATAAAATCAGTAATGATGTAAATAACATGGAAATATATTGATCAAATAATCAACAAGGAAAAAATGAATACAGAAGGATAAATGTTTAAAAAATATCATAAAATCGCTAAGTTGATTATTCTGAGAAAACCAGGCCAACAACAAGAATTTTGAATAACAAATTTAATTAACAAGATTAAATCTATAGGTTGAATACCAAGATTTTAAGACAACACATATTATACAGGATCCTAATCAGGAATATCATGTATTTTATGGCCATATCCCAAATGTTCAGCATAAAAGTCACGTCTTGGGTATAAAATTTAAAATAAATTACATTGTAGCTTCATTTTCTCACTCCGGATAGCAGCCATCTAAAGTATTTCACCGAATTCGTTAGCAAACATATATATATATATATATAAATCAATCAGTCCCGTAACAGGCCACGAGGGCCCAGAGGGGCAGATACTGTAGAGGTATCTGATTCTTGACCATACGGCACACTAGGGAGATAGTGTGGTCAATACTATGCTCCAGCCGCCTGATTTTTCCCTTGCTGCTTCGACTGCTAGAGTCATTAGCACCAAGGTACCCATTGATAAATTAATTATAGGCTGGGTTGGCCTAGGGACGATCTGGGACCCCAAATCCAACCCTCGAACGACGGCACTAGAAGAAAAAATCTTTAGTGCGCGCTCGGGTTTTGAACCTGGTCCTCCAGTTCATTAGTCGAGTGCTCTACCATTGAGCTAACTTCGCCCCATATATATATATATATATATATATATATATATATATATATATATATATATATATATATATATATATATATATATATAATCAGAAACAATTAGTTCTCTCAGTTATAAAAATCCACAACGTTTGACCGATTTTTACCAAACTTGGCAAACTGGTAGATCTTGATCCGGGGAGTGTCGTAGGACAAGTCAAAAACGATTACCAGCTGTCAGTCTGTATGTTTGTTACTTAGGCTAATCCATACCTTTCGACTGATTTTGACCAAACTTGGCAGAACGGAAGGCCTTGATCCGGTGAATGCCGTAGGCTAGGTCAAAAACGTCTACCAGCTGTCTGTCTGTATGTTTGTTCCTTATACAAATTTACACCATTTGACCGATTTTGCGAATTTTGGCACTTAAGTAGACCCGGGAACTTCCATAAGCTAATTAAACTCGTCTCGAAACAAAAGCCTCCAATGCGTTTTCTGATATTGTTCCAATCAGATACGGTCGATGTTCCTACTCCAAACTCAGTAGCAATGTTCTCTAACGATTCTTCCTTCTCAAGTCTAGTCAATCCGGTGGCTTCCTTTTTTCCATAGTCACTGCAATGTTTTTACGTTTCATATAAATCCAACAAAACAGCAAAACGATACTGTACTTCGACCGAGACGTAAAGACTAGGAAAACTCGCGTAAAGTAACCTAGGTAGTTGAATGACGCTAGTTTTCCTAGGTTAATATTTTAATAAATGAACCAAGGAAAACTCGCATAATTTACATACTTAGAATAGCAATTTACCGTCTGTAAAACAAGTCTTTGGGTTAAAGAGATACGGGATTACGAGGTTTTTACTATATATATATAGTAAAAACCTCGGTTAAATATATATATATATATATATATATATATATATATATTTATACTTACGTTCATTAATTTACTTTCGCACAATAACGATTAGTTTGTTAGGAGAATTATTACTACTGGACAATTATAATATTTGGCTTAGTGCTAGTTATTAAAAACTTCTGTTTTTTTTTTTATACATTAGAAACTCCAGCATATAATTTTATCTCTTTTTACCAAGAAAATATCTTGAAACATAAGAACATACATTCTCTTATATAAATATGATTTAGAATTAAATGCTATATTTATTTGATCCCCATTAGACAGTATAAATATCTTGAGAGAAACCCATTTCCTAGAAAGCGGTGAAAGTAAAAAAGAACTCAACTAATAGTTCTATCTCAAGTAGAAAAGGCACTTAGATCTAGTAAATCTCACTTTAGTACTTAGACTACTATCCTGTGAACCATTCTAGTAATCAACCGAGAAAAGAAGGTAACACCTTTAATGGTCTTCTCTTCGGTCTATTTATATTTTTTTTTCCTTCTTATTTTCTTCTGTAGTTACAACTTGGAGAACTTTGTTTTACTTTGCTCTTGAAATGTTCTTCAGTTTATTTCTCTAATGTTCTGAAATAAATGAGATTCCAGATTTTTAGAAATAAAATCTTATGTAGCATGTGTTATACTTCTTTTCCTCGTTTTTTACCCTGCATCTTGGTATTTCATTTTCCGCTCTGCTTTCTAATCACAAAATGATACGACACGTATTTCGTTTAAAAAAAAAAAAAAAAAAAAAAAAAAAAAAAAAAAAAAAAAAAAAAAAAAAAAAAAAAAAAAAAAACTATCCTAAAAATCTACACAGACGGATCAAAGACACAATCTGGAACTGCAGCAGCAGCCGTTAACGAAAACCACTACATTCAATCAATTTTCATGACAACACAAGTATCTACACAGCCAAATTACACGCCATACACTTAGCCCTTACAAAACTACATAACACTGAAAACACAAACATACTCCTATGTACAGACTCACTCAGTTCTTAACGCTCACTCGATAATATTTACACTAACCATCCAATAATTAAACAGATATACGAACAATTACACAAGCTCAGCAACCACACTCTTACACTATAATGGCTACCCGGGTACGAGGATATCGGATTAACTACATCAGAAGACAAACGTGTAGAAGATGAAACTGAAATAGATCGTAGACATTGAAAACATAACATTACATGATTTGGTGAACACATTACGCATATATTAAACGACTGGCTGCATTACTGGCTACAAACAAACAATAAATTATTACAAATTAAGAACACATTTATAGCTTGGAGTAAGGAACAATAAAAATTGAAAAGAAGGGACCAAGTAGTGCTGGCCAGCCCATAGAGACAAAATGCAAACCGATAAGTAGACTTTGTAACATAACATTGACAATTAAACATATACTCACTGAGTGTAAAATACGTGTCAAACTGAACATTCCACACGACCTACAAGAACTTCTTGCCGAGGGTAGTCCATAAAAACACTCTATACTCCAATATTCAAAACACATAAACATGTATCACATACTCTGAATAATATTATTTAAAGTTAATCTATTTTTATAAATTAGTATGTTAGACTATCATGAGTAAAATGTATTTATCCCATGTTTATATTATTTCCAAATACAGGATTTATTTCTGTATCTTCTTTTAGACATATTTATACATCGTTAGAACCGCTTTTTATTGATCCATTTCTAAGTTGTCTTCATAGTCTGTTGTGAAAGGCGTAGGCAATGCCGCTGCTTTTGCTAGTAATTCATCTGGCTCATTCCCTAATAGTCCCAAATGGCATATGATCCACGTAATTGTAAAGGTAAGATTTTTGTCCGTTTACACTTAATTTAACAGTTCTCTAATGTTTTACCCTTCTTCTTCGTAGTTTTGTTTGTTGTACTTCCGTGCTATGCTTGTCTTGCTGTCAATACGTATTATGCATGTGCATCCGTCGTCACGTAAACATTACAGCCTTTTTTTCGCTTTTGTACTAGAATTTTTTTTTTTCAAAACTGATATAGTGCATCTGACAAAGTTCATTGTGAGTAAATAAGAAATTGGTTTATTAAGTGCAGGGTTCAACTTTAGGCCCAAGTAGCAGCCGCCATATACCGAAACTCAGTAGACATTATGGACAACCTATGAGGAACATGTTACAAAAACTAAATCGGTACATAAGAAGTTGAAGCATACAACGGAACAAAACCATATACAAATTCAAGGCACCTAATGAATACCCGAAATTATTGTACTTCTCGAAATTTAATGATTTTTATAAACCGCAGAATAGATTAATATTTGCACGGGATATTTACAGTTCTAAAAAAAAGTATCCATATAAGCAGTGATACAGCTTTTGTCATGAAATTTTTGCAATTTGTTTTTGCCTAAGTACTCGGGTAGGATATGAGCGATGAGCGATAGAACGACAGAGCGACCGAGCGCTTAGCAGAAGAGGGGCACTGGCTACGATACACAGCGGCTGGGCGGTAATTTCCTTTAGTCTCCGTCATCGCATACTCCAAAATGCGTTTTTTAATTTTAAAAAATAATATTTTAAATGTTCAGTTAATAAAAATATCTTACCTTGCATGTTTAATGCATTTCCAACCTCTTCTCATAGTTTCTTGGTTATGATTGTATTTTTAAAATCACTGTGTCTGTCATTCCATACTTTGTACATCCGAAATTAAAGGCTCACATTCACTATCATCCAATTTTCTCTTTTATTAGTATTAATATTTTAAAATTATTTATAATAAAGGTAGCTGCCGACGGCCATAGCCACCTTGAGTGCACCGGTTCCCATAGATCACCGAAGTTAAGCAACGTTGGGCGTGGCCAGTAACTGAATGGGTGACAGACCATTATAGACCATTATGGGTGCTGTTGGCATTATAAAAGGGTGGCAACCTATAGATAGCTTGGCGTTAATAGCCTATGTGGTGATACCCCGTTAAACACAAAAAAAAAAAAAAAAATAAAGGTAGCTAGAAGGTTATAAGCATTGGAAGGTTATAAAGATCTTTCCACGGTATTTCATAAAGAAGGGAAAGAAAAACCATAAATGTGAATTGACAAAGTCGTTCTAAATTTTATTAGCTTTCATTTAAATAAAAAAAAAAAAAAAATGCATTGAAATCGGTTAAGATTTAGAGGCTGTCAACCATTAATTTCTGGGGTGAGCGACGAGAAAAATTGTAATGTCTGGGCCAAGCGATGAGCGACAGGCTGGAACCTGCAAGTGACGTCACATTGTCGCTCATGCCTATTGTAGCCAGTCCTCCCTCATTCCTACTGCACTCCAGCTTAACATTGCTCTAAAGTTTTATCGCCCATCGCTATTCGCTCGTATCGTACCCGAGGCCTAATGGATTTTTCTAAGCAAGCTGTTTTAAGTAATTTCAAGCAAATTATTCATCAAAGTAGTATCTCCTACCACCTGTTTGAGGAATCTGCGTAGTAATGAATCTCCTGCGAGACGGACTTTATTAGTTTGGGCTTTTTTTTTGTTCGTGTGCGATACAGAATAACACAAAGGAAACCTCCCGTTCATGATAACAACATCGGTCTAGGATATCAACAGTACAACCTTAAATAGTGGTTTTATCCTCTCAATCGGACCAATTATCCGCTCCAAACAACCGAGGTGGTAGAAATAGCGGTCGAACTGCGGACAAATCCGGCAAATTGAATATAGTCGTAAATCTGTTGGTGTTTTGTTGCGGATGAAAGGGCCGGCGAGTAAAAGCTGCAATTGGGAATTTCTGATTCATCCGATAGAGGGTGCTGATTGTTTACCTACGCCATGCTGGCCAATCACCGACCTTCATCAGGGTTGCTCTTGATTAGAGGCACTTTCCCGCAGCCCTTTGGTACAAACATCTCTCAGCCGGGTAATTGAATGTCCAACAGAAACTATTCAATAAATCTAAGAAGGTTGATGTTCACACATGATCAGTGCCTTCCTGTAAAGCCAGGAATATCTTCCCTATTTGACTCTCAATAACTGGAACCTGGCAACAGCCCGCTTACAGCGCGTTCCTTACCTGCCTCGCTAGGAAGGAAACCAGGTTCTCAGGCGATCTTATGGGGCAAATCAGAGGTGCCAATGCAAAATCGCTACGTTTTAGGCCCCTTGGTCACTGTAATACCGCTGTTTCAAATTCCTTTGTGTTTGTGTGTGTGTTTGTGTCTATATATATACACTAGCTGTTACCCAGTGTGCCATGCTACACCTACTTTCTGCCTATGACTCTCCCCGTATCAAGATCTACCTGTATACCCAGTTACGTCAAAATCCGTCAAACGGTGTGAATTTGTTTATATCTGTCTAGTGCTGTCTCGTGAAACAACCAACAGAGGCCAGCACCACAGCAATTCATATTGCAGCCGACAAAGGCCAGCAGCACAGCCTGCGAGTTGATAGCTCTTATCAAAGAAAGGCCAGCGCTCCTTAGTTAGAGAGTGACTGTTGATATAAAATTGAAATAAACTGCATTACATGATTATATAATATAATATGTCAATGAGTTCGAGTTATTCTAGTTATCAAGAACATCAACAAATAAATTTGAGACATTATTCAAAATGGCTGTCGATTCAAAATGGCCGTCCAAATCTGAATGGTTCAGTGTAGCCAATTTTTCTCGAACATTTGACCTTTTGGCAAAATTTTGAAATTTAACTATTTTGACCTAGCCTTGGAGATTTCCCGTATCAAGACCTACCTGTGTGACAAGTTTGGTCAAAATCGGTCAAACGGACGCTTGATTTTTATATATATAGATAGATAGTAGCTGCCCAAAAAAAATGGGCCGATTTTGATGAAATGTGGTAGAAAAATCATGCGTATAATTCGAAAAGGCAAGTCTGTTAGCCAGCAGAATTAATCAACCAGAACAGTTTTCGGCACGTGCTCGGTCACCCATTTGTGTAATGGCCCCGCCCTACGTTGCTTAACTTCGGGGATTAGCGGGAATCGGTGCAATCAACGTTGGTAGACGTTCATGTTTTCGTATGTTGTTGTATTATAATCATTTGGTTAATAAATCTCTGATGAGGATTCTAAAATCCTGAGAAAAAGAAGTAGATAAAAAATGTATTTTAAAAATATTTAGGTACAAGTATTCAGTCCTTTCAACGAATATTTTGCTAAGGAAGTAAATATCAGTTTATTTACTGATGATAGTCTTTGGTTTATTTGTTTTAGGGCAAAAAAAAAAAGAAGGTTTTTGGTTATCATTGCCCTAAAACTTAATTTTGATTTATACAAGAAAATTCATTGCTTATATATTTATTTATCATTTTTTTTGGTTAGCTGAGTGGCAAAGCATTCGTCTAATATTCTTAATAATAATATATTAATGATTTTATATTTTAGTGTCTTCGTTCGTAGCCTTCCCCTAGGCCCCCCAGGTCTTATATTATATATATATATATATATATATCTCCGAATCCCAACCATTCCATCTGTACTTATATATATATATATATATATATATATATATGTAAGCATGTTCCTTGACATCATCACCCATAGAATGGCAACATTTTTAAGTAAATCTAACAAAGAATCATTGAAAATATGTCTAGAGCGAATTTAGTTCGGAGATTATTGATCACCAGCTAGTTGAAATAGCGCCCATAGAGGTGACTGTACTAACTAAGTTAGGTTGGCACTTCTGAAAGTATCTCTGATCAAGGTGGCATTGATGAAATACCAAGATTGGCCAACCTGATTTTGGGAAACACTGTTGCTGTGCACCATCCGAATCCCTTATTAGCTTCATTAGGTACATTTTTGTTTGGCACGTTTGTTCAAATGATACTTACTTTATTAATTTTTTAACATAGAGACGTACCTTTCTCGAAAATTATGAATGGCGCTCAAGCAAGCGTACAATTAAATATTGAAGAAGTTATACATACTTTGCAGACTAGAGATTACTATTTACTGAGAACTGGTCACTTTACAGACTCACTCGTATTTAATTGACTAGAAAAAAACGACCCCGTTTCAGATAAATAAATGGTACAAATTGACAGGGAAACCGCTACTAACAAAGTGCAACTGTTAGCGTGCCGATACTACGGCGGGTGCGGCAACTGGGTGTGTCCTGAGCTTAGGTGCCACTGAGAGACTGGAGGCTTGTAGGGCTTGAGAGAAAGAAGAGGCAAGTCGCAGTTGTTCCCAGTTCAGTGTGTTCCAGGAAAGACTGACTAACTCTCTTGGAGTCTCCGATCTTAAGCCCATAGGCGGACCGTAAGACTAGCCAGTGGAGGGGGTAGTCAGTCAGGTGGGGAGTAGGACGCCGCCACACGGTGTCACAACAAACGGGATCATTCACAAATACTTTAAGACTTACACAGCCAAGGTCTGTGAATAACATCCTATTAAAATATTTCAGGGCCCCAGAAGGTTCTAAGTGACATTTTTGGGGAAAAAAATGAGTTAGATACAGGAATGGGTTGCAAACACCGTACTCTTGTGGGTGGTAAAGAGATCTCAATAATTTTCTTGACAGTTGCTACGCTCTATATACTCGAATATAGCCTGTGTTCTCTTGAGTATTGTCACTTTTGTAATATTCAGTCCACAAGGAAATTAAGAGGTCTATGTGCGGATTCTCTAATTCTTTTCCAAATTAATCACAAAACGGATGATGTACCATCGAGAATAAACAACAATAAAAAAGGACCTGACGATTCGTCTAGTATGATCGGAACTATAAAAATCTAGTTTATGCTATTACCACATATGTTCAACTTTGACTCTATTTGACAAGTTGAGTTTGTTAAGCAGACCCCTTTACCTAAATTATAGTAAAAACGTTGAAAAATTTATTATAAAGTTTTGTGAATATTTTATTGCAAACTAAAAAAAAATAAAGTCCGATCCGCAGGAACTGCGTCATCTTAGCGCGGTTACGTACATCTCGAAGAAATGGAATAGATTAGCATCACAAATCACAGGAAACTGACAGTAGCCAACTTACACAGAAGCGGATAATTCTTAATAAGTCAAAACACCTATGTACTGAAAACGTACTTACTCTTCGACTTTTACTGAGAAGGCTCTATTCTAAACAACCAAAAATTCTTTGTCATTCTAAGAATGCATCTTGTATTACTAGCAAATTCGTTTTACTGTAATATTTATTTATTTCATTATGAGCTACGCAACTTTAGCGATAAGCTCATGATCAGGAAAATCTCGAAATTACTGTAATAATCAACTGTAAATATGTGCTTAATGGCTAATAAAATTCCATTCTGTCATGGGTTAAATCTTTCCATAAAATAAGAAATAACGATAACTTCAGTTGGAGGCTATGAGGAAGGTTATATAGATAGGAGAATTCAAAACAGCCAACGATTAGCCACAGCCATCTTGATTACCACAGCCACTACAGACTTATTACCTATACCTTTCACCGTTTCTTAGCTTATTTTACTACAATACTAATTTTACTGATAAATGCAATTTAAAAAAAAAAAATAAATTAAAAAGTGAGATAAACAAAGAGAAAACCCCTTTCAAAACAACAAAACAAACACTTTTTCAGATTTAAGCGCTTATATCTCTGATTGACGTTGCCCCATCGAATATTGCTTCATTTGTAGAGAACTTAGCAAGCATTCGAATTGTCACCATCCACGTACCACGATTTCCCAACCGTTATCGAGATATTTAGGAAAAACTTTTCATGTGTATCAATAGAATAATTTTTTTTGCATACTTCCTTAACTCCAAATATAACCAACATTTAAACACATTAGTTGGGATTAATTTCCAAGGTGTAGAAAATATTTCAATTGAATCCCGCGATTCTACGTACCCACAAACAAATAATGACTTTCAAAAACATTGATTCTACTTTTCTCAGGAACGGTTAAAGATATCGCCTTGAAAATGGTTTCATTCGTTTTCCTATGTTAAGAAACTTATAAAACAAGTACCTGCAAGCATATGAACTCAAAAACGTAAGCGTTACGAGTTTTTTTGCGCGAATTTCCCAAACACTCGCCCCAAACACTATCTTCCAGTGGGCGGATTCTGCTCGTTAACGAACTTGACCTTTTAAATGAGACGACAGATTTTTGTACCAAATTTCATCAAAATCGGACCAATTTTGAGCTTGCTAGAGAGCGAACAGACAAGCATATATATATATATATATATATATATATATATATATATATATATACATATATATATATATACATATATATATATATATATATATATATATATATATATACATATATATATATATATATATATATATATATATATATATATATATACAAATTTGGGCCACCTATATTTTCGTGATCTATAGGGTCTGAAACGTGAAAGTTTCTAGTCGGCACTTCTGGATTGCGTCGTGAGATCAACCTCATAAGCGGGTTCTCCCTATGGAGATAGGGAGTAACCACGCTAAAAAAAAACTAGAAGCTAAAAAAGTAAAAGACAAAATAAGCTTTTAAGTCCATGAGGTTAATTCAGCTAACTAGTTAATTTCATGTGGATATTAATTACCTATTCCACCTGTGGTTTTGTGCTGAGCAACGTAACTCCCGCAAAATGGAAAATATACTCAAATAAAAAATGACAAAATCCACTTTGATCTTTCTTGGATGCGCTTCACCGCTTTCTCTACCCCTCCTCCTCAACTATTCCATAATTCATGCTTAATTTAAATTTTAAAAGTATTCTCAAGGGTTGCGGGGTGGTGGAAGGGGTAGAAAATTTTAATCTCGGACCGAGTCAAATAATTATGCATAATATGAGGCGTCTTCGTCCAAGGGAGTCTGGAAGGGACAATTCTAGTTTTAAAAAATGTGATTTAAATGGGGGATTTTCCAGATTACTTCTCTTTTCGAGATATTCTTATTTTTTTGAATACTCGCATAAATTAACTGTAGAAAATTGCTGCTTCTGTAATGCAGCTTACTTACAATATTTGACGCTTTCTCGAAATGTTTTGTGTTGCTAAATTAGTCTGTTTTTATTTTAACCCACTATTAATAGGAAAATTGTCATTAACATTTGACTGCGGGAGAGACGAACCCTAAACCATCCAAAAAATGGTATATTTTTTTTCATTTTATGATTTCATTTGTTTTTTTAATGTCAAAAAATAACTTACCCCTTAGAAATTCTGGATAATTTCCTTTAGAAACAAGATTTTTACCAAGACGCACATATGGTGAAGAAACTCCTGCAAAAATTCACAGAAAGGTCTGACCCGGAACGGTTCTAGAATATGGCACTCGAAACACACCCTGGGACGACGAAGGAACGAATAAGCCAACCTGGAGGTTTGCAGCCGATCCCTAAAACTTTTTCTCCCCAGCACATTCGGCGTCATGCCGCCACAGCGAGTGGGTTTGTGATGACGCACATAGGGAGAAAAAGAATAATTATTTGGCAGAAAATTCAGTAAGGGTGGAATGCAGGAAGAATGTAAATAGACGAACATTGAAGACAATTTTTTCCTATAGTACACGCAAGAGCAATTTGACGAAATAAGAACATAACATGCCAAACAAAGTTCGATTATTCAGCAGCAATGCGAAATCGGTCATCATGTGTCATTTCAAAGGGAAAACATGGGATTACAATCGGCTGCAAGTCTTCTTAAGCCTTCGTTTATGACAATTTGTGAAAATGATGTAGCCGGAAGCAATTTAAAGTTAGGAACTAAATAAATCAAAAAGCATCCCACCCCTAATAGCGCAGAACAGGCCCCATCCGAGCCCAGAACCACCGCGACACTGCTTTCCTTTTAAAAATCCATCATCGGGGAAACATAACCATGCACGGCTCTACTGGGACTTGTGCTCGCCCCCTCCCCCGGGAGGGCGTCCACCCAGTTTATTTATATTTGTTCTAGCCGTCTCCTCGTTGACAAATCTGATCTTTTCACTGATCTGTTAGACGAATGTGTTGATGTTTAAAACCGTTATTTTCAGTCTGATTACTCATCCTTTCCCGTCAAAAGGCAACGCGGTTCTAGAAGTTCAAACTAATAATTACCTCCGTGTCTAATTGAAGCCGACATGGAAGCTTAAGTTTAATCTAATATCACTGATGAGTTGAAACAAGTCCAGTAATAGGAGTTAATTGATATCTCTCTCCGACCACTAATCAACAATCCTCTGAGTTTTCACCACTCTACAATCATTGGGGAGAAGTTCCAATTTAATATATTGTCATTGTTATTGTTGCAAGTTTTCAACAATTAAGAACAGTTTGCTCGACCGTAGAGGTTAATTTAAAAAAAAACTCCCGAAGAAAAAATTGCATGTTCAAAATAAAAAATAATGACAGGACAACGATGTACTCACCCAAGCATGAACTATAAATGTCCGACGCAACCCCTCAGCACGATATTCAGTTTACGCCATATTATGAAGGATTTTCGTTAGAATTTCGCTTACAATTTTGTATTAAAGGTAAACTATTTCAAATTCAGCTATCTTAATTTTAAATATCTTCTGTTAAATAGCCACTTTTACTTGTTAGTTTCGAGCGATTTCAAAATTATGCCTACTTTGGCAGAAGACGTCAGGTGAGGTTGTCCTCTCTGAACATAAATATGGAACGACGTGTAGGTCGGGAGATAAGATTTTTCTAGGGCGAGGTATTGCTTAAACGTAATTGGAAATCATTTTATCCCACAGTAATCCCCCCCATCGCCACTAGCAACAATAAATCTGTGTCCGAAGTAGCAAAAATATTTAAGTTGAAATGGAAGGTCCAGTGGCTGTGTCAAAGTAAGGTCCAGGTTCTAATAAATACTATTGTACTTTTTATTTTTTTGTTTTATTTAATTATGGGCATTAAGAAAAAAAATATCATTTGCTCTAGAAAAGGGAAGATTTTAATGACTAGATGATTTAGACTGACTGCATCTAATTACAAATATTTTTCAGGAGGCTCGATGGCCGTGAGTGCTAAGGCGTGTGCAATCCATGCCTAAGGTCGTGATGATCCATGCCTCTAGAGGTGATGGTCTTTTAAAAAAAGAGAAGGCATCACCCCTATCCCAGCTAGAAAAGGGTGCAAACATGTAGAAAACCCTCCCTAAAATAGTTGTATTGGTAAAAAAAATTGGTTTCACGACCTCCAAACCGATGTCTTTCAAATGTTGTACAATAACGTATTTTGATGCACTAAACACGAATACGATAAAAAAAAACCTTCGCATTTAACTTGGATAGAAGTTATTAAGCACTTAAGTTCACTGTTATGCAGGTTATGAGAGCCAATGTAAACAACTAAAATTGTGACGACTTTAAGGCATACATGACTTTAAGGCATAAATGACGACTTTAAGGCATACATACTATGCGTTTCCGCTCGCTACGCTCGCTCAAGAAGATAACAAAACCCCAGTCAATCCAACTAGCTAAAATTAATAGAATATAATATTAAGCACTAAAGTTAGGAAGGTTATAAAACTAGGCGTCATCAGCGTATTTGGAACCACGCGCATGCGCAGGTATGTAACATTGGGAAACAGAGAACACTCATTTGAAATGTTCAGAAACCATTCATTCAAAAATATTGTTAATTTTAAGGGCATCCTCACCCGTCGTCACCTGTCGCTTAAGGGCATACGTGCTATGCGTTTCCGCTCGCTACGCTCGCTCAAGACGATAACAAAACCCCAGTCAATGCAACTCGCTATGATTAATAGCTCTCATAACCTGCATAACCTGCATAACAGCGAAGTTTAGTGATTAATAACTTCTTTCCTAGTTGAATGTGAACTTTTTTTTTTTTTTAGCGGATTCGTGTTTAGTGCATCAAAATACGTTATTGTACAAAATTTGAAAGAAATCGCTTTGGAGGGCGTGAAACTGCATTTTTACCGTTGTATTTAATAAATGGACGTTAAAATTATAATAAATAAATATTTTTCCTCCACATAAATTCCTCTCAGCTGTAACATGAACACAACACTATGGATTAACCTAAAACATTTTAGACACAATGACATAACGAGCGTCCAAATGCGTCAAGACCTTTTCCTTTCAAGGAAAAAGACACACATCTGGATGGCAAGGCAAGAGGCGAAATCGTCCATGAAAAAATGAACATATAATACAACAAATTATGTAGGAAGATACAAAGAAAGTGTTTTCACGTGGACTTCAGCTTAAAAGCTGCCAGTAAACTCACGCCAGCAAGTTATGTTATTCCGAAATCCGCTATACTGTACGTAAGAAAATTTCATTCTACTAATAATTTTGCTTTGGACAGCTCCACAGATTATTGAATTAAAAGTCACCTGTCTCACGCGAAAACAAACTCATAATCTACAACACAATTATAAAACCAATTTGAATTTACTGAATAGAACTATGGGGAACTCCAAACCCATCAAACATCAGTCATTTCCTAACGTTCCAATGGAAAGTCCTCCGAGCTATAGTCAATGTGTCAACATGTTCCTTTTTGCATACACCAATAATAATCTTCATAAAAACCTCAAAATTCCTCTAATATAGGATCTTATCCACATCCGATCTGCAAAATATCATTAAAAATTATCCCTAAACCCTTATCCTGCTGTCCAGTCACTGTCCACTCCACACCACGACGGTTGATCAGGATGCCAAGCTGCTTTAAGCATGAAAAAAAAAATGCTTTCCAACAGAATCACCAAAATTCTCAATAATCGAATAAGAAAGTTGATCACAGCAATGAACGAATTAAAATTTAAAAAAAAATCCCAAACAAGCTATTTTGGAAGCCTCATATTACATCGAAGAGACGCTAAAGCAACCGACTGTACAGAATTTACTAATCTTACTTGAGCGAAGAAGAAAGCCACATTTTCAAGCCATTCTAAGACCAATATCTACTTGAGTCAAAATTATAAGTCAATTCTCTAATTCTACGAAGCCAGCTCCTCAATAATCCGACATAATAAATAATTTAAAAATATCTCAGACACCGTTCTGCCTTTAATTTCACTCTTAAAAATGTCTTAGGGAATCCTTTTTATCTGATTTTTATCCAAAACTCTTTTCCTGAAATGTTATTAAAAATTCCACGGTTATTGTAAATCCCTAACATACTCCTTCTCCTTATATCACATTCCACCTTATCGTCATACCCCAAATCACTCCATTCTTATATCTATTTTTATACGCAAATGAAGAAACGGCCAAATAAACGTATTCAGGTCCCTTTTATTAGGTAACGACATAAGTATTTCCATCACGATTGTAACATACAATACAAATAGGTATTTCTTTAGTACAGGGCGCATCTATTACGAGTAGGACTTTTAATGGGGAAAGCTAATTGTTGCGGGATTATCTTCGGAAGAACTGAAATAACAATATTTGATGCATGCGTAAATCGAAAAATTACGAGAACATGTTTTTTTTAATATAAGAACATTAAGTTTTTTTTTTTTTTTTTTTTTACTTCTTTCGCTCATAACTCCAAAAGTATTCACGCAAGATATTTACCCAAGGCGTCAAAAGTGATCGATTTTCAAGCTGTAAAATGTTATTGAAGCCTTGAATTCCTTGTTTTTGTTATAGAAAAAATATTTCAAACATGTAAAGAATGTCGTTTGGATTTTGAATAATTTGAAAAATATTAATTTTTTCGCTAATACCTTAATTAAAAAATTTATTACGCAAAAACTATCAACCGATTTAAACGAATTTTAGTAGGTTTTTTTTACTATATAATCATCATTTGCATGCGGGAATATGAACGTCCTAAATGCATTTTAAACTGCAAAAAAAAAATGATAAAAAATTTATATTCTATAGGTACTCTGTTTTCATAATTATTGTAGTTCAGTAAAACAACCAACAAATACTCAATTTCATTACAACAAAAAACATTTTTTTACATTTAAAAATCTTCGATTATTGTTATATAAGGTGTTTCGAAGTTATTCCCGTGAAAATTAGCTTGCGACCTTCCAACATACAAGTAGAGCTACTTTTTTTAATGATATTTTTTTTTGGACTAAATTCGTAGTAGTAAAGTCTAAGGAAATAGCTATAGCATCCGATTATGGGTCTCCCCGTGGTCTAGTGACTAATGTCTTGGATTCTCCTGCTGGAGATGGGGGTTCGAGTCCCACCTGCAGCAGGAATTTTCTCATTTCACGGCTCGCTGAGAGAACTCCACACTGCACCATGGATGTTGGCGCCGTAAAAAACATTAAACAGTGGTTTAATGAATAGCCTTCCTCCATTCGGTAAGCTAGACTATAGATCAGATATAAGAATATGTGCTTGTTGAAATGTAAATATTTCTGACATTATCTCCCGGACAGGATGAAGGAAGTTGATGATGAGTTCAAGACGAAGAAGTTCCTGCAGCTTCAGACCTAGAGTCTGGGTAGAGACTTTAGATTGCGATGAGGAGGACGAAGATTCCTTAAGCTCCGACGATGAAGGTATCATTATAATTCCATTTAAACATTTTGTTTTTAAGAAACTAAGTCCGTGAGGGAGGGCCGATGGCCGTCAGCAGTCATTGCCGGACGCAGGTTAGATTCCCACTAGGTGTGAAGGTTTTTTTACTCGTGCAATAAAAATACATCAGACCTATCCTGGCTAGAACAGGGTAGTAGCGTTTAGATACCCTTTCCAATTTGGACGTTACAATTTTAATTGAAATAAGTGAGATGTGAACATTCCATTCCTGTGGTATGCGTTCGAAATTCTGAACGTGAAACTTATAAAAACTGATTATGTCTCGTTTAAGACTAGGGAAGGCTTTGAGAGATACTGCTAGGGAGGTAGTATTTATGGCTTATCAACACTTATCCAAAGCTAACACTAATACAAATTTAAACTATAAAGTTTCCTGTTCAAATATATGTTGTAATTGAGGAAATAAAAATATGCTCTATATTACCGTTGCTGTAAAATAAGTGGTAAAAAAAAATCTCTCTTTTATAACTTCATGACTAAGTGCTTTAAAATGTTATTAGCCTTATCTTTTGCCAACCATTGGCAAATATTGAATACTCAATGTGCTGCGAAGTCATTTTTTTTTTTTTTTTTTTTTTTTTTTTACGGTGTACCGACAACTGGGACATTAGCGCCGACATACAGGGTGCGGGAAGGAACCTTCTCAACGGGCTCTGGATGAGAAAATACTCCTGCCGCCGGAGCGACTCGAACCTCCGCATGAGAATCTAAAGTCATAAACAAGACATGATCATATTTTGTACTGCTTCATGAATTATGTTGTTCCTGGAAGTGTGAATTTGTAGAGGCGGAACCGCCGGAAAATATTTCCGACAGAATCTGGCTTATTCGGCATTGATCTCTTTAATCTATCTGAACGAGCTGTAGAGTTGGTTGATTTCCTTGCAAAAAAAAAGCAACGCACCAAACTTATACTGGTTTTAAAAGGGTGTTATCCATATGTAAATCATTGACTACAATATTTAAATAGATTCCTAAAACAATTACAAAAATAAACTTTTAAGTAGGAATTATATTATTTATTCTTTAAAATTCAGAAGATATAGTCGACCGTTGAGATGAATAAAGTGATCATTGGGGTAACGGTCTTTTTGATTCAATAATACATTTTATGTGTTCATTTACGCCAACGTTTCGGTTTGATATCCAAGATTACTATAAAAAATAGAAGATTAAACTTGAATTTAAATTTTATTATTATTTTTTTTAATATTATATTTTGCCTTTTTCAAGGTGACGTGATAGTAGGCCTCTGCCCTGAGATAAATGCAGTCTACAACCCTTGCATCGACGTGGAAGTGAGAACTAAAGAAGTAAACGGGACACTAAGGCTGTGCCTGCACCCAGTCCTTGAAGAAGTTCTTAATGACTTCTTTAAAACACTAGCAGACCACCCAGACTCTGGGGAATGTCCACAGCCGAGATTTTCAAAGAGGTATTCGAATAGTCTTAACTGCAATTTCTAACTGCACACAAATAGTCTACATAATGAAGGGTGTTTTGCCGGTGGAATGCAGTTTTTCTGCAGCATTCCAGACGGGTGCATCAGCGCAGAATGCAGTTGGCAGCACATTCTGCAAGAACGACACTAATCAGGTCCTTCTAGTATTATTGGAAAAATCTCCAATGATCATTATCGAACTTACAGCTTCTGGATACCAGAAAAGGCTTGCATGTTTGTTTTTGTTTCTAGTGAATTTTTGTAGGTCTCCTGGTATCCATTTACTAAATATGGTGATGTGGGTTCGTTGAGTTTATCCATGAGCTCGTTAAAACAAATCCCTAATCCTCCGCAATGGATGTTGAGAAAGAATGGTAACCTACAGATAACCCGGTCAGAATGACCAAATTGTCGATGGACGTAAAAAAAAAAAAAAAAAGGAAAGAAAAAACTAAATATGTTTTATTTGAAAGTCAATTTATAAATATTGTATTATCGGCCGTAATTTACGATTAGAAATACAAACATTGTACTTCTTCAGAAAGTTATGTTTTTCGACAACAACTACTGATTTTTTTAACGGCGTAACAACAATTGGGCTCTTATCTACAGGTTGCCAACCTTTCATATTGCTACGGTGGGTCACCCATTCAGGTACTGGCCACGCCAAACGTTGCTTAACATTGGTGATCAACGGAAACCGATGCATTCCATTTAAAAAAAATGCTTTCTAACTACTACTAACTAAATAAGTCGGCACATTAGAAATAATTCTCGGGTTGAACGAAAAATAAAAAAAAATCCAATCACAATTTTTCCTATTTTCAGCTAAAAGAACGTTGAATAATAATGAGAAATATTTACTTATAAAAACCACCAATATTGGAGCAGATGTTTCTACACGAAAACCTATATAAATAATTTGTATACAACTTTAACAGTGCAGCTAACTTAATTGTTTTTTTTTTATATTATTTGTTTAACGCAAGAAAGCTGTAGAAAACTCGCCCAAATGTTATCTATTAATTGACTTGAATATTTATTTCAATCTATATATATAAAAATCACGTGTCTGTTTGTTTGTTCCTTATACAAATCTACACCGTTTGACCGATTTTGACCAAACTTGGAATAATGGTAGGTCTTGATACGAGAAATCTCCTAGGCTAGGTCAAAAAAATCTACCAGCTGTCTGTCTGTATGTTTGTCTCTTATACAAATCCACTCCGATCGTCCAATATTGACTAAACTCGGTACACATGTAGATCTTAATCTGAGGAGTGTCGTAGGCTAAGTCAAAAACGTCTACCAGCTGTCTGTCTGTATGTTTGTCCCTTATACAAATCCACACCGTTCGTCCGATTTTGACTAAACTCGGTACACATGTAGATCTTAATTTGGGGAGTGTCGTAGGCTAAGTCAAAGACGTCTACCAGCTGTCTGTCTGTATGTTTGTCCCTTATACAAATCCACACCGTTCGTCCGATTTTGACTAAACTCGGTACACATGTAGATCTTAATTTGGGGAGTGTCGTAGGCTAAGTCAAAGACGTCTACCAGCTGTCTGTCTGTATGTTTGTCCCTTATGCAAATCCACATTATAGACCAATTTTTACGAAACTTGGTATACATGTATGTCTTGATACGGGGGGTGTTATAGGTTAGGTCAAAGTCATCTAGGACTCACAGTTGGGAGGTCACGGGTTCATAACAGTTACAGATTCGTGTTAGTAGATTTTAATAATACTTATTTGGTTTCTAATTTATTTAGGCTTTTCTATATGCAGAAAGTTGGTGTAGCATGGCGCGCCGGGTAACAGCTAGTTTTCAATAAATAAATCAGAATTTTAGGAAGGGTTATCGAGAGCTTACCACTGTTTTCTAGCTGATGCCTTCTGATTTTTTTACAAAAAAATAGAGTCCTCCAATTTTATGTCAATAAAATTCGTTTTCTAGATATAAGACTGTACACCTCAAAATTAATAGAGGTGCTCTACAATGTAGAGTATTAATAGAAACTCAAGAGGGAATTATTTTTTTAAGAGTCTGATGAAAATATTTGAAGTACAAATATGAAAGTAATGCCCACTTATGTAGCTTCTACATGTTAATAGGAAAAAAAATATTAATAACAAAAAAAAACTTACAGATCGAATTGGGAACGAATATCATCGTTAATAATGAACCGGATACCATCTCGACGAAGTAGCAGAGAAAGAAGACCTCATGATGACAGAAAAAGTAACTCAGAATGATAGCTATTTGATGAAAGAAACTATTCAGAAAAAAAGCATTCCGTTGAGGGAAAGGAATTCAATTAAAAAAGTGAACTTATGAGATTATGAAGTAAAGCACCGTCAGGTACATAACACACACCAACAACGCACACAAAGAATCTGTTATATTTCTACAATAAAACATTACAAACTAAAACAAGCTTTTGTATTTTATTTTATTTTTGAAGGCATGCTATTGGGCAACTGAAGAACAACATCCATCAAATTCTAGACGATGAACCCATATGGAGCATACAGATAGAACATACAGAACAGAAATTTCCATTTGTTTATTTTATATATATATATATATATATATATATATATATATATATATATATATATATATATATATATGTCATTATTTGTTTTATATTTTTTATTCTTTTTATTATCTAAGACAGACTATTGAGGCCAGAATTTTGTACCTTCCACCACTAAACTTGGTATGCAACAACCATTTTGACCAATGATTTCTTTCGTTTAATCACACAGTAGGATGTAAATATGCAAAGGTACACCTTATTCCATCTGGATTATTTGATTATAATTCCAAACAGCTTTCAGGATCACTGATCAGTGTCAGAATAAGATCCGGATTGCTTGTTTAAGAGTTTGCTTACAAAATTAAGAAAACCAGAGGTCAGCAAGCTTTGCCACCATGATAAAATTCTTGTGAATGAAAAATACATTTTACTCAATAGTTCAATAAAAAAAAATATGTCAAATAACCTACATTGATCATAGGAAAAGGTCTAATTTGAGCTTGAATAATTATAAATGTTAGCGGCTTTTTTGATTAAATGAATAATTAATGAAGGATGCTTCTTTCAGTTTAAGTATGTGTCTTTATTGCATTAATAAAATATCACAAAACGCCTACAGCTTTTCTTCCCATTTAATGTTTCTTCTTTATCGATTATTCTTTTATTGCAATCGTTTAACTTCACAAGCTATCTAGGAATTTCTAATTGAGTTCTTTGTTTTATTCCTAATTAACTGGATCAGATTTATGACATCGAAAATATTCGACATACTGAGGTACAGTCCAGAACGTTTACAGAAATTTGATATTAGAACTACAACTATCTCCTTTAAGAACTCTTACGATTCAATTTTTCTTTTTCTTGTATCAGAAGAAAAATTGTTATTCTGTACTCGGAGGATGGGAAAATCTCTTTTTTACCTTGCACGCTTTAAAATGAACGATGTTTCTGAGCCTGTTGAAAGTTTTACTTCCTCAAAATGAATTTATTTCTGGGATTAAAAGCAACTCTCCCGAAAACCTTTTAGGGACTTCAGATTCTTTATAAATACCAATACCCTCTTCAAACACCTTCATAATCAGAGGAGATTTTCGGATACATCATGAAACGTTGTCTAAAATATGTCAAAACAATTCTATTTTATAATTATTTGAGAATACTTCTGTCTGAATATATGCAGTATTCTCTGGCTTCTGAAGTACCATTTGCTCTTCAAATATTCTACTGATCAGAGCACGTATTTTGACATTCTATGAGGCCTTTTTACAATACTTCTTTAAAGCCGCTCAATGGATTGTAGTGTTAATATTACAATACCTATAAATCTATCAGAGACTTAAGCATAGATCCTTCAGAACATATGTACCTCTTCAAATACCTTCATGATCGGAGATCTTTTTTCCACAAAAAACACTCTCTGAGACTGTGTCACAATATTACTAATAAAAGGTCACAAAGTAGCCATTCACAAAAACCCTCAATCATTTAGGTATAGTATAGAATCTGAGTAGCTTGGACTTTTTTTTTCTTTATTTATTTTTCTTTTTTTACATTTTCTCTACTTTGTGTAAACCTGACGAATTTTCTTATTTTCCCTCCTGTTCTGTGAACCTTCTATGTATTCCATATGCCTCCTCCATTTTTCTGCCTCTTCGTCTTGTATTTACAGATATTTTAACATTTCTCGACTCTCCAGAAATAATTCACTGTTCGTTTAAGCTCGTTATTTGACATTACATTTTACTTACTAAACTTTTGACTCAACAAATGTTTTAATTCGTATTAATTTGGACGTCAAGGCTTTTTTATTCCCATCAAAACTCCCTTAATATTGCATTTTTTTTTTTAATTTTATTTTTTAACAACATTTCCATAGTCCATGAATGGTTTATCAATTCGCGCCTCGTTTTGTCTCAAGTACTTTTTTTTTAAACCAGTCTGTATAAAGCGCAACCCTTGCTTTTTTATGTGTGTATCAATAAAATTTAAAATTGAATTCACTTAACCATGAATAATTCCTGTTCTTATTGATATGTTGGTAGTCGCCTTCCATCAACGTAAATTCCAGGTTTTCTCTTATTCTTGCTTCAAAATTCACTGTTTTCCGTAGACCCTAATATAACATAGAATTCTTATATTTTGCCTCAAGGAATGTACTAATTATGTTTCGAATCACTCATGATATTTAGAATTTTATGTTTGATTTCTCGAGGCCAATTAAGTCTAAGGATGTTAACTCATTCACATCCCTTCATTTTTAAAAGTACCTTCTTTGTGACTTGTTTGATAGTGATTGTTCTGAATTTTTCACGCATTTCTTTAAAAAAACTTTTTTCATAAATACTTCTGGGCTATTTTGATGTGCAGAGACCGTGGTCTTTGAGTTGTAGACACTTACGTAAGCTATTGTCATGAAAAATGACCGCATACAAGGAATGGATCGGGAGTGAATATTAAAGAGCTATCAGAAAATCTTCAAAGATATTTGGAATAAAATAATTTAATGGCATCCTCTTATCTCATGATCCAAATCTCATCTGTTTACCAATTTCCACAAATGATCGAACAGCAATGTTACCGAAATCGTCCCTACGTGAATAATACTCGTCATAAGACGGTACGGTATGAGGATCGGCGTTGAAAAATTCTTCAGAATCTACTTTCTTGTCGAGCATTATGCTCTCCTTGCCAAACGGAATGAAAGCAGACTCCTCCATTGCTGGAACCTTTCCCAAAGTGTCTTTTATGACTATTCTTTCTTTTTCCGAAAGTCTGCTGTAGACTTCTTCTTCTCTCTTCTTCTGCGCAGACTCCCTGGATTCCCTTGACCTCCTCTGCTCTTCCGACTCGTCGGCTGGTATTTCCTCTTCTGTTTCGTCTTCCCTGTCCAGTTTCTCCTTCATCAGCTTGATGTAGAGGGATCGACGTCCAGCGGCTAAAGGTACCGGATTGTTTCTGACAAAGCTGAGTAAATCGGCAACCTGACCGTAAGGCCTTCCTTTCCAAACATCTTTTTGTTTTATTCCAAAATGAGACATTAAAGGCATGACTAGATCATCTGGCCCATACGCCTCCGGAGAGTATCTAAAAGAAACGAGAATTTCATATAGTAATGATTTAATGAATAAATTTACGAATTAATAATTAATTATTTATTGAATTTTAACGTCCATTTATTATTAACTACTAATTATAGGACGGGTTATTTATAGGTTACCACCCTTTTCTTCCCAGGATAGGGCTGATGCCTTTTCTTTTTTCTAAAGAAAAGCCACCACCCTTCGTGGGAATCGAACCCACGACCCTTTAGCACGGAGTGTTAAGTGCTCATGCCTTAACGCTCACGACCACCGGGCCTCCAAAAATATTAATAATTAGTATTGCTAATATTAAAGTAAAAATATTCTTGCAGAAAAAAATACAAAGTTAAAAAAAAAAATCAATAAAATCTCAAAGAGAAGTAATAATTGAAGTAAGATTTTAAGCGCCAAAATAGGAAACTGATTGTATCCTAACCGGAAATTACTCCATCCTCTTTCTCAACGTTCGCTCTTGAAAACATTATGACAACGTTTCCCATTTTCTTACATAGTTTTACTAAAATATCCGTTTTAATGTTAAAAGTAAAAAAAAAAAAAAAAAAAAAAAAAATTGTTCTTCTATTTCGAAGTTTTAAGCAATTATATCTCCGATTACATCGCCCCTTCGAAAATTACTGAAGAAACTTTTTTGGAGAGAGTTAGTAACATGTTTTTTTTTTTTTTTTTTTGTTTTTACTCTTTCCACAAGTTCCTGACCGTTTTCGACATATTTTAGTAAATTTACCAAGATCTGAAAACTTATTTTTCCTAATACGTCCTTAACTCCAAATCGAACCAAAATTTAAATATCTTAGATTAGATATATGGCAAACGTCTGGAACAAGTTTCAACTGAATAAATTTTATATATGTATATACTAACTGAAAATCGGTTAGAAAAAGTTTGAAGAGCAATATAGCTATTTTTAACACGTTCAACAAAAATTAATTTCAAAATGTGTCAGCTGGTTATGTGTTTATTTTTTTTATTTTTTATTTAAGCATCGACTTATGCTAAACCGGAAGCCCGTGGCCTTGGATGTTAAATCACTTTTTTATTTCAATTTTACCGTCCAATTAGGTATATATGACATACGTTTTGATAAGTGTTATCTACAGGTTACCACTGTTTTCGACCCAGGACAGGGTTAATGTAGTTTCTTTTTTCGGTACTGACGTATTAGCTTCAACGCTCTCACAGATCTGGATCATCACCGGATCAGAGATCTGGATTAAGGCGTCAATTGAGTTTTTGCCAATATGGCGACGGGATTGCCAACGATTCAGTTTGAATCGAGTTTCAATATAACCGTGAGCGAGCTAAAACGCGTAGCACTTACGTTAATGGCAAAATTGCTATGCGTTTCCGCTCGCTACAGTTTATATCAGTTCAATTCAACTCGTTCATTATGTAGATCAAGGATGGTTTTTGGGTAGATAATGGATGATATGAAATTTAACAGTGCCTCCTTTGTTTCGCTAAAATAATAAACTAACTAGGAAAAGAAACAACAAACTAGGAAATCGCGAAACAACGAACAAAGAAACACCAATCGCGTAAAAACACCAATCTACAAATGAATTGCTTTCTAAATAGAAAGGGAACAAGTCGGTTACTATAAACACAATGGCCAATAGAATTGCTCATTGGAACAGACCAATAGAAATGGGTTATCCATGATCCAGATCACTGAACGAGACACACATATTTAACCTGCGTTGAAGCTAATACGTAAGTACCCTTTTTGGAAAAGAAAATCCATTATTCCTAGTGGAAATCAAACTCACAACTTTAGGCACAGAGTGCTCACGCCTTATCTCTTACGGCCAACGGGCAGCGAAAATATAAGTTAAAAGAGATAAACGTTTACATTTAATTGGCAGACATTCCTCAGCAAATTAGATGGAACTGAGCAACTTGCTGAGAATTTGCTTAGTTAAGCAGCTTTTACGGATGTTTTTAAAACTCTATTCATTTACCTCCTGCGAATCATTCTCGTAGACCTCTCCGACATCACAGGAATCGACTGTTCCCTGTATGGCCTGAAGCAGTCTCTCCTCCTCTGCTCGTCGTAGTCTATGTTAATACCTGCGACTTCTGGGACTTCTGTTTGTCTGAAATAAGAAATGGAATACCTCACGGCATCGCGGGCGCGGCGATGAAGCTCTTCTTCCGAATCGTCCCGTTCGTCCTTAAAAAACATCTCTTCAGACGGCGTTCGTTCGATAAGAGTCTTTAGAAGCGATGTGGAACTCAAATCGGAATCACTGCTCAAGCTCACTCGGTCGTCGTCTTGAAGCCAATTAGTCTCAATGTATCCAAAGCCGACTGAACTTTGGGTCATATCATAGAAGAACTTTACTCCATATTCCTGTGTGGATGCATGCTTATGTGGTTATGTACACTCTACACCATGCAAAGAATTTTTTCCTGGGGTCGCGAGTAATACGTATAGAACTGAAATACTTCTTCGTCAAAAAACCTGAAAATTATTAAAAAAATATTTTTACAAGAAAACCATTATATCGTATATATTATTCAGGATTGGCCAAAAGAAGGTGATTCTATACTTCGTTTGTAACAGAGTTGGGCAAACGTTAGCGCGCGCTAATATCTAATACCTTCCCGCTAATTTAGCGGTACTGATAAGAGCCTGCGCTAACGATTAGCGCAAAGCGACGGCAGTGCGCTAATCGCTAATTCACCTCTAATGTTTAAATATCTTTGTAGCTAACTAGGAGGAATATTGAAGGTGGAATAAAAAAAGAATATTGGAAGTTTCTATATACTCCCTAATACCGCCTTTAATATCCTTCCTAATACCGCCTTTAATATCCTTCCTAATACCAACTCCAATATCCTTCCTAATACCGCCTTTAATATCCTTCCTAATGCCACCTTGTATATCCTTCCTAATACCACCTCCAATACCCTTCCTAATACTACCTTCTATATCCTTCCTAATACCACCTTGTATATCCTTCCTAATACCACCTCCTATATACTTCCAAATACGACCTTCAATATCCTTTGTAATAACACTTCCAATATCCTTTTTTTATGCCACCTTCAATATTCCTCCTAGTTAGCTACAAAGATATTTAAACATTATAGGTGAATTAGCGATTAGCGCACTGCCGTCGCTATGCGCTAATCGTTAGCTGAGGCTCTTATCAGTACCCCTAAATTAGCGGGAAGGTATTAGATATTAGCGCGCGCTAACGTTTGCCCAACTCTAGTTTGTAACATTAACATTTGTCTTGGCCAGCATCGCCATAGCAAAACTATGCTTTATTTTCCCTGTATCTATAATCTCCTCTTTCCTCACAGATCATATATGCTCATATCAAAACGATTTAAGTAGAAAATATTGATTTGGTAAATATAGCCCTGAGTAATTATTAATAGTTATCTACAGGTATAATAAAATTGTACTAATTGATCTCTGTTTGTCTGTGCACGCTAATCTCAGAAACGGCTTTTCAGATTTAGATACGGGGTTCACTAATATATTGTGGTAAGCTTCTGTTGACATTTAGTGTTTGTTTCATGTCAATCGGTTCATAAATAAAAAAGTTATGCCAATGTAAAGAATCAAGTCAAACATTTGATGAACTTGAGTATTGATTCTCAGAATACAGGAGGCTGTCTTACCTAGAGGGTTACTGCTGTTGTCTGCTTTGTTTTTCTGTATCCAGCCAATCCTCAAAATAGGCCTTCAATTAAATATCTATTATATATTCGTTTTTTTTTTTTTTTTTTGTTTTTTTCAAGTTCGGTTGCTGCCAACATACTTCACTGATATTTCCCTTGTGTAGGGGTCAGCTTTATGTGGCTCTGTCACGTATTAGCAATCCTAGCAGCGTGGATGCTTTGATCCCCGATAGCTATACGTCTAATGTCTTGTATAGAGCATTCCTGTTCAGTAGATTTTTTTAAATACCTAAACGACGGTGTTTATAATCAAAAATAAACCAAAAGATGGTAAAAATGCAGTTTCCAGCCCTCCAAACCGATTTCTTTCAAATTTTGCACAATAACGTATTTTGATGCACTAAACACGAATACGATAAAAAAAAACGTCGGATTTAACTAGGAAAGAAGTTATTAAGCACTTAAGTTCACTGTTATGCAGGTTATGAGAGCTAACGTAAACAACTAAATTTGTGACGACTTTAAGGCATAAATGACGACTTTAAGGCATACATGCTATGCGTTTCCGCTCGCTACGCTCGCTCAAGAAGATAACAAAACCCCAGACAATCCAACTCGCTAAAATTAATAGAATATAATATTAAGCACTAAAGTTAGGAAGGTTATAAAACTAGGCGTCATCAGCGTATTTGTAAACACGCGCATGCGCAGATAAGTAATATTGGGAAACAGAGAACTCTCATTTGAAATGTTCAGAAACCATTTATTCGAAAATATTGTCAATTTTAAGGGCATCGTCACCTGTCGCTTAAGGGCATACGTGCTATGCGTTTCCGCTCGCTACGCTCGCTCAAGAAGATAACAAAACCCCAGTCAATCCAACTCGCTATAATTAATAGCTCTCATAACCTGCACAACAGTGAACTTAAGTGCTTAATAACTTCTTTCCTAGTTAAATCCGACGTTTTTTTTTTTATCGTATTCGTGTTTAGTGCATCAAAATACGTTATTGTGCAAAATTTGAAAGAAATCGGTTTGGAGGGCTGGAAACTGCATTTTTACCCAAAAGATATATCCACAAAAGATATACCCTATCACTATTCCACGCGGACGAGGTCGCGGGCATAGCTAGTCAGTAATATTATTAACTTTTAAAATTAATTTAAGCTCTTACCTTAATATTGCACATTCCAAGGAATTCCGTATGTCATCTAGCATTTTTTAAATGTTCTATTGTTGATTATGTTGGTTGTGATCTACTCTTGGTCGACTAGTGTTGTATCTGATCTTGATCATAGTTCATGTAGAAAATTGGAACTTTTGACTGGTTACCGAGACATGGTTGTAACATATGTTTACTCGTTATATTTTTAATATATTCTGTAAATAAAGCAATGATTTATACCATAGTTTTGGTGTAACGTCTACTCTGAACTAGCACCTTCAGATTGCTGAGAGTGGAATGTCTGATACATTTATTGATTTTTGGCGGGTATCAATATAACTACAGCATAACCTTCTTCTTATCATACAGTAATAACACTTTTCTCGCATGGCAATATTATCAAAACAATTATTCAACATCTAATATTCTATCGATCCACCAAATTGTGTTGCAATAAGGCTAATATTACCTATTGTTTATGGTGAGCAATGAGATTGACACGACATTTTATATGACTTGACCAGCCACTGCTGTGATAAAGCAAAATGTCCCAAATTTTCATAAAGGGCATTTCGTTTTCACTTAACGAACAAGCATCATGTACCAAATAGAGGAAGCCGGCTTTAATGCGGGAGAAAAGTTGTGGCGTTAAAAACCGCTGATTATGTATGTATGCCGGAATGAAAGAGGACAATAAGTGTCACAAAAATGTATTCCAAAATATCTTAAAAAAATATTTTATATCAGAGTTATGATACCAGGAGGATGGTCGTCCTATATGACTATAGAAGATAGAGATTTGAAATATAAAAGTACTTTTGGAATATTAAGCATTTTGGATTTCAGCAAATAAGATCAGAGGGTCTTCTCGTGGTCCTGCGCCGTAAAAGAAAAAGTAGTAGAGATTTTTTACTTATTTTTCAATGATTCTCCAAATGACCGAAAAGTTTCTTTGCTTTTGCATCGCATTGCTTTACAAAAATAAGTATTTCTTTCCCTCTTGAGTTGAGAGCAATTAAAAGTGCCTAAAATTCGCTTCCTAACCAATAAATAATACTATATGAAGGCCCCAGAAGTCAAGAGGTCTAAGTGACATCTTTGAAAAAATTAGTGACATACCACAGGAATAGGCAGTGAACACCGTAATCTTGTCATTTTTTTTATAATTAGTCTAGAATAAATGGGTCTATGTGGATATTTATAAAGTCTTTGGCATATTATTGATTTATTTCAATTTTAACATCCATTTAGGACGGATTACCTATAGGTTACCACCCTTTTCTAGCCAGGGTAGGGGTGATGCCTTTTCTTTTTTCTAAAGAACCCCATAGTGGGAATCAAACCCACGACCGTCGGCACGGAGTGTTAAGTCCTCACTCCTTAAAACTCACGGCCACTGCCGGTCATTCGGTTTATGGTTAATATTTTGCACATTAACTATAAACCGAATGACGTACCTATTATGTATCATCGATAGGCAACAGACGGACCTGATGATTCGTCTAGTATGATCATAACTGTGAAAATCTAGTTTTTGCTATTACCAGATATGTTCAACTTTGAATTCATTTTTCTCAAAATGTTGAATTTATTACTTAGACCCTTTGACCTCTGGGGTCTTCTTATATAAACAAAACAACAGTTTAATACATTTTATATTTAAAATATTTTCTCTGTGTAAAATATCTTTGTCTAAAGAATGCGTTTGATGATTGAATAAATGCTAGAGGTTTAAGCAGAATTCTTCATAGATTCTTTTCTTCTTTGCTCCTCGTCATATTTAATAATTTCTCTAGCCAATCTGCGGCGCTTGCCTTGAGTTCTTTTCTCTTCCTCGCCATATTTAAGAATCCTTTTAAGCATTTGTTTGCTTCTCAGCCTTTTCCAGGACGGTTTTTCTTCCCTTATCCCAAGTTTGGTCATCAGAGGCATCGTAAGCTCGTCTGGAGAAATTTCTTCTGCATAACTACAATATAAACATTTCTATATTGATATATATTTATTAGTATCCTATTTTCATATATATATATATATATATATATATATATATATATATATATATACGTATATGAGGTTGTTAGTTTCGAGAGATTTTTCTATAATTTTGGGTCTTGTATTAGTAATTTGTGCTCCCCATATTAAGCTTTCGCGTTCATATCTCCTATCAGGAGTTGTATAAACATGTCCTGAAGTGCATGAATGTCAATAGATTATCCTGCTAGGAGATAAATGCAACAGAGAGTAACTTAATAAACACGAAATGCACTCCAACAAATAATTAAATAAAATAATAATATATATATATATATATATGTATATATAATTTTCAACAGTATTTTCATGTATCCGATGTTTTGGTCTGATTCGAGCATGAGAATTGGCGTCTTCCATACTAAAATAGAAAATTACGAATTATTTCATGGTACAAGAGCCAGTCGCAAATAATGAAAGTTGTCAAAAAGTCAGTACGTGGATCTGTACTGTACAATTGTTAGTAAAACTTTGGAAAATGTACAATTAAGTTTGCTCGGTTTTGTCAATAAATAAGAATTAGTCAAGAGTGGGTGTCCCATACGAAGAATAGTAAGAAGACTTCTCGCCTTACAATCAGAATACTGGTACACAGTTGGCTTAGTCTTTCGCAGCTCGTCTTGTGTGTATGTCTAGTAGGTTTGCCATTTTTTTTTTTTTTTTTTTTACGTATGTTTTTATAACACTGTCTAGTCTGATTAAAATATACTGTTGTTTCGTGGTTAATTCATTGTCTGCGTCGGTATTCCTTGATATATTGGCATGTCTAGTTGATCATACAAAAATCACATGAATGTGTGAACGGCCTATTGCTTTAGTATTTTTCTAATGATAAGATGTGATCTGGTGGCTGGCTCGCTGATTCTCATGCGGGGTAAATTTCCGCTTGTGGAAGATTGGTTTTATTCCAGGATGTGCTTGCCACCAAGGCTGTTTATAAGAAAATTCCAGAAGGTCTGCTTTGAATTTGCTAGTGTCATTAGGTCTTTTTGAATGGTATGTTCAGTTGTCAATTTATTTACACCAACTTCAGCTAATAAATCAAATGATTTTTCTTACTTTCTCGTAATGGTCTTATTCAAGTAATCCGACATCTGGGGGACAACCTGTTGCTGAAAGACTCTTTCCGAATCTTTCCTCTCCCGCCCCATCGTGAACGCTTCCACAACATCGGCCATCCTCATATAGGCCAAGGACTCCCTTACAGACATCCGCGCCTCCTCGTACTTAGCTTCCTTCTCGGAGTCCCTACGCGAATCTAAGAACGAATCTTCGGAAGGCTTGCGTTCGATGAGGGTTTTCAACAAGGACGTCGAGCTCAGGTGGGAATCGTCGCTCAAACTTAACGTATCTTCATAATTGGAATCCAATTCGATGTATCCAAAACCCAAACCCCTTGAGGAGGCCATATTGGAAGGGAGAATTGGTTGATATTTACCTCATTACCGAACACAAAAATAATTTTATTTTTTTTTACCTTAATCAAATCTTACTCAGGTTAATCAGATTCTAAAGTTCATCATCTTTCGACAATAACCACTTGTTCCATACAAAATTCTTTTCACCAATAAAACATTTTCCTATTTTCTGGAACACTTAAATTTCTTTTAAATGTGCCTGTTTTTACTCTCTGAATATTGATTAATTCAAATTATGTTTTCCTGATATCAGTATCGTTAATAATGGAGGTTTTATACTTTCTTGTAAAGTGATATTATGATTAGTCGATGACATATAGTTATAGTTATTTTCTGCTCAAACTGAATTTTGTAATATGACCCTTTTTTTTTCTTTTTAACTTGTGTTCGTTTTAAATTATTTTTTTTAAATCCTTGGAATTTACTAGTCTCTCTTCTTTTTAAATAACCACTTTTTCTTATCTCTTTAGGATAACTTAAAATGCTTCTGTTTCAATATTAACTTTTTTATTTTTTTGTCAACGTTTTCTGCAGAATACAATTATTTGTACACACTGATCTTCCTTGGGATCAACACATTGTGCGTAACTGGAACATTTCATGTGCCTTTATTTATCTTTTTATCATCATCAATAAAAGCAGTATGTTTTTTAATCGAATTTCAATGATCCTAGGCCCGAAAATCGCATTTCCAAGCTGAAGTGCATTTATAAGAGGTTTTCAGCATAATTAGTGCTTTTCGTGTTCGATTTTTCCAAGCACATAGAAGAAGATGGAGCATGTGATATTCGACATCTTAGGTGCTTTTTGGTTGGCTGAAATAAAGATAAGAAAAAAACATGTATCAGACAGTGCTTATTGAGAATTATTAAAAATTTCCAATGTATAATAATAATATTATTATATACAATAATCTATAATTATATTATTCATAAATAATTTGTTTTCCCCATAGCTGGAAAAGAAAATAATAGTAAAGTCCATCCCGTATGATTTTCGAGTGCTTACGTATTAGCTTCAACGCAGGTTAAAGAACTGGCTCTCAGAGGTCTGGATTATCACAGGGTCATAGATCTGGATCAAAGTGTCAATTGAGTTTTTGCCAATACAGTGACGGGATTATCAACGATTTAGATTGCGTAGAGTTTCAATATAACCTTGAGCGAGCGAAAACGTGTAGCACTTATGTTGATGGCACAATTGCTATGAGATTCCCCTCGCTACGCACGCTCAAGGTTGTTTCGAAACTCTAGTCAATCCAACTCGTTGATAATATAGTTCAAGGATAATAAGGTTTTCGAAGGATAATGGACCGATATGCAATTTAACAGTGCTCCCTTTGTTTCGGTAAAATAAACAAAAACCTAGGAAATCGCGTAACAACAAACAAAGAAAAACCAATTGCGTAAAAAACACCAACGTACAAATTAATTACGTTTTCAATAGAAAGTGAACAAGACGGTTACAATAAACACAATGACCAGTAGAATTGCTCATAGGAGTAGATTTTTTTTTGATTTTTTTTAACGGCGCATCGACGAATCTAGGCCATTAGCGCCGACATAGGAGTAGACTAATAGAAATGCGTTAGCCAAGATCCAGATCTGTGAACGAGATCCACATCATTAACCTGCGTTGAAGCTTGCGATTTGCGCAAACCAAGCAGACTCCTCAGCAAGAAATTTACTATAATAAGGTATCTCCGTGGTAGATTGGATAGCATAACCTATCCCTACATCAGAGTTGGGCAAACGTTAGCGCGCGCTAAAAGCTGATACCTCTCCGCTAATTTAGCGAAACTGTAGAAAGCTAGCGCTAATAATAAGCACTGCCGCCGCTAACCGCTAATTATTAGCGCTGGCTTTCTACAGTTTCGCTAAATTAGCGGAGAGGTATCAGCTTTTAGCGCGCGCTAACGTTTGCCCAACTCTGCCCTACATAAGAAGATAAGGGTTCGAATCTTTCACAAAAATATTGACACATGTAAACATTTAAAATGAAATCTCAAATGAAGGCAGATCATTGGCGCCTTAAAATAGAAAAATCACATAAGAATCCTAATTGTGAAAAATTTATTAGGCTTTCGAATAGATGCGTCATATTTGTACGATTTTCCAAACGGGTTTGAGTTAGGTACATCAGAACATAAAGTAAGGCAGTTCTATTTCAAAACACCAAATGGTTATTGACTCACCGGAATTTTCGAAATGTGTTTTGGTAAACAATATTTCGTTATGAGAATTAGTTCTGTGATGACCCTTTCTGGTTGGGACTTATCTTGCATTATCCTTATAATCTTATATGTGTGTAAGTGTTAGTACTAGGGCCTAGACATTCTTGCTAACATATGTGTAAGTATTATTAAATTTAAAATGCTATTAAGTTATCATAGTTTTTATTAAGCCACGTTAGAAAACTGATGGATGCAAACATCAGATTCAGTCCAAGAGCCGCTGTAATTAATGGGTAAATATTAAAATGGGTAAATGTTATTATTGATCCCTAAAGCATAGGTTAAGAATAAGGAACATATGCGACCCGTTGTACAAAAAAGTGCGGTTAGAATTTGTTGAGGATATGGTATTTCTTTTTCTGCATTAGGTAACATATCTTCCCTGCCATGCCAAACTATCGAATATGCAAAATCTCGTATTTCGGATTCGACACTTTGCTCTTGGATTGTGGTCGATACGGCTTGTCGAAAATTGCCACAACTCTAACCCCTTTATAGAATAGCCTTTAATGCCTTAAATAAAGTATCGAATAAGACCATTTTTCAATACATATATTACTTCGTCAATGGATAGAATGTGTTGTACTTTAGTTTGCTCCAATTTGCATGGAAATGAAGGGTACAGGGGAAAAAGGAGGAGAGTCACAAATTCTTCATTCTGAGAAAATCGAATTTTTAAGTTTAAAGCGCTGCCAAAATTGGAATTTAATGTATTTTTCAACTACTGCAAGTTTGATAGCACCACCAGAAATCCCCGAGGTACATTACAAGCTGAAAACAAATAAAAATGTCTACTAATACAAAATATATCTTTTTCATAAAAACTCCAAACTTACAGGCACAAAACAAGGAGAGTCACACAAGAAAACATTACTTGTGAGGCAATTTCTTGTAAAATTATTGATTTCTAGGTTGGAAAAACCCTTTTAAAACTTGGAGATGATCATATTTTGGTTTGGACAGCAGTAAGCAGTGTAGGTATGTGGGTGGTGGTATCTCAAATTCCCTTGATTTTAATGAAGATGATTCGGATGGTCTGAAAGATTCTAAATTTTTCTTACATTGATGGAGGAGCTTTATCAAACACCCATTATAAGTACTACGATGGTCGACTAGACCTGGTCTGTCTTGAATCAATCGAAATCCCCCCACATTCTGAATTGAAAAAGCAAATCAATGATTTTAAAAAACCCACAAGTACTGTTTTGGAAGCATTTGTGGCGTTTGCATTGGCAATCTGGACCCAACTCGTGAGATTGTAGGCGCATTTTCTTCATCATATCAGCTACTCTTCAAGTTTTCTTTCTCTTCTTAGATCTTCTTGGCTCGCTCATCGCTTCACCTTGATATCTCTCACTCATCGCTGCTTTATTGGCAAACAATTCACTAAATTGAAAAAAAAACAAAAGCACACGCGATAGGAAGTGAAAAAAATATTGTAAGCCACCTTTGAGACTGACCGGAAGGTAAGGTAGGTAACAATAGACCAGGTTACATATGTGACCCTCCTTGTTTCTTCCCTGGAATGCTTGGACTATCCTTGTTTCTTCCCTGTAGGCAGATCTTTCAACTTCTAGTTTCATTGGAATATCCTTTTTTTTAAGCCTATGACAGTGTTACCATCTGATAGTACTCGTCAAGACCAACAAAATGCGCTAAAAAACGAGAAATCGGGGAATTATGGGCTATTCTTGTTTTTCCCTGTACCCTTCAAATGATATTACCAAGTTTCATCAGAACTGGGGAAATAATTAGAACATATTGCATTAAAATTGAAAGAATTCTCAAAAAAATGATTTTTTTGTAATTTCACAGGACACAACACAAGTGGTTGCATAACAATGAAACGAGTAACATGTTTTTTCTTTATGTCTTTACTTTTATTTACGTTGATTTGAAGCAGTATGTGGGCATTCATTAACATTAGAATTTGTGTTCTAATAGCTCAGTATTACCACAACGAGTATTTACGCCCTAAATACCAGATAATCCGACGCCCGAAGTCCGAATGATAATTAAAAAAACAAACAAACATGGAATTGCCATAGGCTGACGGTATTGGACAATACAGACTATAACTAATGTTTAAGGACAATCAAATAGAAAGTTTAGCTGAATTATTTTAGTAACTCGCCTAATGTACACTGACAGCAAGAACAAGCAAAAAAAAAAAAAAAAAAAAAATAATGAGAGCCATACTTATTAAGTGCCAACAGAAAAATGTATAAGTTAAAAGGCACGGATCATATTCCATCCGAAACAATGCTGCATTGTAACAAACACAGCATCAAATGGCACATCGTTGAGTATGTGTCTCACAGTAAAAATACACAGTAGAATGTAATGACACAGTAAAAATACACAGTAGAATGTAATGACACAGTAAAAATACACAGTAGAATGTAATGACACAGTAAAAATACACAGTAGAATGTAATGACACAGTAAAAATACACAGTAGAATGTAATGACACAGTAAAAATACACAGTAGAATGTAATGACACAGTAAAAATACACAGTAGAATGTAATGACACAGTAAAAATACACGGTAGAATGTAATGACAAAACCAAAAAAAAAGAACTCACAGTGCATGCATGAGAAAATA
The DNA here is from genome assembly GCA_946811695.1 of Gonocerus acuteangulatus. Lineage (NCBI taxonomy): Eukaryota > Metazoa > Arthropoda > Insecta > Hemiptera > Coreidae > Gonocerus > Gonocerus acuteangulatus. The sequence goes on along the minus strand of OX328129.1, from coordinate 56,912,017 downwards.
TATTAAATACTCATAGATCAACATTTTAAGAAAAGTCAATATTCAAAAGGCCGTAACATGGCTCCAAATGGACCAATCGAGTTCTCAAAAAAAATCATCGAATTCGAAATTAGTGACCCCGAAAATTAGATGTCGCTACATAATACGTATATGCCGGACTATTAATGATATATATATATATATGTATGTATAGCGAAGTGAACCATTTAATCATTACATAATAATTTATTATTCATATTTCAGTCGAAGACGTGTTTATTTATGAGGGGGTCATACGTTTAGCTGTTTTACCTTGTAAGGCTTTAGCTGAACAATAGCTTTGGCCTTTGTTATACTATTTAACAAATTACTTTGTTAACTTGAAAGCGTCTTTTAATTAATGAAAATTTAATGAATGAGACTGGCGCGTTAGAAGCAGCCTTCTAGTCATTATTAAATCCATTTTGTATATTTAATCTGTTATCCGTGTAGAACGGAGGCTGACAAGCGTGACGTGGAGTGGAGTGGGGGTGGGGGTGGTGAGGGAGGGGGGGGGGAGAAAATGCCGGTGGTGCCCCCCACGGACGTCGTTCTTCTCCCCATAGAACCGTGAAATTACGGAAAATTGTCGGAGAGTTTATGGGAGAAGTTTTATTTGAAAAGTTTTCACACACAACAAACACCTTTTCATTAAGTCGATTTCCGTCCATACATATTTAAGGGCCCTGCGGGCATCTGCATATCAAAAGGAATTCGCAAGACTGCTTTGATAGGGGATGGATAGGATCCATGTATATATTATGTCGGTCAAAAGTTTGTGCGCATTTTTGAGAAATAAATAGTGTTAATAAAACACAATTTTAATCAGTGAACTGTTATCCGAAAGGAGCCCCCACATTGATACCATACTGACATACTTAAGGACGACAAAGACATATAATAAAATAGTTATACCACACATAACTCCCAAGTCAAAGTTTCTTATTTCAGGATAATATACCTCAGATTTCAACTCGGCAAATATCATTATGATTACTATTTATAATTAGCGTTAAAATTATACGTTTAATTTTGTATTTATTTATTTTATTAATTCCTTCTATATTTCTTTATTATTATTCTTTTCTTTAATTATTCACTCTCCATACCCTTTAATTTTTAACTTTGATACTGATCCTTAGCTTATTAGTTTATTTATTATATTTTATATAAAATCTTTTAGGGCAGATCACCATTGCTGTGCAGCTCCTAAAGTAAAATAAATAAATAAATAATCAGTGACATATTTATCTTCGCTATACACAAGTTATTGCCTTCCTACAGGTTGCCTTTAAACTGCATTTCTGTAGAAAGCTATGCTGTTTTTGTTAAAAACCAATTTGAAAGTTCATTTAGTAATTTAAGAAAAATAATTTAACTAAAATAAAAAAAAAAAAAAGCCTTTGAAAGCTCTCAAATAAATTCAATACTTTTTAGTAGGATTGTTTGAGCCGTAATAAATCAAGTATTATCATGATAAAACAACATTTTCCTAATATTCACCATTCGTGAGGGGTTTTTAATCCATAGAATACATCCATTCTGTCATCGGATCAACTGTTAATGTTGGCTCTGACTCCTTATTATTTTTTAGAATATATTTACTAAAATTAACTGGACGTCACTTGAAATGCTACTTTCTCCAACTTCAATTTTGTTTACCCTTCCTGGGCAGTCTGTACAATAATACTACATTCACCGTGTACACTATTAATTTTTAACGCTGCAGAAAAGTGGTTCTTGTTGTTAAGTGCTTTATTTATTACCTCTTACGCCCTACATGTTTCGAGCATTTTTTCTCATACCTTCACCGGCCCTTGTTAGCAAGCCCTGTCGTCAACGTGTACTCTCTATGGAGACCTCGAGAAGTTTTCAAAAAATGTCTCATGAGTGCAACCTTGATAGCCACATCTCTTCGGCATGTGCGAATAAACGTAAAAAAAATCTCGATCATCCCATAATATGAAAAACATTACGCCTACCAAATAAGTAACTTTATAACATGGTCATTTGAAAAAAAAGTATTTATTAACTTTAGAATAAATAAATAAAAACTAGAACTATACTATAATTTATTGTTCTCTATGAGAATAGTAGAAATAGGAATGGTCTAAGTGAGGAGCTGCGTCCTTGAGGGATTCCTGAACGTAGCAATCCTATTGTCGACATGATCTATTTGGGTTTCTCATTTACCGGCACGCTTTGTGCTCCATACGTGATTCTCTTTCCACCTTCTCTCTCCTTTTATTTCCCTGACACACCTTCGGTTCAGCTCCTACTGCCTCTGCGGTCAATCACAAACAACCACAAGGCTCCAAGTTTGGACTCTAAATGCATCAAGGTTTCTCCTTATCCTTATGGAGGAACAACTTCGTAGATATCAATTTGTACTAAGCCACCGGAATGAGTTAAATTCATTTTTCCGTTCAAAAAGACGGACTGAGGATGCAGCTACTGAAGATAAAGGTTGGCGTACTCATGCATATGCCTAAAGGTGGCCATACACGTTTAGTGCCGGGACTGCACAGTTTGCCCTCAAAGTTTGGACTGTACAGGTCTAGCACACAAATGATAAGTTAATAAACCTCAAGGCCGGGAATGTAAAACCAATATCCTCTTGTCCACACACATCAGGCCTGGCCTGCACAGTTCGTTATTGGACTGTACAGTTAATCTATTGAGGATTTCAATTTACTTGGATAGCCTGTACAGTTTAACTCTGGTCTCAAGGCTGCCTCATGCACGGTGAGTCAAAATCATGAGATATTCCTCACCATGTATAGGCACCCTTACAGCATATTAGAAGACAACAATGTGATTCAATTGCCCAAATTATCCGAAAATAGCCAGATCGGTGATGCAGAGTAGATTGGAAATTACGGTTAGGATATTTTAGTAGTTTTGAGATTTTCTAAAATTTCACGAAAACTGTTCAGACATTATTTTTTGAGAAGAAGAAAGCCCAGCAAAAGTTTTATATTCCTACAAAGAGGGTTCTTATGCAATTTGCGATAGAACGACCAAGGTTTCGTTCCTTTGTTTAAACCTAATAAACGTGTTTGTACCAAAAAAACAAAAATGGAAAAATAGGCTTTGTGTAAGTTTTTGCCCGTTATTACATTTGGGCTGAAGTACATAAATTGACGGATTGAAATATTTTCTCTTAGAAAGGGCGAATCCCGCTTATGAGGTCACGTTTTCAACTTCATAAGTGGGATTCCGACCTCTGGAGGGGGGAGGAACCGCGCAAAAATATATATAAAAAAAATATGTCGTTTAGAGCATTGCGCTCAAATTAAGGAACATAAATATGCTTTAGGTCCACCCGACAAACCTACTTAATGTACTATATAACATTTAGTCTTATTTTTCATACATGGCGACCGTGCAAGCGTGAACGCGAGCGGGCACTTTTTTATAACGCTTAGGTCCACCTGACAAACCTATGTACTGTACTGTATGACATTCAGTCTTCTTTTTCGTACATAGCCACTGCGCATGCGCGAACGCCAGCGGACACTTCTATGTGACAGTTTTTTGTAACGTTTTTCCAGTTTAGTCATCGCTAAAGCATATTTATACTAAAATACAATTATGGTATAAAATATCTGTCATACTCGCATCTATTAAGCAGAATCAGATATCACCTAGTGGAACAGGAGCTGATGATCAACTTCAGGCTGCTGCTGGTGAAATATCAAGTTACGCCTCCATTTAAAACACAGCCTACGTGCAAGATCAAATCAGTAGCCCTGAATGTAAGCCGAGAAGCGGAGATCCCAAAAGGCCCCCCTTGAAACCTATAATAAAAAAAAAGCACGCTTCATCCGCGAGCCCTGAAGAGCCAAGTCGAATACCAGAGGCCAATCTCTGCTACAGATTAGGCTCAATGAAGGGGGAGAAATAAAGAAAAAAAAAGTGCCACAAATAGGTAAGATTATCTGGAAGGACTAGTCTATGTGTCTGTGAATACCCATATTTAGTATTAATCGCATCCTATACTCCAAGACTATACTGTTTAATGTGTCTTCAATGATTATCTTCCCTGGTTGTAATATGAAAATTGATGCTGCCTTGGAAATTACGCCCGGAGTCCGGCTCGGATCATCAGCCGACGTATCTAACAGCTGTTATTATCATAATTACAAACAAGTTTTTCTTATTTTCTATATCTTATTTTTTAATTTAGACTTTATATCTAGAACATTCATACTATACCTTCTTCTGCCCCGGAAGATATTACCAATATAACTGACCAATTATTGTGGTCTATTCATATTTTGATGACCAGCTATCAAAATATACTCCATGAGTGGCATATTCATTCACTATATTCATTTATATTTCTCAAATGATTTCAATAATAATAATAATAATAATAACAATAGGGGTCTCCCGTGGTCTAATGGTTAGCGCCTTGGATTCATAAGCGGGAGATGGTGGGTTCGATCCCCACCTCCGGCAGGAATTTTCTCATTTCAAGGCTCGTTGGGAAAATTCCTCGCTGTACCCTGGATGTCGGCGCTAATGACCTAGAAGTAGATGCGCCGTAAAAAAAAAAAAAAATAAATAATAACAATAATATATATATATATATATATATATATATATATATATATATATATTTCTTATTTATGTATATATATAATAATATATATATATATATATATATATATATATATATATATATATATATATATATTCTTATTTGTCGTACATGGCGACCGTGCAAGCGCGAACGCGAGCGGACACTTTTTTGTAACGCTTAGGTCCACCTGACAAACCTATGTACTGTACTGTATGACATTCAGTCTTCTTTTTCGTACATAGCCACTGCGCATGCGCGAACGCCAGGGGACACTTCTATGTGACAGTTTTTTGTAACGTTTTTCCAGTTTAGTCATCGCTAAAGCATATTTATGCTAAAATACAATTATAGTATAAAATATCTGTCACACTCGCATCTATTAAGCAGAATCAGATATCACCTAGAGGAACAGGAGCTGATGATCAACTTCAGGCTGCTGCTGGTGAAATATCAAGTTACGCCTCCATTTAAAACAAATGTAACCCTTTCCAATTCAAATGTAACCCTTTCCAATTCAAATGTAACCCTTTCCAAATCAGTTGAAACCCTTTCCAAAACAAATGTAACGCTTTACAACTCAATTGTTACCCTTTTTATTTCAATTGTAATCGTTTCCATTTCAATTGTCACCATTGAAATTTTTTGCAAATTGACCGTAATGGGGAATGGGCGAATTAAGGGCCTCAAAACTCAACGGGATAAATCATGAAAATATTTTTATTTAAAAAAAAATAATCGATCTCGCTAGTGACCTAAATGTCTGTGCGTCGTTAAAAAAAAGAAAAGAAAAAAAATCGATCTCGCTAGTGACCTAAATGTACGTATATACCCTTTAGGTAAAACTGAAGTTGAGCGTCCTCAAAACCGATTTCTTTCAAATGTTGTACAATAACGTATTTTGATGCACTAAATACGAATCCGTTAAAAAAAAAGTTCGCTTTCAACTAGGAAAGAAGTTATTAAGCCCTAACGTTTTCCTAGTTGAAACCGAACTTTTTTTTAACGTATTCGTGTTTAGTGCATCAAAATACGTTATTGTACAACATTTGAAAGAAATCGGTTTTGATGACGCTCAACTTCAGTTTTACCTAAAGGGTATATACGGTTTTTTTTTTTTTTTTTTTTTTTTTTTAAATTAAAATATTTTCAATATTCGCCCTCAATTCGCCCATTCCCCATTACGGTCAATTTGCAAAAAATTTCAAGGGTGACAATTGAAATGGAAACGGTTACAATTGGAATAAATAGGGTTACAATTGAGTTGTAAATCGGTACATTTGTTTTGGAAAGGGTTTCAACTGATTTGGAAAGGGTTACATTTGAATTGGAAAGGGTTCAAATAGACTTGGAAATGCTATATATATATATATATATATATATATATATATATATATATATATATATATAATATAATTGTCGAGTTGAACACACTCTTCAAAACGGAGCCTTGTGTTCTGCGCCAGACGCTGCAGTAAACTTTATTCAATTGAGCTGATTTCTCGACGAATATTTTCCTTTAAAGCCACAAGAGATTGGGGATTGTCATTACAAACCCTGTCTTTGAGGTAGCCCCATAAAAAAAAAATCCTTGGGAGTTCGATCGAGCCACCTCGGGGATGTCCCCAAAGCGACTGATCAGTTTTTGGGAGAAATTTTCCCGAAGCAAATTCATCGAAGCTCTTGCTGTGTGTGCAGTCGCCCCATCCTGTTTAAACCACGTGTGTGAACAGAAAGATGAATGAGCTCGAAGGTTTGGCAAAAAGAATTCCGTAATCATGCGTCGTCTATAATTTTCACCGTTGGCTGCTATCTGAAAACTGTAATTTTGATTCTATTAAACTGTATTTCCCAATTCAGAACTATATCTTTGTAAATTTTTAATTTTTAATATTTAAGTATTTTTTAAGTAAGTAAGTCGCATGCTGAAAATAAACGAAATGAATCCATTGTTACATTTGTAATAATTTAATTTACCAGTATATATAATAACATCAATGTAATGAGCTATCTTAATGTAAAAAAAAAAAAAAAAAAAAAAAAGAAAAAAGGAGGAAGGAGAAAAGGAAGAGAAAGGGGAAAAAATAAATATATATAAAAAAAATCAACAAGTACAAAATAAAATGAAAGAAGAAAAGGTGAAAAAAAAGAAAAAAAAAAAAAAAAAAAAAAAAAAAAAAAAAAAAAAAAAAGGTAGCTCTCTGTTAATCCTATTATTGTACAGGTCTTCCCTTGTCCTTTTTAATCTGTATAAAATAATACCACCTAAGAGAATGGATATGCTAATTATATAAAACAATGTAGGCCACTAAATCCTGATCCTAATGCTAATCCTTCACCGTTGATATGTCGTCACCTGACCTCAAGAATTTTCGAAAAAAAAGTGGTCCAATTATCTCATACGTGGATAAGGCACACCAAACAGTTACCCTGGGGCAATGCAATGGTTTTTGATGTTTCAATCGAGGGTGTGCGGTTTCTTGGCAGTTTTGCTTGTTGCGTTGCGATGCTCACTCGACCACTGCGACATCGTGACTGACAAATCCGCACAATCGATAATTCCAACGGCGCCACTCTCCCTCTGCACCGTTTATTACTTTTTGAAATAATCGTATTTAAAAATATAAATTTTTAATATAAATATAAATTTTCCACCAGACACCCTGTATTTATGTTCTGTCGTGATGATCATAATGAGGTGTTTCAATTAATCTTGGTCATAGAATTTTCTTTTAGAGAAAAAAAGGATGTTATAAGAGAATTAAAAAAATAAAACAGAATAATTCCATTAAAGCTTAAATAATATCATTAATTTTCTGAGAAAATCAAAATATCAGAGAGTAAATGGAGACAAAACTCAAGTGTAAGAGAAACTGTAAGTAAGAGCCATAAGGAGCGAATGAGGGTAAGAGGTAGAGAGAGAGAGAGAGAGAGAGAGAGAGAGAGAGAGAGAGAGAGTGAGAGGGGGAGTGAGGGGGGGAGTTAAATTAGTTTTACCCCCCTTCGACTAATTACTAAGAAGGAGAGAGCTATTATAAATCAGAGAGCTCTTCCTACAGTTTATTTATGTTCCACCACCAACTAAAGGATTAACCCCGGCCCGCTAAATCGGAGCGATATCCAAGCGATACCTTCCTTATAGTCGCTTAGAGAAAGGGGGGATCATTTCAAAAGTTTCATTATACAATTTAGAAGGTGACTTAGGCATTAGGAGCAGAGAGGATCGGGAGAAAGTTTGTTTTACTTACTGTTTGAACTGATGAAGCTTATTTGGAAGGGGAGTGAGAGAGATGGGTGAGAAGTATTATTGTTTGAAGAGCCAATTAATAATTATTTTGATGGAATAAATGGAAGTGAATTTAGGCAGACTGTCTCTAGAATGAACAATCACGTATAACGCGTGAGTTTAGAGTCAGAAATAACTTAAATAACTGGGGAAACGAGAAACCCTATCGAACTCCAAAAGGCAGATAGAACCCCAAGAAAGCCTTAGACAGAAATACAACTTTTATATATATATATATATATATATATATATATATATATATGTATATATATACATATATATATATATATATATATATATATATATATATATATATATATTTGTCAAATACCACACACTGGCTCACTTACTCACTGACCTATCATCGCCCAGCCCAAACCACTGGACAGAAAATTTTGAAATTTTGCATGGACACTTCATTTATTAGCATGAAAACACTTATTAGGAAAGGGTTTTTTGATATTCGATTTTTTAAGTATTTTTAGAGGGGTTTAAAGTTTTAGTTGGTTAGAGCAGGCAAGCCTAGGATGTTGCAGCATGTGTTGCTAGGACGAAAACAGATTAGCTGTTTATTGTACTGTATCTATTTCATAGTATTATTTCGAATTGCGGTTAATTTCAACCGGTTAAATTCAATAATGGTCAATAAATGGGCGTTAAAATTTAAATAAATAAATAATTTCAACTACGATGGCAGACCTTGAATTACTAGAAATTAACTGTCCCTCACAGGGACAAATTCACCATTTTAATTGCGGTTCATTTTAACTTGTCCACATAGAGTTTACGCTGTACCTGGTGATGGTCCAACCGAGGTAATAATATCCCGAACCCTTGCTCTGCCTCCTCACCCATGAGCATCCCCAGTTAGAACACTTCTTGGTCATGCTCGCAAATATAATGGGGGTTTCGAAATGATATCTGAGAAAGATAAAGTTTTAAATTTTTTACTGGTATATTCTTGGGCGTATGTAGGAAATAATTTCGTGCGGCTGGGAAAATTTCGTTGGGGGGGGGCTGGAAGCATTCCTTTTGTATAAAATACTAACAATCTAGAACTTGAAATGGTTAGCCAACTAAAACGCTATTAAACCAACAAAAAGAATATTTTTTCTGAACTAAGTGATTTTATTTAATTGATTTTTCAGGGTTTTATGACACACTTTTACCGACGAAATCAAAATTTCATTTATATATAAAATATGACTTATCAATTGATGAATAACAAATAGTATGACGGGAACCGTGCAATAATAAACTACACAAAATTTAAGAGTAGCGTTAATTTTGAATGTACATTATTTAACGTAATAAAATAACTAGGTACTTATCTGCCGTGATGAAGCACGGTTATTCAGGTAGTACCTATATACTTATATATTCGCTTCTTTTAATAAATGCCGTTTAGGTCAAACAAATGTTTCAAAAGTTCATTCTAACCATTTTATTTATGTCGACTAAATACCCTAAAATTTTTTTTTTCAGTTTAGTCACCGCTAAAGCATAAATTTATGCTTAAAAAAATAATAATAATAATTTCAGAAAAGTTTGTCTTTGAACAGAGGCCAATTTTGCCAGAAACTAGTCTACATAAATAAAATGTTTTACATGAAGTTTTGAAGCATTTGTTTGACCTATAAGGCCTTTATTAAAAGAAGAGGAAAAATATATGTGGAAAAGGTCACGTTACGATATATATATATATATATATATATATATATATATATATATATATATATATAAAGGAGAAGCCGGATACAACGTCCATGGCTGTCCTAGTCGTAGAAGTTACAACAAATGCTGGTGTTAAAAATTTAAAAAAAAAGGATTCATTTTCTTACAGAGATCTTAGTTGCCTGCAAGCGTAAACAACCCAAAAACTACTTCAAAACTGGTAAGGGAGTGTCAAATTGAAATAAATGAATCCGCCAAGAATATGAACTGTTTCAAGATCCACTACCTACTTGCGGGAAAAGGTGCTACAACGCCAATTTTGGGGGGCCCAACATCACTATTCAAGACTATTTACTAATGGCTACATGTTATTTCGATGAAATTTGAACAGGCAAAAAATGCTAGAACTGAATCCCATGATTCTAAGTACCCAAACCAAAAACTATTTTTTCCAATTTTTTTAAATAGTTAACGGTACCGCCTTAAAAATTCATTAGTTTTCGTACGTCGAGATACCTATAAAAGTACTTGCAAGCAAATTATGTAAGCGTAACTATTTTTTTCGCACAAATTTTGCTCGCAAAACCATGACCCAGTGGACGGATTCTGCTGGTTAACGAACTTGAACTTTCAAATTAGACGAAAGATTTTTGTACTAAATGTAATCAAAATCGGACCATTTTTTGGGTAGAGGGGTGCGCGAACAGACAAATATATATCTTCGTTCTCTAGGGAATCCGAAACGTAAAATTTCGGATTGCGTCATCATGTCAACCTTTATATATATACAGTATTTTTGTAATTAATTTGGTTCACTTGTAAACGGTATATATACACACAGTAGTTGAAGATGAATCTAGATACGGCGTGATGAGCAAGTGTTTGGAGTTATGTGAAGGAGTCCTCCGCGATGACACATTGTTCTGTACGGTGCTTCGTCTGGTGAAAGTTGGATTAGTTCCCGGCACGAGTTGAATCGTGATGAATGGAAATGAATTTGGCATAATTACAATCGGGCTTACGAGATGATTCGTGTTCTCTCTCTCTCGTTCTACTGTCCTCGGAACACGCGAACATCAGGGGATAAATGTCGTGTGAATCTTCTCATTTTATTATTTGATGTTTAAATATTATGCAATTAATTTGTATTAGAGTATATTCGGAAACCATCCCACAGAACATTTTATTATTTGATGTTTAAATATTATGCAATTAATTTGTATTAGAGTACCATCCCACAGAATATTTTATTATTTGATGTTTAAATATTATGCAATTAATTTGTATTAGAGTATATTCGGAAACCATCCCACAGAAGATTTTATTATTTGATGTTTAAATATTATGCAATTAATTTGTATTAGAGTATATTCGGAAACCATCCCACAGAACATTTTATTATTTGATGTTTAAATATTATGCAATTAATTTGTATTAGAGTACCATCCCACAGAACATTTTATTATTTGATGTTTAAATATTATGCAATTAATTTGTATTAGAGTATATTCGGAAACCATCCCACAGAACATTTTATTATTTGATGTTTAAATATTATGCAATTAATTTGTATTAGAGTATATTCGGAAACCGTGCCCACCCAACATTTTATTATTTGATGTTTAAATATTATGCAATTAATTTGTATTAGAGTATATTCGGAAACCGTGCCCACCCAACATTTTTACTCTACCTGGCTTGGTTGACATTGGACACCACGTTTTTTATTTACTAATTACAAAGCGCACGTGTATAAATAATTTGAAAGTATTAACAAATGTTAGGAAAAGAAAGGTCTCGTTTGAATCAAATGACACCATTTTCAACTGACTGTCCGATTTCAAGGCCCGACATTTTTACCGTAGTTATATTTTACCGTAGTTATATTGATTGCCTTTTCACATCAGTCATGAAAACAGCAATTAGTAAAGATTAAAAGTGAGAAATTCGATTTTTAACATTCGATACTTTGCATTTGTACCGAAGATATTAGACACTTTTGAGGGGTTGGACTTTTGGGTGACCCGATGTATGTGTGTGTGCATATATATACAGATATTATTTTACATAGATCACATTAAGTCAGACAGAAATCTTCTTGCCTTGCTTTTTATTGGGCATACGTCCTTACTATGTCATTAAGTCAATTTTCACTCCATTACCTTTGATTTTACTTTGTCAAGGCTGCACGTCGTTTCAGGGTGTCACCAGCTTCAGTGTATAACGAAACTTAGTACAGGTGAACCGTATCGATTAGTACAGATTGTTTAAAAAACTTAGTAGAATCCTATTTCTTTTTTTGTTATTTGTAGTCTAATTTCTTTATTTTCCTTTTTAAGGATATCTTTTCTTTTCTATTTTTTTACACGCATTTTCGTTTATTTATTTATTTTTTACGGTGCACCAAGAATTAGACCATAGCACCCATGTACAACTTCTCTTTCTAATCTGTCATTCATGAGCCCATCGCCTAACAGAAATTACAATTGCACAGTCTAGGAACAGAAAAATATGACTACATGCCTCGTACCTGAGACACTGGCTCCATCTTCTTTTGCTTTCAAAAATTACTTGGATAAAATTAAATAAACAGTTAATATAATGCTAAAATAAAATAAAAAGAAGGTCCCTTACCAAAAAAACAGGTACGGAACTATGAGTCCAACAGGTGAATGAGTAAGGCGATGAGGATCACAGCTAGGTAACAGGTACTCCAACAGCGACCTTGCCTCTTCACAGTTTTTGCCTCCCTCTCCCATTCCTCACGACCTGGCATCTCTCATTTACTGTTTTTTTTTAGCTCTCCTTTCTGTACTACTTGCTTTCGTTTTTGTTTTTTTGTTGTTGTTTTTTTCACCCTTCTGCTCTACTGCGCCTACTTGGAGTAGTCACAGGTAGTTCCCTGTACTTATTCACAATGATATATGTGTTTTGGGAGTAATGATTTTCGATGAACTGCCGCTTCCCAGCACCGCGTTTCAAACCACTTGTCTTCAATCTGTTTACACTTAGCCTAGATACTTCCGCCGGCTTTTGAAAGTGAAAATCGTTTGCCAAGTTTGAGGAAAAACTCATGATAGAATTTAAAAAAAAAAAAAAACTCCACAAACCAACGAAACAATGATATTGGTCTATATATAGATGGTTATGATCCCAGGAGAGAGAAAGATAAGAAGAGAATGATTGGACACATAAAAGTTTTATTAAAACTAAAATAAATGGAGACACAAATATCAATTTTTTCTTTCATGTGTAGCCAGAAGGTCAATTTCTAAAATTTAACATTAAGATAATAGTCAATTTATTAAAATAGCCCTAGATTCCCATCAGCTGATGCCTCTTCAGGGGATCAAAAACTAAATGCAGCATAATAGAAGTAGGCAAACCTTCCGCTATAATGGCCACGTCTTACCTGAATAATCTACAAAGCAACAATCAGCTGTGTTTGTAGTCAACTGTTTAAAATATCAACAAAAAATTCGATTAACCAAAGGAAGATTAGTCACTGAATTAAATTAGAAAAGGCTATAGGATTACAATAGGGTGTCCAAAATTAGACATAACATCAGAGATATTGAAAACGGAAGAATTTCCTGACCAATGAGCAACAAATGCTTAAGCGAAGTAAGCTAGCTAAAAATTACATTAAATACACATATTGATGCAATTAAGGTCAGTTAGGTATAATAATAATAGTCGGAGAGCTGGCAACGCACTTTTCATGAAGTGTTTTATGCACCCTGAAATTTTGCTATAATATACCTCTTAGGTAGATAAGAAGGTATGTATGTGTTTCCTGGCCATACCTTGGTGCACCAGGTACTGCGCATAGCGAAAAGGTGCAAAACAATATTGCCCAAAAATTAAGTTTTAATCAAAAGCCAACTATTATTAAATTACAAAAATTGCAAATTAAGGCAATTTTAAAATTAATAATAAATAAGGCAGGCACTTTTAAGGGGGTTAAAATGTAAATTAAAAAAACAAAACAAAGTACCTAGTTTTTATTTGTAATATTAAATGAAGTGCTTCATTCACGCTGTGATTTGAACAGCGCCTTCAATAAACATATTTGAAAATAATTACAATAGGGCAGACACTTTTGTGGGGTTTAATTATCAGGAAACATAAAAATAAATGTTGCCTATGATAGACTGCAATACACTGCGCGTAACCGTAAGAGTGAATGACAGCACCGCGCAGTTGTGGTTATTCTCATTTGATCTTGTACAGCTGTTCCGGTTTAAATGGCAGCGTATATAAAACTCTCATTTTATATAGCCTTATGAGAATAAAAACCATTAAGTTTTTTTGTTGTTTTTTTTACGAGTTATACCCCTTAAAAGTGTCTGCCATATGTATTATTCATTGTAAAATTGTCTTAATTTTACATTAAAGATAGTTGGCTTCTGATTAAAACTCTATTTTTGGAAAATAATTGTTTGCACCTTTCCCCTATGCGCAGTACCTGGTGTTCCAAGGTATGTCCAGGAAACACATATTTACCTTCTTAACTACCCAAGAGGTATATTATAGCAAAATTTCAAGATGCATAAAACACTTCATGAAACGTGCGGTTACTGGCTCTCGGACTATAATGAATATGGGACAACTGAACGCCATATTAAAACAAAAAAAAGTAATTATTCATCAAAATAAACAATCACATATCTCAGCTACGTAGTTAATGTATGCAGTCTCCTTAAACTAACCCACATAATCTAAAATAAGCGTAAATAGTTTTACGGTTTTATTTATTACAAGCTGATTACCCGTGCTTCGTTACGGTTGATAAGTAGCTATTTTATTGCGCTAAATAATGTAATAATAATCATCGAAATTAAAGTTACTACATATTTTTTTTTTTTTTTTTTTGCAATTTATTATAGCACGGTTCCCGTCATACTATAAGATATTCATCAATTGATAAGTAATCAAAGTATAATGTTTCTTGACACTGAGGCCATGTTTCTCTAGGTTATCTATAGTTTACTAGTAACAGGAGTTTAACCAGTACATGTTAAAATTCGTTGTCAATAAAAAGAGGGCTTTAAAATTCAAAAATGTATGTTTCCAAGACGTTATTTGGAAACACCCATTATATTTGCGAGCATTACCAAGTTGTGTTCTGACTGGGGATGCTGATGGAGGGTGTGCAAAGGTTCGGGATATTATTACCTCGGATGGACCATCACCAGGTTTAGCGTAAACTCTATGGGTCCTCCATTATAGTTGAAATAAAAATATTATGAAATAGATACGGTACGGTAACAGCTGACCTGTTATCGTCCTAGCAACGCAGACTGCCTAGGCGTGTTTGCGATCCTTGAAACCAACTATAAATTCAACCCCCACTAAAAATACTAATTTGAATATCAAAAAAACGTTTCTTAGCGAGTGTTTACATTCTAAAGGGAGTACCCATGCAAAATTTCAAATTTTTCTGTCAAGTAGATTGGGCTGGGCGATGATAGGTCAGTGAGTGAGTGGTATCTGACAAATATATAGTTGATAATCAGCTGACACAATTGTTAATGAAATACTTATCTATTTATATTTTAACGAACACCGACCAGTGTAATAACAGAGGTTTTTGTAACGGCTTCGGGAAAACGACCTTAGCAAGGGGTTCTCACTACAGTATCGGATATGTCTTAAATAAATTATTTATTTAATTTCGTTCATAAGTTCAGAAGTTTATCACGACAATTAACTCTTCGACAACGTAACACCACCAGGACGACCAGGAACAACAGGGTTCAAGAGAGGTACAAGAACTAACAAATTCTATACGATCAATATGAAACTAGACTTGCACCCAACCAACACTGTCATTAAGACACTTAATACTTGATTGACTCATCTTTCTTCGTTTCACATAGTGTCTTTCGTTTTAACTTCTCTATTGATGTGTTAACAGGCATTCAGTTCACATATACCAACACATACCTCCCTTCATCCCCCGTTCTCCTGAGACCCTTGTATTTGAGGTACTTAGTTTTCATTTGCGATTCTGCGCGTTTTTTAGCACTTTCCTCCGAAGGAAAGTAGCTATTGAGGTTGGACTCATGACGGAATTTTTGAAAAATTTCTTCAAATCTTTGTCGATCTTACCTAGTAGACACCGAAAATGACCCCCGTTAAAATTTATATATATCTATGTATATATATATATATATATATATATATATATATATATATATATATATATATGCATATATAAATCTGTGTCTGTTAACACGATAGCGGCCAGAGTTTTTGTTTTTTCGTCACGAAACTTAGTATATAGCATTCAATTAGCAAACGATTGAACGAGTTCGTTAACCACCAAAATCGGTCCACCGGAAGGGGGGGGGGGGGGGGTTACCCCGAACCCAAAACACTAATTTGACCATTTCAGCCGTAATATTTATTATATTTCAACGAAACTTGGTATTCGTAGTGGTAATATAGAGAGAAAAGTGAGATATAAAAATGAACTAAATCGGTTCATAAGGAGGGGGGGTATACTCCGGACCGACAATACCAATTCGCCACTACCAGCCGTGATTTTAGGTATATTTCGACGAAACTCGGTATTCATAGTGGTAATCTACAGGTAAATATGTGTTGTAAAAATAAACTAAATCGGTTCATTAGGAGGGGGGGTTTACTCCAGACCCACAATACCAATTCGCCACTACCAACCGTGGTTTTTGGTATATTTCGACGAAACTCGGTATTCGTAGTGATAATCTACAGGTAAATATGTGTTGGAAAAATAAACTAAATCGGTTCATTAGGAGGGGGGGGGTTACTCCGGACCCAAATTACTAATATACTCATACTGGTCGTAATTTCTGCTGTATTGTAACGAAACGCGGTATACGTCGTGGGTAACTCATGAGAAAGAAGTGTTGTAAAAATCAACTGAATCGGTCAATCTGAAAGGGGGGTTTACTTTGTAATATATTTCAATAGAAAAGCAAGCCAGACATAGGTTCACAAAGGCGCCGCAAGGAGCGCTTTCTACCACTAGAGGGACTGTATCCGGTTCCTGCGTTAGATCAAAATACGATAATATGAGGTTTTTTGTATTTATTACGTAGTGTAGTAGGTACCATGTGTAAACATAACTCTGGAAGCAAATTAATAATTTATCAGTTACTCATTACAAAATTAAAAGAGAACTATTCATGTTTTTATTTTATTTATGTAGGATATTTTAAGCAAATTGTTCTGGAAAGCAGTCTACACTACCCAAATTCTGAGGAAAGTGCTTAGTTATGCAGCTCCTGCGTGACGGACTTTTTTTTCTTACTTACTTAGTCTGTCCCGTTGATCACAGAAGTTAAGCAGCGTCGGGCATGGTCAGTACTTGAATTGTGGACCGACCACGCGCTGCAGGAATTATAAGAGGTTGGTAACCTGTAGATAGCCCGGCGTTAATAGCTCCAATGTTATTCCTTAAATACATTAGTATTTAGTTTAATTTTACAATGTATCTCTATTTTCAAGCGAAATCGGCATATACAAGTTTTGTAGCAATATAACAAAAATGTCGCCCTTTTCGGCAATTGTTGTCCGAAATAAAATGTTTCTTCAGATTTTCCTCGTTATCTAACACACCCATATGGGAATTCTGTATACCTAATGTCATGTCAAATACACAAAATGCGGATGTTATCATTTCAACATATGATCAGAGCCAGCCCAGGTGTCTAGTAGGTAGGATGTATTACTATTTGAGAATACGATTCATAAAATTCCTTCGTGAAGCGCTAAATATTATAGAGAAGCGCGAAATAAGCGGTTTATCGCACTAAATTCCATAAAATAGTTTAGCCGAAGAGGAGCAAAAAGGGATAAAAAGGACCTTCTGAATTATTAGCCCCATGAAAAGGGAGCCGTTTCCCATTCGATGGAGAGTGCAAGATCTCAAAGCTCAGATAAAAATGTTTTATTTTCCCTCCCTTAAATGGGCCAACCTGTTTTCTGAATGGACTCTATCTGAGTGAGTATTCCTGAAGCTTCATTCATCCCTGACAGGGCTTCTTGACATTTTAATGTAACGCCAATCATCCTCTTCTATTTTCCAGCTTGTATACAAAAACCTTCCCTCTCGGGCACGGTTGTTTTTCCCATTGGAATACAACATTTATTTTAGAAACAACTGTCAAGATCTATAATTACTTTTCCATCAAAATAAATAAATATATTCTTTTTTTTATTTTTATTTTTTTAGGCTTCGCAACTAAGGCCTGAATTAGAGATGGGCGATCTCAATCGACCTTTTTAACAAGATACATTGATTTTGGAATACATCTGTCTAGAATACAGTATAATAAAGTTTTTTTTTTTTTTATTTTAAACTAGCTGTTACCCAGTGTGCCATGCTACACCAACTTTATATTATATAGTTGTAAGGAACAAACATACAGCTGGTAGATTTTTTTCACCTTGCCTATGACACTTCCTGTATCAAGGCCTACCTGTGTGCCAAGTTTTGTCAACATCGGTCAAACGGTGTGGATTTATATGAGGAACAAATTGAATGGCTTTTTCTTTTTTTGTTCCACAATATAGTATCCCTATACTGTGGGAGTTCATTTAGGTTCTGCAGGTTCCATCTTCCAATACTGCCTGCATTACAATCAAAGTAATATACATTTTTTTTATAATTTTTTTCTGAGTTTTAAAAGTATAATAATAATATTAAAATAGAGAAATATGATAGCGTAAAGATAACAACTATAGAAGAAAATCGTTATTAAAAATAAAGTATGCTGCCTAAATGTTTTGGGGTGCTATAAACACAGCGTACTTATCAATCTTTCGAAAATTCATTTTTGTTGGTTAAAAAGGTTTTTGTATTAATTTGGAAAATAAATTTTGATGATTAGTTTAAAAAAAATTAATATTAAACGAATTTTGATAATATTTGGAATACAAAGAATTTATAATGATAAGTCTGACCAGATTTGTTCAAATGATTTTCGAAAGATTGATAAGCAGCTGGTTAGCTCCCATATATATGATTATTGAGTGTCCCCAGGGAATCTACTAAAATAGATTCCGCGAGGATAGGTAGTTCCTTGGGATTCACGCCTAGATCTAGCAGGAAGTCTTGCGTCTCTTTCGGAATTGTTCCTCTCGCTCCAAACCAAAGGCCTTGAATAATATATTTCCTTCGCCCGAATTTCTCTTGGAAATTTTCTTCGTAAAATTTAAGACACTTG
Organism: Gonocerus acuteangulatus; assembly: GCA_946811695.1. Taxonomy (NCBI): domain Eukaryota; kingdom Metazoa; phylum Arthropoda; class Insecta; order Hemiptera; family Coreidae; genus Gonocerus; species Gonocerus acuteangulatus. Next base: position 56,893,236 of record OX328129.1, on the reverse strand, counting down.
GTGTAAATTCCTCGTTTTTCTGCGTTGATTCCTTCCGCTTGCTGTGGATCGTTCGTCTCGTATCTCACGGTAGGGTCAATAACGTACGCTTCTCTCGATTTTTCCTTGAACGCAATTATGTCGGCACATCTCGGACATCCTTCATCGTCGACGCCATAAACTTCTTCAAGGCATATAAATTCTTTTTCTTGGAGAAGTGAAATAATTTTATGCTTGACATTATGATGTCTCCGTGTGACCAGGAGCACATACATTGGACATTTCCCAAGCACGTGTGCTGGAGTTTCGGTCTCTCTACCGCATCTGCGGCAGAGGGGTCCAATGTTTGATGTTCCTGAAACACCGGGTACACCTCTCAATGGCGCGTAATTAGTGTTCAATTCCAGAGCATTCGTCCATTCGGAACATGATAAAACCGATTTATTGTAAATAAATTTGTTACTTTTAGGACAGTCTCTGAAATGCTCAACTCCTATGCCTTGCCACTTCGATTGCGACCATTCTTCGAAAGCTTTTTCCCGAAGGTTACGCCTGATCTTTTTAATGTTGTGGTCTTCATTAAGCTGGACAATGTTAATGTTCAGTCTATTAGCACATTCTGTCGCTTCTTTAGAATACCTGTACATTGGCTGGAACTTGTCATCGGAGACTCGATCCAGCTTCTGTGCGATAGACCAATGTTGAAGCGGTGCTTCCCAAAGACACCGTAACAACCCCAGGCCTCGGAAGCGTCGTGGAGCGTACAACATTCCGCTGCAAGTATTCGCAGGCAGACCCAACATGGCCTTCACACTCTGCCTCATTATTACGTCCACTCCTTCCAGAAATGATGGGCTCATTTTGAATAGGGGCTCATTTTGAATAATACAAATAAAAATAGTAACAATAACATTGAAAAAGAAACAAATTACAATATCAAAATTATAAATTAATTGAAAGAAATACAAAAAAAAAAGAATGAATATAAATGAATCAAATAAAATAAAATAACTGATTAATGAAAAGAAAACGTCCGTTCTTGCAATGGCTTATTCTTGCGATTGTTAAAACAAAATTCAATCAGGATTGTGGTCATGAGAAACTGTTCAATTATTTACAGCAGCATTATTTTTCAAAAACAAATGCACTACTTTTCTCATTTGTTCCGATACTAAACATAAAGGTATGAATTCTGTATACGCACTTTTGATAAGATTATATGATATAATAATAAAAAATTATTATTTGTCAAAATGAAATTATTTACAGTGATAATCCATCGTCTTAGTTTAAAAATAAATATATCTCAAGATTTCTTTACATACTTTCAGAAAAATTTCACAAAAGGTTTTAGTGGAAATATTTTACTAAAGCTCATGACAAACGTGTAGTAGATAGGGTGGGAGAAAGAGTAAAATCCTTGGTCTCTAATGGAAGTTATGAGCAAATCTGAAACTAAAAATGTAAAAAAACTCAGTAGAGCTTGCTAATGTTGCATCTAGTTTGATGACAAACACTACAATTCTCTGTATGAGCCAAGTAGATATTGAGCCTGTTATAAGTTGGGACAATCCACGGGTTAATGTTAAAGACATAGTTTTTATTAAGCAAATGCATGTGATAAAATGCAATACGCAAATCAAAAATTCAACTATGGAAAACAAACTGAAACTAGCAAGTTAACAGATAAAAAACTTAATATTTCAAATTTTAATGTTAGTTAGTGGTGTGCAGTTACATGTGATAAAAATTAAGTTGTATTTCTTTTTATATTGCACAGCAAACCCTTCACTGAAGTAATGAATGTTTTGTACATGCAGGTAGTTCTCATTCTGAATAGCTTTGGGTTATTTTTTATAGTTTTTAAAATTAAATCGCTGTGCTATAAAAAATAATATATTGTTAACTAAAATTTTAATTGAACAATTTTTTGTCCTTAACGGAAAAAAAATTAAAGAGTGAAAAAAACCATAAATTTTATTTTTTCATGTGATAGTGTATACCTTTTGTATACCTTTTATAATAAAAAAAAATACTTGAGTGATTATCTTTTTACTGTTTGATGATATTCCACTTAGTGTGGAACGCCATATTTAATTTTTAAAAAATGTATTTTAACACTTTAGGATTTTTTCAGACCATTTGTAATTACTTTATGCTTATATTATTTTTTTCTGGCTTCCATATTTATTGAAGTATTGTAATAAAAAATGTCATCAACATTGCTCGATAGGTATGATTTATATTCTAGAACTAAGTGCACTTACTTTGTCCAATCGGTGATAACTGCAAAATTTCAAATTCTTTAGCAGTGCATAAAATTAAACTATTTGAGATTGAGCAAAACTATTTTATATTCTTACTTATATCCATGAAAGGAACGAACATGCCAAGTTTCATTAAAATCTGAGATCATGGGTGTCAAATCCTATTTTTTGGGGTTGACTTGACATGGAATGACCCAAATGTTTAAACATCATGTCACATATAGATGATTTTAGGTGGTACGTTAAAGAACTAAACGCATTTAAATAATTAAAATTCTGTACTGATCTATGGGTTCATGTTGGAAACAGTTTTTATTAAGCAAATACATGTGATAAAATGCAATTTGCAAATAATAAAAAATCAACTATGGAAAACAAACGGGAATCTGCAAGTCAACAGATCAATAACTTAATACTTCAAATTACTTACTTATATATGATATTAGTCCAAATTCTGAGAATAAAAGGCTCTAATTTAGATAAACACAACATTTTTGTATGTCATATATAAATGATTTTAGGTGATATGGTAAAGAACTAAAAGTATTTAAATTATTAAAGTTCTGTGCAGATTCATGGGTTAATGTTGAAGACATAGTTTTTTTTAAGCAAATGCATGTAATAAAAAGCAATTTGCAAATAAAAATAATCAACTATGGAAACACATCAAACTTAAAAAAAAATAGGTTAATTGCTTCTAGGAACCCAGTGTTGTCCTACATCTTCAAAAAAAAGTAAGAAAATTAATCTTATATGATATTATTTTTCCAAATTCTGAGAATATACGGCTATAATTTAGATAAACATACAAAGGCTATAATTGAAAAGTTTTGTTCGCAAAAGAAAAACCTTTCGCAAGAAAAAAAGTTTTGTTCGCTTGTTAATCTCTACCTAGGCAACACTGGAAAGAAAATGGCAGCTGGAAAGTCAACAGATCAAAAACTTAATATTGCAAATTATTTATTAATATATATTAGTCAATATTCTAAGAATATAAGGCTATAATTTAGAAAAACACACAAATTTTGCGGAAACTAAAAAGTTTTGTAAGTTAGATAAACACACCAAACTTAAAAAAACTTGGTTAATGGCTTCTAGAAGCCCAGTGTTGTCCTACCTACATCTTCATCAGAAATTAAGAAAATTTATCTTATATCATAATATTTGTCCAAATTCTGAGAAAATAAGGCTGTAATTTAGGCAAACATACGAAGGTTTAAACTGAAAAGTTTTGTTCCCAAAAGAAAATTTGTTCGCAATAAAAGAAGAACGTTTTGTTGGCTTGCTAATCTCCACCTAGGCAACACTGGAAAGAAAATGGCTATTTCTGACAATTCACTCTTCTATATTTGACAGTTTCGAACTCCTTACTCCCGAACTGTGAAACCTAGAAGATTTTGAGCTAGCCTAGGAGATTTCCCGTATCAAGAAGTACATGTGTGCCAAGTTTGGTCCAAATTGGTCAAACGGTGTGGATTTGTATAAAGAACAAACAGACAGACAAACTTACAGGTGATTTTTATATATATATATATAGATATTCAAATTTACACAACAATAAAATTATACAAAGACTCAATACATTCCGTTTCCCTAACTAGAGGGAACAAGGCAATATATTAAAAAGTCCGACTCGCAGGAACTGCATCATCTTAGCGTGGTTCCGTTTATATCCTTAATGTAATTTGAAAAGCTTAGAATAGAAATAAACTTATATTTTTTTATATATCTCGTGAAAATTGTCAACATCTACTCGAACATCTCGTATAAAAGTTATATTAAGGTGTCGGGGAAACCGACAATAGCTAGCTTACAAAGACGCGGAAATTACACAATCCGGCTCTCAAGCAAAACTCTATAAATCAATACAAACAAGCATAGGCGTATATAGGGGGGGGGATATGAACAGAACCGCGCTAAGATGATGCAGTTCCTGTGATTCGAACTGTTTTTTTCTTTCCTTTTTTGTTAATTAAAAAAAGTTAAATATATAATTTTAAAAAAGTTTTAGTTAAATTCTTAATTTAAAAATTACAAATAAAACATAACATAGTAGTGTGAGATTTTTTTTTTAACTTTTTTTACGAGAGTAGCGATCGCTACCCCTGGGCCAAACCGTCGTAGGCTGTTAGGTGGCGAGTAAACCAGGACTTACCTTACACAGTAGCCTCTCAGTTCATCTATTTCTAACAGAAAATTGGTTGCATTGGGAAATTGGTGGATGCATTTTCCTAATATAAACAAATAAAAAGCAATAAAAAAATAAGGGAAATAGACAAAAATTAAAAAAGTGAGTTAAACAGCGACAAAAACCCGTTCAAAAGAACAAAACAAACATGTTGAAGTTTCAACAAGCTTTCGAATGGTAACCATCCGCTTATCAAGATTCTCAACCGTTTTCGAGATATTAAGGACATGATAAACACGATAACTCAGTTCTTCCGATTTTCATTTTATATTGAAGCAAATTTCTAAATAGTAAATTATTGTATTTTTATATTAGTTTTTTGTGATGAATTTCCATAGTCGCGTCCTCACAAATGTATGAATAAATAAATAGAAAATTGAAAGTAATAATATATATTTTTTTGATTGATTATATTGTCATTTGAGATCACAATCTGTGCAATAATCCATTGAGCAATAACATGAATTAATGACTACTTTAGCCCATAAATCATCCTCGTCGTCAGAATGACTTAAACTTGTGTAAAAAATAAGTCAAACTAAAAATTTAAATAAATACAAAAACACAAATTATATTACATCTTCTAAAATAAAAATTAATTACATTTTGAAGACAGTATTTCCAAATTATAAAACTAAAGCAGAAAGTATGAAATAAATTAAAAGAAAATAACTGGCAACTCTACCGGAAGACATTTGACGTTGAGGAGGAATCTTGAAAGATAAAAAGATGCCTGAGAAATTCATTTTTTCTTTTCATTTTCCTCACCGAATGCACCTTAATTAGACAGAATAAAAATTTGCTCCGTTGAGAGTTTCAAACTGGTTTCTGACGGAAACTGTCGCTACTCAAACAATGGCTTATGTAATTCGGGAATTCCAGTTTAACCGCGCATTATTCAGAAATAAATTTTTTTTTTTCTGAATTAATCACTTACTGACAAAATGGATTGAATTGTGCATTAAAGGGTCCAGATTTTAATATTTTTTCCACTTAAATTCGATATACTTTCAGGAATATTTTTACACGTTAATTTCCTACTGTTTTTAATATGTTTTTAAGACAAAACGGAGGGAACATGTTTTTGTAGCAACGGCTGAATATAGAAAAACATAGTTCTCTAACCACAATAAAGTATTAATTTTTAAAAAAGTTGAAATTTATTTTTAAGTATTAGAAATTTTAGTGTATTATCGTTTTTTTATATTGGTTTTTCTGAGGTATTCGTGTAAATCATGGTTTTCTCTTTCTCTGCAGTCTGTAAGTAGCTGTAGTTGTTGTTTGTGGAACGTTACAAAGTCTACAAATTGGTTTGTCCTGTTTTGTCAATAAATATGTATGTGTCAAGTGTGAATGTCCAATGCGTAGTCAAGTAAGCACGGGTGCTAATGGCCAAGAATTATGTCGATGCGCCGTAAAAAAAAAAAAATAATAAAATAAAAAAAAAAATAAAAAAAATAAAAAAAAAATAAATAAATAAATAAATAAATAAATAAAATTGCCGTCTACTTCAAGGCAGTTCTAAAGTCAGCCATCTTAGTGCGACCGGTAACGCGCCAAAATTGTTGAATATAACAAATAATGGACTTAAGAGAATTTACATATCTATATATACATATATTTAACCTCTTTGGCAACGGCTATAAACGCCGGGTAGAAGGTTTCACTCAATGAATATTTACTGATCATGCATTTATTAAAACATAACAAAATCATAGAAACTTAAGTGCAAATGATAATAATAATAACGTTTAAAAAGCAATTCACTACATTCTACAAGCCAAGCATAAATAAATAACTAAGACCTCTCATGCTAGCAAATAATAATAATCATAATAATATAAATTAAACATGCATCTACATACTACATTAATTCTAAGGTGCACCTATTTACAGTTCGCATGCGTTTATTTATTCATTCTTTGTATCTTCTAAACAGGACACATTCACATCACCGGCTTTCTTAGTAACCTCGCTAGAAGGTAGCAGCTCCAAAGAGTCGCTATCCATAGAGGTGTTATCAATAAGGGCGGCGATTATTTATCCATTAACAGTGCTCGTCACAGTACTCCCCCCAAATAATCGCGTCCAGGAAGCGCACATTGGGTTTAGCCGTCCTACCGGAGCGAGTCTTGAGAATGGGAGCAGGTGTCTTCTGGTCCTTCCTAACGTTACTGACCTCTCATCTTCTATCAATTGGTGAGGCTCCTTGACAGTCTGTGGTTGACTGAGGATCGCCCCTTCAGTATCGGCAAGAACAAAGGCTGGTTTCACCCTATCCAACGATACTGTAAGATCCCTGTTAGGGAGTTTGAGCGTGCATAGCTTGTCTGTCCTACTGATTACAGGATCTTGTCATCTCTCAGAAACATATGGCTGCAGGTGTCAAGCGCCTTGTGGACGAAGATACTCCTAGTACTCTTGCGAAATTCAGCAGGCCGCAAGTGAGTCATATGATTCTTCAGCTCGTGCACGAATCCAGGCAAGTCTGCTTTAGTTGACGATGGTGTCAGATACTCTCCTGGTAACCGCAAACTTTGGCCGTACACCATATCAGCTGCACTGAAGTCTGCGTCATCACGAATGGCAACTCTACCGATGGCAAAATGTTGGCCCAGTTGTTTGCATCAAGATGGGACATCAAGGCTGCTTTAAGAGTCCTGTGCCATCGCTCAATGCATCCATTACCCTGAGGATGGTACGGTGACGTACGGAACTTTTGGGATCCCAGGAAGCTAGCGAGACTGCGAAATAACTCGCTCTCGAACTGCCGGCCCTGATCGGTTGTTATCTTGACAGGAACTCCAAATCGGCAGACCCATCCTTTGTATAGTGCGCGAGCAACCGCCTCCGCCGTGATATCTTCAATGGGTACTGCCTCTGGCCATCTGGTAAACCGGTCGATCATCGTTACGCAGTACCTCTTTCCCTGTGATTGGGGTAAAGGGCCGATTATATCGATATGCACGTGTGCGAAGCAATCAGCAGCACAAAATGTACCAGGTGGAGTGACGGTGTGCCTAGTTGTCTTCGCTGTTTGGCATGCAATGCAACACTTGGCCCAAAGAGAAATGTCCTTGTTCATTTGAGGCCAAAAATATTTCCGTGTTACCAGTCTTCTTGTAGGCCTGATCCCTGGATCCCTGGATGACTAAGCCCGTGAATTGCGTCGAACAGAGGCTTCCGTGTTGCTTGTGGTACATAAATCCTCGCTTGAGCAGTAGACGATTCACATAACACCGGTATGCTGCTTCCAGGTAGGTCGAGCAACTTAAACTGGAGATTCCGTTTACGCCTGAGAGACTTGACTTCTGGATCCTCCTTTTGTAATTTCGCCAGCTTCTCCAAGTCATTGGTCAGGTCTAACTCCTCAACTCTTGACAAAGCATCGGCGACTTGATTCAGCTCACCGTCGATATGTCTGATGTCTGTGGTCAGTTGGCTGATGAAGTTCAACCACCTTATCCGTATTGGAGAAGCAGAGGAAGCTCTTTGATGCATGGCGTAGACCAAAGGTTTGTGATCGGTCCATATTGAAAATATTCTTCCCTCGATGACCTGTCGAAAGTGTCGGACCGCGGAATACATAGCCAATAGCTCCCTGTCATACGCAGAATACGTGCGCTGGCTTCCAGATAAACTTTTGGAGTAGAAGCCCAGTGGAACCCAGTGACCACCATCCTTATGTTGGAGTACGGCACCCATGGTGTGATTTGAAGCGTCACATACCAATGCGAGATCCGCGTTATTTTTAGGGTACGCCAAGAGAGCTGCGTTTTTCAGGCTGTCTTTGCAGGCTTGGAATGCCGCCTCGCTCTCTTCATTCCACTTTATAGGCGACCGGTCATTTTTCTTAGACCCATGCAAGAAACGATTAAGTGGCGCCAGAGTCTTGGCCGCTTTGGAATGCATGGCCTATAGAAGTTCGCCATTCCTAAAAACCGGCGTAGATACTTAACGTCTTGGGGTTTCGGGTAATCCGCTATGGCTTGGACTTTCCCCGGCTGGGGCACAATTCCATCAGGTGTGACCTTGTATCCCAGGAAGTTGATCTCGCTGAGGCCGAATTCACATTTTTCAGCGTTTAGCGTCAAACCATTTTCACTGAGTCGCCTAAATACTTCCTCCAGATGTATGAGGTGTTCCTCCACAGTGTGCGACGCGATGAACATATCATCAATAAAAATAAAGCAGTAAGCTAGGTCTCTGAACTTACTATCCATAAAACGTTGAAATGTTTGGGCCGCATTACGCAGGCCGAAACACATAACAACGAATTCATACAGTCCCACGGGTGTAGTCACGGCTGTCTTGGGGATATCTTCCTTTCTAATGGGTATGTGGAAGTACGCCCTGACAAGGTCTAAGCGTGAAAAAACTCTCTTCCCGTGTAAGTTATTTCGGAAGTCCATTACATTAGGGACCCCGTACCTGTCAGGTATCGTTTGGGCGTTCAGCTGTCGGTAGTCTCCACAAAATCTGATGGATCCATCCTTCTTGGGGACCAGATGAAGTGCGCTAGCCCACGGACTACTCGAAGGTCGACAAATTCCGTGTTCTACCATTCGATGAAACTCGTCCTTCACCTGCTGGTACTTCTCGGGAGGTAGTCTTCGAACCTTGGCATGAACGGGTCGGCCGGTTGTTTCAATTACATGTTCAGTGTCGTGTCTCACCGGTCGCTTAGAAGAAGAAGGGCTCGTGATATCCGGGTACTTCCGCAATAGAGAGGCGTACGGGTGACAATCAGGAACTGCGGATATGGTTGTGGGAATCTCCTCTGCGACTTTTCCTTTTGATGACTTGCGTGTAATCTTGTCGATCAATTGTTTACCGTTGAGGTCGACCAAAAGATTGAAGACATACATAAAGTCAGCCCCGATAATTGGCTTCGGGACATCAGCCATCACAAAATCCCATCGGAAAATTCGACCTAGTCCAAGGTCCAACTGCAGTTCGCGCATCCCATTGGTATTTATCTTTGTACCATTAGCCGCATGCAACACAAAGTCATCAGGTGTGGGTTTGGCCATCTTGTTTGGAGGTATCACCGAAATCGCTGCACCGGTGTCAATAAGGAATGCCCGCTTTGACCGCTTATCAGTTACGAATAGACGGCGTTGTGTACTTGCGGTGCCGGCCAACGCCACTTCCGGCCCGCCGGTTAGTTTCCCTGTTGTGTGTCCTGCTTCTTCTTGTCCCAAGCGCAGGGCTGTATGCATTTCCGTGCCTTTTGCTGAAATTTATAATGGCAGAAGCATAACCAGTCGTCCTTATTCTTTCTACCTGCACGACTTAATGAGCGTCGACGATCATGCGAACCACGGCTCTTACTTCGCCCTCTATGAAGATTTCCCGCAACTAACGCAGAAACCTGTTCCGCCAATCTATCGACTTTTTCCTCGAGGCTAGCACCCCGAGAGGTAGAAGCAATGGCTGATACAACATTGGGCGGCTCGACTTCATGTATTTTATCGGCTATGCTAGCTAATAAGTCGACATTAGTGTGTGTAGTGGACATGAGTATTGCCTGAGTGTGAGCTGGGAGAGACCGCATCCAAAGAGTTCTGATCAGGTCTGCGGAAACTGAATCACCAGCAAGATGCTTAATAGTACGCAAAAACTAGGATGGTTTCTCATCTCCAAGCTGTTTGCCCTCTAATAGCCGTTGAATGCGCTTGGACTCGGATTCCGCGTAAACCTCGATTAATCTCTTCTTAATGTCCTCATATGGTGTATGACTTGGACTTTTGACAATGTCTGACACCTGTCGAATTACCTCGAAATCAAGAAGAGGCACGATAACTTCAAACTTTGTTTGACTGTTAGTAATTTAGGCACGCGAAAACACAGCTTCGACACGAATAAACCGAAGTTCGGGTTCCGACTTCCAAAATGGTGGAATTTTCCGCTCAGTAGAGATTGATTCACTCTCTAACATTTTACTTTCTTCTTCGTCTGGCATTTTTTAATCCTACGATCACAAAAGTAAAAAAAGAAACTTGAAGTAAATACTTACTGAGTGAAAGACAATGATATAATTAAAAGGCTAACATGCAAAAAAATTAACAATAAAACAGTTCACGAAAAATGACGTCACTGAACTGAAAAATAAAAAGCAATAAAAAAATAAGCGAAATAGACAAAAATTAAAAAAGTGAGTTAAACAGCGACAAAAACCCGTTAAAAAGAACAAAACAAACATGTTTGAAGTTTTAAGCACGTAATTCTCCGATTTACATCGCCTAATCAAGAATGTCTTCAGAACTTTTTTTGTAGAGAATTTAGTAAGCTTTCGAATGGTAACCATCCGCTTACCAAGATCGTTTCGAGATATTAAGGACATGATAAACATGATAATTCGGTTCTTGTGATTTTCATTTAATATTGAAGCAAATTTCTAAATATTAAATTGAAAGTAATAATATATAATTTTTTGATTGATTATATTGTCATTCGGGATCGCAATCTGTACAATAATCTATTGAGCAATAGCATGAATTAATGACTACGTTAGCCCATAAATCATCCTCTTTGGACGTCAGAATGACGTACAGATGACCTTAAAAAGAACCTACTCAAACTAAATCTTATAATTACAAATATATAACTCGGCACCTAGGGTTGTGTAAAAAATAAGTGAAACTAAAAATTTAAATAAATACAAAAACACAAATTATATTACATCTTCTAAAATAAAAATTAATTACATTTTGAAGACAGTATTTCCAAATTATAAAACTAAAGCAGAAAGTATAAAATAAATTAAAATAAAATAACTGGCAACTCTACCGGAAGACATTTGACGTTGAGGAGGAATCTTGAAAGATAAAAAGATGCCTGAGAAATTCATTTTTTCTTTTCATTTTCCTCACCGAATGCACCTTAATTAGACAGAATAAAAATTCGCTCCGTTGAGAGTTTGAAACTGGTTTCTGACGGAAGCTGTCGCTACTCAAACAATGGCTTATGTAAATTCGGGAATTCCAGTTTAACCGCGCATTCATTCTGAAATAAATCTATTTTTTTTTTTTTTTTTTTTTTTTTTGCTGAATTAATCATTTACTTAAAAAAATGGATTGAATTGTGCATTAAAGGGTCCAGATTTTCATATTTTTCCCACTTAAATTGGATATACTTTCAGGAATATTATTACACGTTAATTTCCTACTGTTTTTAATAAGTTTTTAAGACAAAACGGAGGGGACATGTTTTTGTACCAACGGCTGAATATAGAAAAACATAGGTCTCTAAACACAATGAAGTATTAATTTTTAAAAAAGTTGAAATTTATTTTTAAGTATTAGAAATTTTAGTGTATTATCGTTTTTTTATACTGGTTTTTCTGAGGTATTCGTTTAAATCATTGTTTTCTCTTTCTCTGCAGTCTGTAAGTAGCTGTAGAATTGTTTCTGGAACGTTACAAAATCTACAAATTGGTTTGTCCTGTTTTGTCAATAAATATCCTATGTGTCAAGTGTGAATGTCCAATGCGTAGTCAAGTAAGCACGACTTCTTCTTCAACGTGCCAAAATTTTTGAATATAACAAATAATGAACTTAAGAGAATTTACATATATATATATATATATATATATATATATATATATATATATATATATATGTGTTTACTACTGAAATTTTCACACATTAATAAGAAAGCGTTGAAAATATTTATTCTCTAAAAAACAAGTTAATTTTTATTGACACATTAACAATTTTAGAAAGGATGTGTTTAGGATGAATGGTTGAGTAAACCTGTCAATGTATACAAAATATTATCATTAAGGTAAACTACCTCATGTAGTTATATTTAAATAAACAGACTTTCATGTGAAATAAAGTTAAGACTTCAATAAGAGTTTATGTGAAATAAGGGTTTTTTAGTTCGCTTTCTAAAAGAAGCGGTTAAATAGATATATTTTTGTTGCAGTGGCATAGCTATAACAATGGGGTTGGTATGATCTCAGAATCAGAACAATATGTAGGTACACATTATATTTGTTTTAAAGCTACACAATACAAATTGGAAGGAAATTCAAGTGTGCGGAATTTAGGCGAAATCTTCGGAAAAACATACTTGTTGGATGTAAGGATGGCTTCTTATATGGCCCAGAAGGTGCCAATGGCTGAACTTATTTAATGCACTTTCTTGGGGGAAAACTGAGAACAAAGAAATAAACACCTTAGAATCTAGGTCACTCTAAGATTGCCGTCGTTAGTTTATTTTAGTCTTCAACCTTTTTGGATTATCCTCCCTCCACTCTCTACTAACTCAATGGTTGAGACAGATCCAAGGTACTCGTTAACTGACCATGAGGAAAATGTGAGCCAATATCTGGTGTATTGTAAGTCTTTTGAAGCGAGCGTAAATTCAATTGAGCGATTTCAAGGATGATCTTGAGGAAAGACAGTCCGGGCCCTTACCTTCTTTCTTTCCGTTACTTCCATAAGGGCTGTTCGTCCAGACGAGAAGTCAATAGACCCTCGTCCGAAAAGGAAAAGGGCCTAAAAGATAACGGAGGCCCTGAAAGAGATTGAGAAGTGCTCCCATTCGGCCGGGAGAAACTGATTGAGGGTGAGCGGGAGAGTGAGAGAGAGAGTGTGTGTGTGTGTGAGAGAGAGAGGGAGGGTTTGTGTTGTAGTTAAGAGAGAGAGAGAGAGAGAGAGAGAGAGAGGTTGAGAGAGAGAGAGAGAGAGAGAGAGAGAGAGAGAGAGAGAGAGTGAGAGAGAGAGAGAGCTGAAAAGAAGGCAGGTGTAGAACAGGTTCTTGGTATAGAGAGCACCTGCCCAAGCTAAAGTCAGAACTCTGATACAAATCTCGGCTTCAACCGCTGTGTCTGCTCCCAAACCTCTTCACAAACTCAGGATACGCAGCTAAAACTTTTGAAGCTTTGGAAAAATAATTCCCCCCGCAAAAGGTGCATAAACTAAACACATTCCTCATTAAGGCAGTTGGTTCCGCTGTTTAATTTGTTAAACTAATAGAATTTGATACCAATACAGTAAATAAAAGATAAGTCATGGAACGTTCGAAACTCCGGGAAGAGGAAACGTAAGACACTTTGGGAAATCCATAAACATATTATGTGGCGGAAGGTCAAATTTCATTAATTACGCGTTATTCTTGAATAACGTTTTATTCTGCTCGACATGCTTTACGTTCCCTTGACACATCTGCAGGGGAAGTTAAAGTAATCTCACTATTTTAAGTGCTCCACATAAAAGTTTACCATGCACCACAAAAAAATACGTAGTGAAATATAAGGTCAACACCTTATTCTCTTGGGCTTTTTAAAAAATAAAAATAATGTACTGTTATTTTTGCTTACGTGCATCTTCGTCATTGTGCTGATGCTGATGTGTTTCTCTACCATTTCTTTTCTTTGGGTCAGTGTTAATTTTTTTACTTGCCAAGGTTTGTACAAGAACTACCGATCGATTAGTTCATAAAAAAAAACCTAGGATGCATTTAAGTTTTTTTTTTTTTTTTGAAAACTATTAATAGATACGATATAAAAGTTTGCTTACTGTTGTGATTATTTTCGTTTGTAACAATGTATATTTATTTTTAACTGAATAAGGCCGCCTAAGAACATGCCGAAATGTTCGACATATAATTTTTTTCTGAAAATCCAACGTTTTCTCTTAGCCGAATACTAACAATTTCTTATAATCACCTGAATGGCTTCTGTTCTGAGTAAATATCGTTTGCTAGGTTTAACCGTAAATGGGTTTCAGTACTGTCTTAAGTCATTTTGGAGCGGGTTTGTGAGTCTGTAGCGGTCTTCTGCATGTGAAAGTGTAACGTCATGTCGAAAGTTTCTTTTTATGTGTAAGTTTTTCTGTAGTGTTGTGTGTAAGTAGTTTGTAGGTTGTACGTAGCCGCTGTTGTGTGCAAGTTACGATAAGTCATTGAGTGTCCAAAGAGAGTGTTTGTTCTGTTTAATTTATATACAAGAAAAATTACAACCTCTAGGTAAATAATAATTGGTTTCCGGAGAAGGACATTTTTTAGCAATAAAACCTAGCGATTGTAGCAATTGTTACTTTTCGTTTTTCGTTTTTTTCTGGTTTCTAGTAGGTAGATAAAGGTTTGAAGAAATTAAAAAAAAAAAAAAAAAAAAAAAAATTAACTCCTTTGGAAAGTAAAATGCACTAAGCGATCATGAATTACATGTGTTGCATGCAGCTATTTAAGAGGTGTTTAAATATTTGTGTCTTCTAGAGATATTAATTCTCTTGGACGAAATTTCATAACCCAATGTCCTAAAATGATAAAAAAAAAAATTAAAATTAGAAAGCCCCTTTGAACACTAAAAAGTCCGACTCGCAGGAACTGCAGCATCTTAGCGCGGTTCCGTTCATGTCCCTAGTGCCATTTGATAAGCTTAGAAAAGAAATAAACTTTTTTTTTATATATCTCGTGAAAATTGTCAAAATCCTCTCGATCATCTCGAATAAAAGTGATATTTAGGCGTCAGGGACACCGACAGTAGCTAACTTTTATACAGAAGCGGAAATTACAGAATCTGGCTCTCATTCTAAAGCAAAGCTCTATAAATCAATACAAAATATGCCTAATAAAGCCTTTCCAGAGGATAAAGAAGCATGGGCGTATATGAGGGGGGGGGCTGAGGGGGCTGCAGCCCCTCCTGAAATTTTGAATTGATGATAAAAACTTCTCGTAAAACCCTTAAAAATAATTTAAATAAGATCACTTAGTTCATAAAACATATTTTATTTTACGTGTAATAGCGTTTTAGTTGCCTAAAACTATTCCAAGCTCTAAATATTTAGTATTCCGTACCCTGGAAATGGTCTCAGCCCCCCCCCCCGAAATTGTTTTTATATACGCCCATGTACAGAAGGATCAAGAAGAAGTACACAAGATTGAGTAGAATACCCTGCCTAATATAGCCTATATAGAATAATATGCCGAATAAAACCTATCTAGTAAATACACAAGGACAAATAAAAGTCTTGACGAATAACAAGTCAAGAAAAAAAACTTTATTTAACAAAATAAAACGAAGTTTAGTTGCCCAACTACAATAGAATAATATACCTAATTAAGTCTATGGAGTAGATACAAATGGACCAAAAACAAGTCTTGTGGAATATTGTTGTTTTTTTTTCTAATTAAATACGTTTTATCAATATTTAGTATATAACCTTTGTTGAAAACTATTCATTGCTAATTGATGAATCGGTTTACAACTAAGTAGTCTTTATGAATATTTAGTATATAACCTTATGTTTGGATCTGAGTTTTTGGGGTGCTCTCCGCCCTGGCTTTGTATTCGTGTCGGCAGATACCTGGGGTATATTTACAGCTCTTGAGGATTAACTCTTAGCAGGTAAATTTCCTGCGGCCCCCTTGTTTCTACGGGCATTGACCGCCATATTCCCTCATAGTATCTAACCATTGTGAAGTTAATTTTTTGGATTTAGGACTTAATATAGATATTTAGACTAAATCATAGCAAGAAGTCAACCTCCGTCGTCGGTTCTTAACTATGTAGACTCGCTAATGTTACCCAATCTTAGACACATCGTAATTAAAATCCACAGCAAAAACACGACATTTCATCAGAATCCCCTGCTAAATAAAACATATATAGAATAATATGCCAAATAAAGCCTATCTAGTGGATAAAAATAGGGGGGAAACGCCGTTCGTGTTGGTAGAAAATCTTAAAAGTATTTCGCTCAGAAATTTCCGAAATATTGTCACTAATTTTACGTATCCTGTTTTATAGCCAAAAAGATTTATATTCTATAATCAATAAGAAAAACCTACTAACAATAAAAAACTATGGGTAACAGATGAAAATAGGGAATACCAAGAATAATTCTAAAGAACGAAATCAACACCATTACTGTCACATCTAGATATTCATACGGCATCTTCGAATTCTAACAAACAAAATATTGATTCTAATTATACGTATCCTGTTTTATTGACAAATACATTTGACTACTATAAGCAATTAAAAACACTAGGGAATATGCCAAAGAACTCGGAGTAGGAGCCTCGACAGTTTCCAGACATTTGAAGGAAATCGACAAATCCAAAACTGACATTTCATACGGTACAGCCTGATATATTTTTAACAATGAATTGTTTTCTTATTTTAATTAATCTGTTTTATTGTCAAATACATTATCCAACTTTAAGCAATTAAAAAATAACAAGGAATAAAAACAAACAAAAAGAACCGTTCGAATAAACGAAATCAATTACTTCAAAGTTTAAGCACTTATTTCTCCGATTGACATAGCCTAATCAAAAATTGTTTCAGAATCTTTTTTGTAGAACATTTAGTAACCTTTCGCATGGTAACCCGCCGTTTAACAATATTCCTAAACGTCTTCGAGATATTAGGGAATGTATACGAAGTTCCCAAAACATTTCATGTCTGTTAATAAAATATTTTATTCTAATCCTTCCTTAGCTCCAAACGTAACCAAAATTTTAACATATTAGTGTTGATGAAATTCAAACATGCAGAAAATGTTTCAACTGAATCCCATAATTTTAAGTATCAAAATCAAAGACAAAAAGAACAGTTCGAATAAGCGAAATCAATTACTTTAAAGTTTTAAGCACTTATTTCTCCGATTGACATCGCCTAATCAAAACTTTCATCAGAACCATTTTTGTAGAGCATTTAGTGAGCTTTCTAATGGTCATCTTCCGTTCCCCAAGAATCTCAACCTTGTTCGAGATATTAAGGAAAGTATACAAAGTTACCAAAACTTTTTATGTCTGTTAATAAAAGATTTTTTCTAAGCCTTCCTAAACTCCAAACGTAACAAAAATTTCAACATATTAGTTGTAATAAAAGTAGAACATGCAGAAAATGTTTCAACTGAATCCCATGATTCTAAGTACCCAAACCAAAAACGGTATTCAAAAACTATTTTTCCGATTTTCTCAAAAACGGTTAAAGCTATCGCCTTGAAAATGGTTTCATTCGTTTTCCTAGCCCAAGGAGCCTATAAAAAGAGTACTTACAAGCTTATGAACTCAAAAACGTAAGCGCTACGATTTTTTCTGCGCGAATTTCGCCCCAAACGCCATCTTCCAGTGGGCGGATTTTGCTGGTTAACGAACTTGACCTTTCAAATTTGACGACTGATTTTTGTACCAAATTTCATCAAAATCGGACCATCAGGGAAGCCAGAAATGAGCGAACAGACAAATATATATATATATATATATATATATATATATATATATATATATATAAATAAATATATACATATATATATATATATATATATATATACAAATTTGAACCGCCGTTATTTTCGGTCTCTAGGGGTTCTGAAACGCGAAATTTTCTTGTTGGCACTTCCGGATTGTTTCATTGTATCAACCTTATAAGCGGGGTTCCTCCCAATGGGGGAGGGAGGAACCGCGCTAAAACATGCCCTAAGTTAAATTCAAGCGATTAATTTATATACATTGATATGTTTATAGCTGAAACATCTTTATAAAAAGCTATTTTTCTGTTTTCCATTAATTTATCTTTTTTTCGTTTTACTTTTGTTAGATTTTATTTTTAATGAGGAGGACATAAAACTAATTAGAATTAAATTGGGTCTTTCAACAGCTCCCAATCATAAATTCATAAAACCTAATGATCTACTATAAAATCTAGAATGGAATCTTCTCCAAAATGAGGCATTATCTAATCTTCATGTGGACTACTTACGTAACCATTACCATCACAAACTACGGCCACAGTTGTTCTTTTTCACTCTTCCTGAAGCAATAAATATGTTGAAGAGAATTCGCTAATTCCAGTTAAGCTGGTCTGCATTCCTTAAACAGGTCATAAAAATGAGTCTGTCCAAGCAATTTACAGCAGAAGGTTCATGTCATAAAAGTTTCCAGTTGCTAATATAAAACTGATCGTTATAAAACCCATTTTTCCAATATAAAAACTTTTTTCACGCAGATGCCATTATAATTACTAATTGATTGTGTAATAAATACCAGAAAGCCATTTGTACAGAACATCAATGACCATAGCGGCAAATTATTGGAACTCTGTTCTACTAATTCGTCTTGCAGAAGGTGGTACATACATATACTTTAATATAATATGTAATAATAAACATGTTTATGTGTTTCATGTAATAATGTATTACATCAAACACATAAACTTCAATCAGACAATTCAAATATTAAGAAAAAATATGAAAAATCAAGTCAATATGTTGAAAAGTTATTTTATTTTATTTTTAAACTAGTAATTTTAATTTTGTTTTCATTTCTTTTATTTTTCACTTTCCTCTATGGTTTTGAAATAAGTATACAACCTATTCAATTTTTAACTGTTAATGACTGTTCTTGAAAAATGAAAGGGATTTATCGTCCTTATTGCGGCGCTCAAATAAATAAACCAGTTTTTCCTCAGGTTAATAAAATGCAGGGGCGTAAATAGAAAATTATATCGGGAGGGGGGGGGGGTCGGTAGGACCATATGGAATACTAACAACCTAGAACTTGGAATAGTTAGCCAATTAAAACGCTATTACACCTCTTACTTAATTTATTTTTGAGATTTTTATGACACATTTTTACCGATTAAATAAAAATTTTAGGGGGGAGGGGCTGCAGCCAGACTAAGATGGCTAAGTCACTTGTCAGGTCATTTTGCCATCCATCCAAGCATGGGGCTTTCTCTCTTCCTAAATCCTCCTGTAGAAACCTAAAAGATCTTTTTTGGCAGTCAATCCGGGTCCATCTTTTCTACATGGGTTCGCTGTAAAGTCCCTACCATCCAACTGTTTTACTTTTTAAGGGCTCCACATATCTTTCTAAGGACTATCCTTTCCCAAACCAGTAAAAGCTTTACTATTCCTTTCGCTCAGAGTCCAAATATCGCTGTTATACAATAAAACTCGCCTCATGTATTGTATTTCAAACTGTTTGGGCCTTTCTGTAGAGGTTATTGAAATGGTGAGCCATTAATAAGAATATAAAAATACTAGCTGTTCCCAGGCGTGCCATGCTACACCTACTTTCTGCCTATGACACTCTCGTATCAAGACCTACTTGTGTACCAAGTTACGTCAAAATCAGTCAAAAGGAGTGAATTTGTATAAATCTGTCAAGTAATTTGTGAAGCAGCGAACAGAGGCCAGCACCACAGCCTGCGAGTAGATAGCTCTTATCAAAGAAAGGCCAGCACTCCTTAGTTAGACAGTGACTGTTGATATAAAACTGAAATAAACTGCATTACATGATTATATAATGATGTAAAGTCATCAATGAATTTGAGTTATTCTAATTATCAACAATATCAATAAATAAATTGTTAGGCATTATTCAAAATGGCCGAAGTAATGCGTGAAGCAGCCAATAAAGGCCAAGATAGCTCTTATCAAATAAAGGCCAGCCCTTCTTAGATAAACAATGATTGTTGAAATAACCTGCATTACATGATTATATAATGATGTAAAGTCATTAATGAGTTTGAGTTATTCTTATTAACAACAAAATCAAAAAATAAAGTTTTAGATATTATTACGATTACTAAATGAAGGGTATTAATTAATAATACCAAACAGGTGAAGAATAACCCTTCAAAAATGTTTCAAACTTTACATTTATTCCTCCATCACAACGTTTCGGACACACAGGTCCATCCTCAGGCAATCTACAATAGTATATTAATTTCAGACATTACATCCTCCAAAACCATTTACTAAATTTTATTGTCATAATTTTAAACTCACCATGTCCTGTTCATTACTATAGTTACACTAAAACAGTCATACAATAAATAAACATGATTCCTGTAAGGAACCTAGGCAGCTTGATAAAGTCCAATATGGCTGTGATAATGAGTGTTTAATTGATGTAGGTGTAATTTGACTTGGTTCCTTACAGGAATCATGTTTATTTATTGCATGACTGTTTTAGTGTACCTAAAGTAATGAACAGGACATGGTGAGTTTAAAATTATGACAATAAAATTTAGTAAATGGTTTTGGAGGATGTAATGTCTGAAATTAATATACTATTGTAGATTGCCTGAGGATGGACCTGTGTGTCCGAAACGTTGTGATGGAGGAATAAATGTAAAGTTTGAAAAATTTTTGAAGGGTTATTCTTCACCTGTTTGGTATTATTATGTTTTAGATATTATTCAAAATGGCCGTTAGAATCTGAATGGATCAGTGTAGCCAATTTTTCTTCAATAAAACCTCTGATCTTTTGGCCAAATTTTGAAATTTGACTACCTATTTTTAGCCTAGTTTGGCGGAGTGCCAAGTTTGGTCAAAAACGGTCATACGGGGAGGATTTGTATAAGGAACAAACAGATAAACAGACTGACAAACAAACAGACGGACATGTGATTTTTACATATATTTATATATATATATTCTTTTTTATCCTAGTAGGCATGGGGTCAATAAAGCAGTCTTCCATTTTTTTATACTACTTTATTTATTGGGCCCGACATGTTTCGTGCGTCTTTTCTTCGCACCTCTTCAGGGGCACTTCTTGCAAGGAAGTCCTCTCGTTCCCAAGTACTCCCTCTGGAGTCCGGCTTATTACTGAGCCGGTAATAAGACGAACTCCAGAGGGAGTACTTGGGAACGAGAGGACTTCCTTGCAAGAAGTGCCCCTGAAGAGGTGCGAAGAAAAGACGCACGAAACATGTCGGGCCCAATAAATAAAGTAGTATAAAAAAAGGGAAGACTGGTTTAATGACCCCATGCCTACTAGGATAAAAAAGAATTTGGATATTTAGGGTCATCTATAAGAATAAATTATATATATATATATATATATATATATATATATATATATATATATATATATATATATATACTATGAATAAAAATAAATAAATAAAATAATAAAAGAAGGTAGATACATTATCTGTGTATAAGAGGACTATGTAGAGATAAGAGACACCGTATAAATGGTGTATATTAAGCAGACATCGAGCCTAGGTAGGTAGCTAACAGGGACACCTCCTTGGGGACTCCTCGTTCCTGTCACTTTATCAGATTCAATCTACCTTTGGATTTTCTTCTCTATTTTACATAAAACACCTTCCGCCATTAAACCCATCCCTTTAAACTAGAACGAGAAACGTATTACGCCTTGTTTAACCATTGGAACAGATTGCCCATTAAAATACCATTAGCCTGCTCTTACAAGGAGATAAAATAGTTTTATTAGGTCCATAAGTTGACTTCTACTATTTTATACATAGAAATTCCTTTAGGTAAATAATAAAATGTTGGAAGGAAGTAAATATTTATTACACAATTTATCACATGATTCCGTAAAAGCATCCCGAATTTAAATGGAAAAACTTCAGGAGCGTATAGGAGACCTAAAAACTAAGACTAAAATCATTTAGAGATTTGCTCGTTTTGGGGAAAATCGAATAATAAGAAACAAAACAAGTTTTCATTTTGTAATTATTCACATTTTTAGTAAAACTGAATTGTCATTGCGAATAGTTTCAAGAAACCAATTGCTCAAGATCAATTTCTTGACATAATAATAGCGGTCATTACTTTCCAAAATTCTTGATGTTGCCTCCCGCGATATTCTTAGTGCAGCTATTGCTAACAGTGAGATATTCACACAATCGTTTGTTTAAGATTTTTTTTTTTTTTTTTTTTTTTTTTATGATTTCTAAATCACTCATCATTTAGTTACTCAGATATTTTCCACTGGCCTTTATGTCGCATAAATGTTAAATAAGCTGATGTAGTTTTCGTGTACGGTTACTGCAACAGTAATGCTTTAGATGCGGTGCGAGAGTATGCGCGCCGATTTCAAAATAGAAGAGTGCCTAATCGATGAGACCTTTTTCAACATTTAATAGACTACGACGGGTTGAGGCGT
This sequence comes from Gonocerus acuteangulatus, assembly GCA_946811695.1. Classification (NCBI taxonomy): domain Eukaryota; kingdom Metazoa; phylum Arthropoda; class Insecta; order Hemiptera; family Coreidae; genus Gonocerus; species Gonocerus acuteangulatus. Next base: position 56,870,910 of record OX328129.1, on the reverse strand, counting down.
TCTTACTTCATAAAGAAGGTGACAAATTTCAGGCAGCATTAAGATCAGATTTTCGGAGGAGAAATTGTATCCAATGCCACTGTGATAACAATCCTTAGACTAGCATCCGAATATCATCAGCTGCCTTAGGAATATGGCGAACTTTGAAAAGTGATAATAGCTAGTACCATCTTCAAAAAGTGCAGAATGTATTGCCTCAAGATTACTCAAGAGATTGAATTGTAGTAATTAGTTTCTTGAAACAATTTGCAATGATAATTTATTTCCTTTGAAAATAATATAGAGCGATAAAGCTACCTTTACAAGAATAGCGGAAAATATTCACTAGGCCAATTCTACTTCTCGGAAAGCTATATTACAAACCACCAAAAATTCCATAATAATTTTAAAAATATTTTTCTCCAGCAAATTCATTTTATGAGTTTTGAGTAAACGAAAATTTACATATCTTAGTTTGTATGAATGTCAATATTCTAGAAAACTTTTCAAATAAATTCATCGTTTCTAAGTATCTGAGCTGAATTTTTGTTAAAAAAAAACTAGTTTTATTCACATTTCTCGAAAACGGTTACATATATCGCCTTAAAAACGGGTTCGTTCGAAAGTTTTGAGTGATTAACGTTTTTGCGGAAAAAAATATTATATAACTTGTAATGGTAATCGGTTTTACTGTATTTTTATTTGTATGAAAGCCCATATTATAAAAGGAAATACTTATATCCTTTGTTTTTCATACAACATCTCTCTAGGGGGTCTCCCGCGGTCTAGTGGCTAGCGCGCTGGATTCATAAGCGGGAGATGGTGGGTTCGATCCCCACCGGCGCCAGAAATTATCTCATCTCAGGGCTCGCTGAGAAAATTCCTGGTTGCACCCTGGATGTCGGCGCTAATAGCCACGATTTGTTGATGCGCCGTTAAAAAAAAAATCTCTCTAGGCTCTGTTATTTAAAGTGATTACACCGCTGATGTGTAAAGCTTTATGAATTTTTAATTAATTATCAATAGCATTATTCCATCAAATATCGCTGAAAATAAAGAACTGCTCGTTTAGGATCGGGATTAGTTTTTAAAAATGTTCAGACAAAAATATCTAGTGTGTCATTTATTAATGATCTGCCACAAGAAACTTAAGACAAATAAAAAGCGACCGAAATGAAATAATTTACATATATCTATGTGGAAAAAATAGATATACTGAAAGCTCATGAAATATTAAATTAAAAATTTAGTCAGGAGGACAAGAAGATAAAGAGCGCTCTAGATTTAAGCTACGCCAGAGAGATCATATCAGGAATTTAATTGATCCAGAGTCTATAATTACAAATGGGGATTTGTGTGGCTGAAGCTAAGGGGGAGGATCTAGGAGGATAATCGACCTACGAGCTAACTATCGATCTGAGAAATCGAACATTAATACTTACATCGATTCTATCTTCATCTGATTTTGGAACGCCCCGTTGACGGGATCTTCTGCCGGTTGGCTTAATAACTCTTTCTTTTGAGGATTTCATGGTCGAATGGTAGGATTTATGTTGCAATGCCAACGGTAGTTGTCCTTCCACGTTTCGAATGTTATACAACCACCAATTTTCTTTATTTTTGAATAATACGTTTTGGCGCTTCTACTCCAGAGAGATAGTCTATGATGGAGTCAACCCAATGACACAATTCAAAGTTTCGCGATCATTAAAAATAAAATTATTGGCATGACAGCTGGACTCGGCTAACCGACAATAAATTACGTACAATCATCGTACAACTCGGGAGTAGACATTCATCTACCGTGACAACTCACGAGAAGAAATTGTACTTGCTCGACTCCGAATTGGCCACACAAGACTAACACACGAATATCTCATGACAGGACTTGACAAACCAATTTGTGATACGTATAAGCAATACAGACTTTACTGTAAAACACCTTCTTAAGGGGTGCAGAAGACGACAAAACCTGAATATCTCACATGACATATACGAATTGTTGAGGGACAGCAGCCAGTACATAAACACAATATCTTCTTACTTGCAGGACACTAAACTAGGCATATTACAGACATTTCCAAACCTCTAGAAATAATTGAATTAAATACCTTGAAGGAGTTAAATCGCAGTAGTTGCGAATCATTTATAAATAAAATAAATTTATACATATGTGGATATATTTATTAAAAAAAAAAAAAAAAAAAAAAAAATCAGTCCCGTAACAGGCCACGAGGGCCCTGAGGGGCAGATACTATAGAGGTATCTGATTCTTGACCATTACGGCACACTAGGGAGATAGTGTGGTCGGTACTATGCTCCGGCCGCCTGATTTTCCCCTTGCCGATTCGACTGCTAGAATCATTAGCTCCAAGGTACCCATTATTAAATTAATTAAAGGCTGGGTTAGCCTAGGGACGGTCAGGGAAGCCGAATTCAACCCATGAACGAAGACACTAGAAGAAAAAATCTTTAGTGCTTGCTCGGGATTTGAACTCAGGTCCTCCAGCATATGAGTCCAGTGCTCTACCACTGAGCTAACCTCGCCCCCGGATATATTTATAATGTTTAGTTAAATCTGTCTGTTACTGTTTAGTAGGCTCAAAAATGGATTAACCAAAACGAAAGATCGAGTACTTTAACCAGCAGAATCCGGCTTAATAGGCGAAATCAGGGAGACCAAAGCCGTAGCGCAAAAGACTTTGCGTTTATAGGCTTCCACGAACACTTTTTTAAGGAAATTTGGCGCAGGCTGTAATTTTCAAGAATAGTGAGACCTTTCATGAAAATGGTACTCCAAAATGGCGGATTAAATTGAAACTTTTTCCAATAAGTTTGACATACATCCAAACAACGACGTTAACATTTTAGAGCTGAAGAAGTAAGAGAAAAAAATACTGCCTTCAATTATCCGGGCTACCTCACAACAGAGCACCGAGGGATGGGGGGGGGTGGAATACTAACAACCATGAGCTTGGAATAGTTAGCCTGTTACACCCATAAAAAATGTATTTTCTAACTAGTATGTAATCTTAATTTGTTTTGAGGTTTTTATGACACATGTGCCGATTAAATAATTTTTTTTTTTGGGGGGGGGGGGGTTGCCCCCATTTAACATTGTCAAAATCTAATTCGCCAAAGATATTGTGCAGGCTATACACGACTCAGGCAGGCCTGTCAGTTAGACCTGAACAGTCCGCCTGAAAGCCGGTCGCCTAAACGTGTATACATTCCGGCCGTCTGAACAGTCTTAACTGACTGGACGGCCGAAATATATACACGTTTAGGCGACCGGCCTTCAGGCGGACTATTCAGGCCTAACTGACAGGCCTGCCTGACCGTGTGTAGCCTGCTTTAGTAACTACTATTCTTCAATATATTTCTTATTACACGAGCTACTACAAATAAGCGAAATATTCTCCGATGGATTCCTAGCTCCTCTCGCATAGGACATTGGTTAGGTTAATCAACTCCTTTCCGCGTCATCAGACTTCCTTATAATACCAAGGATTTCCTTATTAGATCTCCATTCGTGTCAAGTAACATGCACAGTAGCTACCCTACCAGTCCTAACCAAGAACACCCTCCCTCGACCAGAAAAAACCCAGACCTAGGATCGTGATGTCCTTCCTATGGTTGTTATGGATAATGATAGGCCGGCTCCTTCTGCTCCATCTTCTAGCATCTACTTCTATCAATGGCACGTAGGGAGTTCGTGTTCTCGCTACCATTTTCCGTCCGATTGTTTGGGCAGAGGAAAAAAAAAAACTCAGTCCAACTACTGAGACCTTTGGGAGGCGCCCAAGAATTATCTAATATCTTTGTCATTCTCTTACCCTCATTAATAGTTATTCATCCCAGCTTCGTTTGTTTTAAAAAAATCTACTATTGTATAACGAATGTCCTATGGGTCCAACAGAATCACCGTTGTAAGCCAGAATAACGAAAACGTCTTCAGAATTGGTACTAATATCTAAGCAATACATAACGAGTGATGTTATACCAAATAAAAGTTTTCATTAGATACTGAACAGAAAACATACCAGGCTGAACAACATTCTCATCATAATATATGATGTTCATCAACATTCACATATACATTTGCAGGCTCAACAACATCCTCATAATACAACACAAGGATCAAGCAACATGCATATCATAACACACCCGGTTGACCAACATTCATTTATACATTATCAGGCTCAACAACATACATATCATACAATATCAGGCTCAACAACATGCATTAACAAGATTGCCATTGAACTAAAAAGTGCGTATTATTTCGAAAACTAAATCTTCACAAAAGCTAATAAATAAATAAGCAATTTCAATTTAAAACACGCCAAACGCGCAAAAAATTTTCCCAGCACATTGCTTTTCCGTACAATGCTTATCCACAGAATGGTTTTTAGTGCTCCGAACATAAACCAATACAAAAAAGTCCGTCACGTAGGTGCTGCATAACTAAGCACTTTCCTCAGAATTTGGGTAGTGTAGACTGCTTTCCAGAACAATTTGCTTAAAATATCCTACAAAAATAAAATAAAAACATGAAGAGTTCTCTTTAAATTTTGTAATGAGTAACTGATAAATTATTAATTTGCTTCCAGAGTTATGTTTACACATGGTACCTACTACACTACGTAATAAATACAAAAAACCTCATATTATCGAATTTTGATCTAACGCAGGAACCGGATACAGTCCCTCAAGTGGTAGAAAGCGCTCCTTGCGGCGCCTTTGTGAAACTATGTCTGACTGGCTTTTCTATTGAAATATATTACAAAGTAAACCCCCCTTTCCGATTGACCGATTCAGCTCATTTTTACAACACTTCTTTCTCATGAGTTACCCACGACGTATACCGCGTTTCGTTACAATACAGTAGAAATTAGACCAGTATGAGTATATTTGTAATTTGGGTCCGGAGTAAACCCCCCCTCCTAATGAACCGATTTAGTTTATTTTTACAGCACATATTTACCTGTAGATTACCACTATGAATACCGAGTTTAGTCGAAATATACCTAAAATCACGGCTGGTAGTGGCGAATTGGTATTGTCGGTCCGGAGTAAACCCCCACCCCCTCCTTATGAACCGATTTATTTCATTTTTATATCTCACTTTTCTCTCTATATTACCACTACGAATACCAAGTTTCGTTGAAATATAACAAATTAGTGTTTTGGGTTCGGGGTAAACCCCCCCTTCCGGTATACCGATTTTGGTGGTTAACGAACTCGTTCAATCGTTTGCTAATTGAATGCTATATACCAAGTTTCGTGACGAATAAACAAAAACTCTGGCCGCTATCGTGTTAACAGACACACATATATATATATATATATATATATATATATATATATATATATATATATATAGATATATATAAATATATATAGATATATATAAATTTTAACGGGGGTCATTTTCGGTGTCTACTAGGTAGGATCGATAAAGATTTGAAGACATTTTTCAAAAATTCCGTCATGAGTCCAACCTCAATAGCTACTTTCCTTCGGAGGAAGGTGCTAAAAGGCACACAGACGTATATAGTTGAAACTTTTGGCGTTTCAAATTCAACCTATATCTATTTCTTTTCCCATTGACTTCGAATAGAAAAAAATTAAATCTGAAATGAAAGATGTTGAATATATATATATATATATATATATATATATATATATATATATATATATATATAGAGAGAGAGAGAGAGAGAGAGAAAGAGAGGAGGAGGGCGAGGTGTGTGTTAGAGCATTCGACTAATATGCTGGTGGGCCTGGGTTCAAAATACGAGCGCACCAAAGATTATATCTTCTAGTGTCCTAGTTCGTGGGTTGGCTTCGGGTCTAAGAACGCCCCTAGGCCCCTCTAGCCTTTAAATAATTATTTAATGAACTATAATTCATTTCAGGGGTACCCGCAAAGGAGAAAATCCGGCGGCCATATGGTTCCAGTACTTGTCTAGTATCTGCTCCTTTGGGTACTTGTTGCGTGGTAAGGGACTTTTTTTTTAATGTATATATATACAAACACACACACCCACACGAGACAATGGGTATACAAAAATTTGAACAACCGGTTTATCTATGAAATGTCGTTTCTCGTCATTAATTTCGGATTGCACCATCGAGTTGACGTCATAAGCGGAATTCTTTAAAAAACACAGTTTTTTAACTTAATTCTTTAAGTAATAAAATACTGCTTAAAGATGAAAAAAAAATCGCGTATGAGCGTACCAGTATTGACAAAGAAACATGCCTGGATATATAAAGAAATTTAACATAAATTGTGTATAGCACTAATTAAATTTCGGAGAAGAATATGTTTAAAGTTTATTTAAAAAATAAACGGAGTGAGAATAGTAATAGGTTTTAGCTTAGGGGAAAAGGAGCTCCGACAAAAAGTCCCACATAAAAAGGTTAGAATTCCTGAGCTGACCAAAAACCGCAAACCCAAGGCAGAGCTAACATGACAGTGGGTTTTTGCCTCCTACCAGCTAAGTCAACAAGCTGTATTATTTTACCGTTCTACTTTTATTTATTTATTTTTTCTTATAAACATTTTTTTCACCTAATGTTATTCCTACTTCTTCACTCTTGCGGCTAACCGCAATTGGTTGCAAGTAGCAGTGTCCCATGAAACCAGTTATTCAATAATTGGTGATCGGGTTACTACTAGAAATGCTAAATTAAAATTCAATAAAAAAAAAAAAAAAAAAAAAAAAAGAAAAAAAAAAAAAGAAAATAAAAACAGTACAAAACAACGTGTAATTTCTATTAAATATTGATAATAAAAAATCTTCTCCCCACCGCAAAGTAACAATTTATTATTATTTTCTTTTTGCAGCTTTCCGTCACTTCCATTTAGGATGCAATGTTTACTAAGTTTGTTAAAAAAGTGATTTAATTTCAGTTTATTTCTAAATAAACCAAGAAACTTCATTCCTTTTATTTTAAGGTTGAAGATCGAAATTTAAAATTTACATATATATATATAGATTGATAGATATCTATTTGTTTAAGATATCTTGTACAAATAATAACAATATTAAACACTTTCTTTCCATTTTAAATCTGTTAAATGCTATAATACTGTAACAATTTCACAGTAAATAATAACATAAATTTTATATAATTCTAAAGTTAACTTAATTTATTATTTACATCTTTCATATATTAATTTAATTAAGGAGCTCCGCAACGCAGGCGATTACCTCCATGCATTCATATATTTATTATATTCATATATTATTTATATTATTCAGATATTTATAGTAAACAAATTAAAATATTATTTTCAGAATACCTTTTTAAGAATAAATTTCTTGCTAATATTATCTTATAAAAGTATATGTAATAACTGTATTGGGCGAGAGTTCATATACAAATGTATACATAACACGAAACCAGCCAGAGTTTTTGTTTTTTCGCAACAAAACTTGATATATACTATTCCAATAGCACACAATTGGACGTGCTCGTTAACCAGCAAAATCTGTCCACCCAGATGGAGAGTTTACGTCCGTAATTTGTAATTCCTTGCAGCGAAATTCGGTATGCACGATGGCCAACCAATGAGGATCATGTCCTGTAAAAACGAAGTAGATCGGTCCATTAGAAATTGGGGTTTACAAAAAGTTACTATGTTTAAAATTAATTAAGCTTCCAAACGTGAGTTTGCAAATAGTGCGTTGAACACCTGGTCCGCTTGCTGCGTTGTCATGATTTTATATAGCTTGTTCTCTTTGTACATGTGGACAGTTTTGTCATTTATTAAGATAAACTTGTATGATTTTTTTTTTTTTTTTTTACGTCCTTTAGTACCTCGTGGATTTAAACAAATTATTCCGGAATGCTAAGTACACTTTACACCTTTTGAGCCATGTGCTTAGTTATGCAGTTCCAACGTGACGGACTTTTTGCATCTATGGTCATTTAAAAGGGACATATTCAACTGAAATTTTACTTATCAGATGTTTTAGGCCAACCCGGACTATCAGATGTTTTAGGCCAACCCGGCCTATCAGATGTTTTAGGCCAACCCGGCCTATCAGATGTTCTAACTATTTTGTTTTATTATTATTTTGATGCATCGCTTTCGTAGCGAAGTGCATTTTATTCAGTAATTTTCGGTAGAGGACGATATAAAATGGTCTGTTAGCTCATCTTATTTTTAAATGAGTGTACATTTTTTCTTATCTTTGCTATGCTTTTATTAGAAAATTTGGCTTAATATTCGTTTTGGTGTTATATTTTTTGTACATGTTTATGTTCTTTAAATGTGTCAGTATTGTGTCAATATGGCGGCTGCCATCTCCAAGGAGTTCTGTCATGTCGAATGGAATATCTAGATCACGTCTTATGTTGCACTAATTGGTTTTTGCAAGGCGAATTTCATATGTATGGAATACAACTTTAACAAAACATCTAGGTCCTTAAGAAGCAAAATGGTGCGGTTTGCCTGATAACCCTTATATTTATTCCATTGGCACATCTGGATTCAGGGCTTGTTTCTCCCAGAATGGAATGCACAAGGCCACGAACCAGTGACGAGACAACAACACAACAAACAAATTCCGAAACAGTCAAAGAGTGCGCTTTAAGGTATTTCTAGCAGGTGGTATTGCCTAAATTTCTAAACCAGATCCAGAGAACCAGGTGCTGTTCGCGGAGAGTCCGAGCACCTGGTTGTTTTGTAAGATTATCGAAATCTTCATAATATGCGCTACACTCCCTATTAACATCAAGGAAAATTGGGGACCTCAGCTGCTTCTAAATTTCTTTTCAAATTTATAGGCGTACCCATTATTTTGTAGAAAACGACTTGTGTGTTTGTCAATTTAGCAGGTGTCAGAGAACGTGTTAATAAATTCTGAGCCTGCAGTCTAAAGCCATGGAAAGAGTAAAGCAAATGTTGAGAAAATAAATTAATGAAGATTTAGGATGCAGCTCGTGATTGCCATTCAAACGGCAGGTGCAAAGGACGAAAAGTCGTCCTGTCGCGCCTGAGGATCGGCCATACCGACTGACTCATTCATACCGTATGACGAAACAGGACATTACTACAAAACGAGACTTACTCAATGACTGTCTTCTCAGGAAAAAAGCATAATAAAGTCAAAATAGAGACAACGGCAAAGTGATTTGCTCACATAAAAATAATCAATAAAAACTGTATGAAGTGTAAAGAATATAAATTCATTATATTCAATTTCTGAAAAAGAAAAACATAATAAATAAAAAAATACACAAAATGAAAAATTAAAATTAAAAAAAAAATAATAATAATATTAATATAAAATAAAATAAATAAATAAATTAAACCAAATAATTGATTTCATAATTTAATGTATAGATTATAGGAAAATAAAAAATGACAAATTGCGATAGTAATAAATGATAATTTCTTTTCTTTTTTTTTATTGCAAGAAGAAAATCATTATTGTGTGTAAACTGTAGGATATTTAATGTAAAGACTTTATTTTCAATTTCGAAGCCACTCCCGACACAACCACGCAAACACACATATTAATGTGGTGATATGAGAGACCACCTAGAGTTTTTACAAGTATCAAGTATCTTACTTCCTCATAAAACATTAGTCGTGCTGCTGATAAAGCTGGGCCAGTAAATCAAGCTGACTAATTGGTGACAATATCTCTAGAAGAGGCTTTATCTTTTTATCATTAACATAATTCACTGTCTAGGCATTCCGGGAGTGACGAAGTTATACCAGCACCGATAACGAATGCACTTATCATAAATTAAACAAAGTTGAGAAGTTCATTTAAAATAAATCATAAAAATACTATTCAATATACAATAAAAAAATCAATTAACTAAAATTATTAATTGATAAGATAATAATCAGAACCGCCAATAGTCTTCTGTAGCCGCTATAAAGGAATCAATTATGAACTAAGACGGATTAAATTGATTGTATCACAGTTGCAGATTTTTTTTTTTTGTTATTATTATGGGGGTGGGGTCTCTCAGATTACTGAAGAATATTTTTACTGGGGGATAGTTCCAACCAGTAAAAAGAATTATATTTATTTTTTTTAAATATATTTTTTTTTAATTATGGGCATTAAGAAATTTTCTGACTATTCTAGCTGTGTCGAGTAGAACTGCTTGTTGGGATAGTATTAGGTGTTCCTCTGACAATTTCAGATATTTGGTGGCACTAACTGTAGTATTCGGTATCAAACCATTGGTCGAAATGATAACTGCAGTAACTCTAGCGGAATCTAATTTATAGAGATCTTTTAACTCAATGGCCAAGTCTTGATATTTTCGCAGCTTTTCGGCATATGCTTTCCGGATATTCTCATCATTCGGCACTGAGATATCAATTATATCAGCAGTCTTATTATGCTTGTCGATGATGAGAATATCTGGTTTATTATGGTGAACAGTTCGGTCCGTAATCATAGCTTCGTCCCAGTAGATTTTAATTCTATCATTTTCTAGAAGTCTTTGTAGGACGTAGCGATAATACGGTACCGTAGTTTCCATAATGCCGAACCTTTCTGCAATTGCTTGATGGTATATCTTGGCACCATTGTTGTGCCTCTGAAGGTAATCCGATCCCGCAAGAATTTCGCAGCCTGCCGTCACGTGTTGAATCGACTCATACGCCTTGTTACATAATCTGCACTTGTCCGAAATACTAATATCTTTTAAAACGTGTCGTCGGTAGGACCGTGTTGCAATTACTTGGTCCTGGATGGCTATCACGAAACCCTTAGTTTCCGAAAATAGCCGACCAGAAGTCAACCATGCTACCGACAACGTCGTCTGCACCTCCGGATCAAATAAACGGCTGTAATATCGCCAGTGCAGTTCTTTCGTTTGCCATTCAGAAAGGCGATCCAAGTCTGTCCTTAGATCCGGTTCATTAATTATCTTTAATTTCAAGGCTGTATAATTCTCGTCCAATTTAACGATTTCCTTAAAAAGGTGGCTCTCACTCGATCTCATATAATGCCTCAGATTACTTTCTTGAGATCTACATAAATGTTCAATATTGATGAGGCCGAGGCCACCTTTTTTCCTTGGCAAATACAGCCTTGCCATTGAAGATGTTGGATGGTGCATGCGTGCTTTAGTAATTTCAGTTCGAATGAGTCGATCCAAATCCCGTAATGATGTATCTGACCACTTTATCACACCGAAACTGTACGTTAATGAAGGTATTTCCCAGGTGTTAATAGCTTTTACTTTGTGTTTTCCATGCAGATAACTTCTTAATACTAATCGCAGCCGTTTTAAAAACTTATTTTTAAGTTCCTCCTTAACATTTTTGTGGCAGATCTTAAGGTGCTGTTGGATGCCAAGGTACTTATACGTTTCGGATTCCCCCAATTCACGTACATGGTCCCCATCCGAAAGTGCTATGTTTTCAGTAGATAGCACTTTCGGTAACATGTAGCACAGCAGTTGTTAGCAGTTGTAACATGTAGCACAGCACACTTATCTAAACCAAAGCACATTCGAATGGTGTTACTGAAATTTCGCACAATGCTTATCATGCTCTCCAGTTGGGAAACATTCTTTGCGTACAATTTCAGATCGTCCATGTATAGACTGTGAGATATCCTGGTTTCTTGGTCATTTATAGTCATCCGGTAACCGTACCCACTATCACGCAGCTCCTGGCTCAAGGGGTTCAGGGACAAGCAAAACCACAAAGGACTCTGGCTATCGCCTTGATATATTCCCCTTTGTATTTTTATCGTTTTGTTTTCCACTGTATGTCGGCCCTTTCCCTTTTATTATTATTATTATTATTATCATTCTGATTGTAGTAATTAAGGGAAAGGCTTCAGTCCTATCCTGGCTAAAAAAGAATGGTAACCTATAGATAACCCGTCCTAAAATTCTGTGTCAATAATATTATTATTATTATTGATTTTTATGCATCGCTTTGGTAGCGATGTGCTTTTCTTCAATACGTTTCGGTAGAGGGCGATATAAAATAGTCTGTTAGCTCATCTTATCTTTAAATGTCATAAAATAGTCTGTTAGCTCATCTTATCTTTAAATGTCATAAAATAGTCAGTTAGCTCATCTTATCTTTAAATGTCATAAAATAGTCTGTTAGCTCATCTTATCTTTAAATGTCATAAAATAGTCTGTTAGCTCATCTTATCTTTAAATGTCATAAAATAGTCTTTTAGCTCATCTTATCTTTAAATGTCATAAAATAGTCTGTTAGCTCATCTTATCTTTAAATGTCATAAAATAGTCTGTTAGCTCATCTTATCTTTAAATGTCATAATATAGTCTTTTAGCTCATCTTATCTTTAAATGTCATAAAATAGTCTGTTAGCTCATCTTATCTTTAAATGTCATAAAATAGTCTGTTAGCTCATCTTATCTTTAAATGTCATAAAATAGTCTGTTAGCTCATCTTATCTTTAAATGTCATAAAATAGTCTGTTAGCTCATCTTATCTTTAAATGAGTGTATATTTTTCTTATATTTGTTATGCTTTTATTAGAAAATTTGGCTTTGTATTTGCTTAGGTGTTTTATGTGCTTTTCTTCAATACGTTTCGGTAGAGGGCGATATAAAATAGTCTGTTAGCTCATCTTATCTTTAAATGTCATAAAATAGTCTGTTAGCTCATCTTATCTTTAAATGTCATAATATAGTCTTTTAGCTCATCTTATCTTTAAATGTCATAAAATAGTCTGTTAGCTCATCTTATCTTTAAATGTCATAAAATAGTCTGTTAGCTCATCTTATCTTTAAATGTCATAAAATAGTCTGTTAGCTCATCTTATCTTTAAATGTCATAAAATAGTCTGTTAGCTCATCTTATCTTTAAATGAGTGTATATTTTTCTTATATTTGTTATGCTTTTATTAGAAAATTTGGCTTTGTATTTGCTTAGGTGTTATATTTTATTGTAGATGTTTATGTTCTTTAAGTGTTTGAGTATTGTGTCAATATGGCGGCTGTCATCTCCAAGGAGTTTTGTCATGTCATATGGGATATCTAGATCAGGTCTTATGTAGCACTCAGTCAGTATATGTTTGATTGTGAGGTCTGTATTGTATGATCGGCATCTTGGTTTGTCCGTATTTGTCATTAGATATTCGTGAGTCTGACGGCTGTGGCCAATGTGTAGTCTTGCTACTACTAATTCCTCACGCCGTGATTTTCTATATGACGAAGGCCAACCCTTAACTGTAGACTTCACTGTCCTTAATTTGTTTCCTGTAGTGTTAGTCCAGTCTAGTTGCCAATTATTTAACATAGTTTGGTCAGTGTACCTTGATGCGTCTTTGTAGTACGACTCAAGTGGTTGGTAAGTTTCTTTTTCCGTTACAAGTTTAGCATGTCTGTCCGCATATGTACTTAGTCCTAAGTTTTCGTGTCCTGATAGCCTCGTATCATAGTGTTACATGTTTACCGTAAGTTCGTAAGTTATGAATTTGTTCTTTTATTTCCGTGCATGTAGGATGTGTGGAGTATATGTTTTGTAAGCATTGCTGCGAGCTCAAGAGTCACTGCAGATGATTATGTGTGTTAGGTGTGATGATGGGACGTTTTTTAATGTGTCAATAATAAACAGAAGTTACAATTTAAATAAATAAATAATTGTAATATATAGATTTTTGTTTCGTATATTTTTTCCACATTTATTATCAAAATATTGCTGCTTTATGTAGGCAATTGTTCTTTAGCACTGTATATTTAGATAAATTGTTCGAGTCGTCGATTTTATAATAAGACGAGGAATTCGCTTTAGAATAGCAAATTAATATGTGTTATTATTGAGTCAAATTCCACAGATATTATGTAATGTAAGAAAAAAAAAAAAAAAAAAAAAAGTTCTAAAACTAGTGAGATTCTTGACAGGTTGTAGAAAACCAGAATGCAAGTCTAATTATAGACTTACTCGCAAGAATTTTTGCAATTGTTGTCGCTTAAGTAAATTTAAGCTAAATATCCATGCGGAACTTAGTGGTGGGTGTAATACATAATTTTATAATTATCTATATATTTATGTATAATTAATAACATCTAAATTTGATGTGAAGGTGAATTTTATAATTATACCTAATTATGAAAGGAAAGGTAGCATTTATGCTCATTTTTATTTTTATCTTCGGCTGTTTTAATTAACAAGCACAGCGACTCTGTTTAGTTATTAAGTTAATTAATCCTTGAAATTGTATCTACGTGATGTAGTATTCAAAAAGAAATATTAAACAAAATTTAATTAGATATGTCAGATTAAAGACCATTATATTTTAGTTCTATCGGTATTTATCTATTTAAATTGAACCCCCTTTGAATTGTGTTATATATATATATATATATATATATATATATATATATATATACATATTATATCGTCGATACAAAAGCAAACTAACGAATATAAAAATCACCACTTTTCAGAGTGGAAAAGTATTTATTCATAACGTTTTTTTTGGACAGTCAAATATTCGGCAGATTTGACCTTTTGATAGTGGAATACTTTCCCTTTAATAGAGTGAAGACAGATTGAAGAATTTGCCGTAAATAAGTCCAGCAGAAATTATTAAAGATGGACAATGAAAGATGCATTTTTTCATATTCGTTAGTTTGCATTTGTATCGACGATATGTATATATATATATATATATATATATATATATATATATATATATATATATATACTCGTTAAAGGCTTGAAGCCAGACTCCAGAGGGAGTACATGGTAACGAGAGGACTTCCTAGCAAGAATTGCCCCTGAAGCGGTGCGAAATATGCACGAAACATGTCGGGCCTATTAAATAAAGTAGTATGAAGACAGGAAGGCTGCTTTAACGACCCCATGCATCATAAGATCAAAAAGAATTTAGATATTTTTGGTCATCTACAAGAATAATATATATATATATATATATAAGACAGTATCTACTATTGTTTTTCTTTTGCCACCTTACAAGTACACATCAACCTTTGCCACCTTACAAGTACACATCTTTGCCACCTTACAAGTACACATCAACAAACGCCTGAAAGAATGGAAAATAGTAGCACCCTCAAAAAAATTAACTCTACCCTCAAGATTCTGGAAAAAAGACTAGTGTCACCAGGAAAGGCGGAAAACGCAGGCAACGATCAAGCTGACCCAGAGCAACTTGAAGGTACAGAAAAACTTCCCCCGGTCAAGAAACCTGGCAGAACAAAGAAGAAAACGTAACATATTTAAATCACATATTATTTCTGGTACATTTCACAACTGGACTTCACACTCAAAGGTATATATATCCCCTCTTCTTTTATTCTGCTATGTCAGTACTCCAGTGGAATATTAACGGCACCCAAAGGCACTATGCTGATTTAAAGTTCATGTTGCAAGACAATGCAAAGTCTTTCAATATAATTGCATTACAGGAAACACACACCGCTCCAGGTAAGCAAATCTCCATATACGGATATAAATCCTATTCTAAGGACTATCTCTTGGGGGGTAAGGCTTGTGGTGGTGTCTGTATCTATGTGAAGGACTGTATCTATAGTGAACCTGTTAGGCTATTGACTACAGTCCAAGCAGTTGCTGTTACTGCTTACATACCGTTCAAAGTCACTGTCTGTTCCATTTATCTCCCACCAGGAGAACCAATTGATAGTAATGCGCTCCAGGACATTGTTAGGCAACTCCCACCCCCTCTACTCCTGATAGGAGATATGAACGCGGAAAGTCTAATTTGGGGAGCACAAACTACCAATGCAAGAGGCAAAATTATAGAAAAACTTCTCGAAAATAACGACCTTATCCCACTCAATACGCACTTACCAACACATTTATGCCCACGTACTGGAACATACACGAATATTGATGTATTTGCCTGCTCTTCTACATTATTCACTCGATTTACTTGGGAATTGAGCCCAGATCCACATGGTAGTGATCATTTCCCAATAATAATAAGCCCAGCCCAAACCCCAACTGTCTTCGAATCAACCCCAAGATATAATGTAAAAAATGCCGACTGGAATAAATTTCAAAATTCCTTCCTGGATCACTTAAACGAAATCCAGAACTTCGAAAATTTCTCACTAATTATAAAACTGTCAGCAGATACATCAATGAACAAGACCCCAAGCACATACAAAAAACACCCAGTTCCATGGTGGAACGATAAATGTAAGCAGGCAGTGACTGAAAGAAAAAAGGCACTCCGGTTATTTAACGCTAATCCTTGCCAGGAATTTCTTATTGATTACAAACGCAAAAAAGCCAAGTCACAATATGTCATTAAACAAAGTAAGAGGGAATGCTGGGAAAATTTTCTGAACTCAATTAACAGTAATACCCCTCCAAGCAAAATGTGGTCCATGGTTAATAAAATTAATCATAAAAAATATAAACCCCCAATTTCGGCCCTAAAGCACGACAATAATATTATTACTGCCCCCGAAACAATCAGTAATATTTTTGGCAAACAATTTAGCTCTATATCGAGCAACGAAAAGCTCACATTAGACTCGCTTCAATTCAAAACTAATTTAGAAAGTACCCCTTTTCTCATAACCCCAAAATACCAACATCCTCTAAACGAACCTCTGACCCTGAATGAACTTAGCCAAGTACTTTCCTAAGTGAAGTGCACTTCTCCTGGTAGTGATGGGATTTGCTATAAGATGCTGAAAAACCTCCCCAATGCTGGAAAATCTATTTTATTAAAATTATATAACAAGGCTTTCGAAACTGGCATCTACCCATCAGTATGGAATGAAGCATTAATTATACCCATCCAGAAACCCAATAAAGATGCATCATCAGCTGATAATTATAGACCAATAGCTCTGACATGCTGTATATTTAAGATTTTCGAGAGAATATTGAATAAGAGGCTACTATGGTTCCTCGAACAGAATCAACTCCTCTCAGAGTATCAATGTGGCTTCAGATCGAATCACTCGACTATAGACCACATAGTTACTATAGAAAGTGAAATATTAGACTCGTTCATTAATAAGGAATCTATTATAGCCGTCTCTTTCGATATAGAAAAAGCTTATGATACAGTTTGGCGCCGACCTATTCTATCAAAATTATCCGAATGGAATATTCAAGGAAATTTCCTCAATTTTGTATTAAATTTCCTTTCGAATAGAACATTCCGTGTAAAAGTTGGAACCACTGCTTCCAACATCTTCCAACAAGAAAACGGAGTGCCTCAAGGCAGTGTGATAAGTACAACGCTTTTTAAAATAGCTATGGACACCGTCCGCGAGCATATTACACCACTAGTAAGATATCGTCTGTATGTGGATGATTTGCTTATCTACATTCGAACAAAAGATATTGAATATGCCACTACATTAATACAAGAGACAGTGGATAAACTCGAGAATTGGAGCGATACTAACGGACTCAACTTTTCCACCCTAAAAACTCAAAGTATCATTTTTACCAAAAAGAGACGGACCCCACAAATCCAATTAACTCTCAAAAATTCCCCAATTAAACTTACTAACCAAATTAAATTTTTATGACTCATATTTGACTCTAGACTAACCTGGGTTCCCCACTTAAAGAGTCTCGTTGATAGATGTAAAAAATCTTTACATCTCTTAAGGATTCTATGCAATACCAAGTGGGGTGCAGACAGAAGTGTAATGCTGACACTATATCGTGCATATACCAGGTCCCTTCTGGACTACGGAAGTGTTGCGTACTCTTCTGCTAAGCCCAGTACACTTAAAATACTAGACCCGATACAAAATTTAGGCTTACGGATTGCAACTGGAGCTTTTAGATCAAGCCCGGCCAACAGTCTCCATGTGGAATGCGGAGAACTTCCTCTGGAGTTCAGACGTATGCTAAACTGTTTAAAATTCACATTAAAATCTGCATCTATGAACAGCGCATGCACCCCTAGACGGACTGACGAAGTAATGGTGCGGAAATACCAAACACAACCATCTAGGCAACGCCCATTGCTAGTTAGATACGAATCCTACTCCCATGGCACGAATATACAAAGAACTGAACTCTACGTTAGACCCTCACCGACTTACCTACCATGGACTGTACACAACCTAAGATTTGACTTGGAACTGACAAAATTTAAAAAGAAAAACCCCTTATCTACACATACTTACAAACACAACTTCAAAGCACATCTACAAAAAAATACAGATACGTTATTCATCTACACGGACGGATCTAAGACTTCACAAGGCACGGCCGCAGCAGCTGTAATTGATAAAAAGACCGTCAGCATTAAACTGCCAGACCTTACAAGTAGCTATTCAGCTGAACTGCATGCCATTCTACTCGCCTTAGAGAACATTCAGGACGTAACACAAGACAAGATAACGATATGTACTGACTCACTCAGCGCAATAACAGGACTACAGAACACTTACAGTCCAAACCCACTTAACATACAAATACTACAACGGATTTACGACACGAAGAAACTGATAACAATATACTGGCTCCCAGGACACGAAGACATTGAACAAAATACAATAGTCGACAAAATTGCCAAGACTGCAACAAAACAACAACAACAGGACATAAACCACATAACGTACAGAGATATGCAGAATGAAGCCAAGAAAATAGTTATAGAGAAGTGGCAGAGATCCTGGCACATAACAATAGACAACAAACTAAGAGAAATTAAACAAACAGTCGGTAAATGGTCATCCAGCATAAGGCAGAATAGAAGAGAAGAAGTTGTCTTATGCCGCCTAAGAATAGGCCATTCACGGCTGACGCACGTACACCTCATGACGAGACAGGACAGACCGATATGTGAAGTATGTAACACCCCACTGACAATAAAACACATTTTGACTAAATGTCGGTTGAGAGAAAACTATGACTTACCGGACAACATGACTGAACTACTCTCAGATAGAAGCCAGTATATAGACAAGATATACACTTATTTAAAAAATACTAATATATTTAACAAACTTTGACATTACGTCACATAATAAGGCCCTCTACTTACGTATCTGTCTAACATTATCTATACAGGTAATCTGAAAAGCGGATATATCTATCTTTGAGGATAACATTACACCAATCTATTTTCAAGCATTAACTAAATCTGAACATAAACAATACAGACACAAACTAAACTGTTTGCTATGAACAAATTGCAGCATTAAATACATATTAATTGGTGAATTACTCTGTAGCGAAAAACAATAACAATAATAACAAGCAATGTAGTAATAATGTGTAATATAAGTATATAGATAATGAAAAGGAATAATGAAATAATATAAGTATATAGATAATGTATCGATAATGATAAGTATAATGTATAGATAATGATAAGTATAATGTATGTATAATATAATGATAAGCAATATAAGTATATAGATAATGATAAGGAATAATGTAATAATAATAGTGTGTAATAAAAGTATATATATATATATAATAAGGAATAATGTAATAATAATAATAATGTGTAATATAAGTATATATATAATAATAAGGAATAATGTATTAATTAGAATATTAATGAATAAAAAAAATTATATAGATATATTAATGAACGCTATAAGTCTATAGATATTAATAATGTATAATGTATGTATAATGTAAATATAAACAATTAACATAGATATAGTGCAATAATATAAGCATATGTATATATGTGTGTATATGTGTATGAATTCTGTAATCATGTAATCATCATTTATTGTCAAATCATCATATCTCCATTTATTGTCAAATCATCATATCTCCATTTATTGTTAAATCACCATTTATTGTAATCACTGTTATCATCATTTATGTAATCATCATTTATTGTTATAGAGTATATCGCTAAAAACTGCGAAACTTTTAATAAATAAATAAAACAAGTATTATTTTGCCCCCAAAAAATTGATCGAGTTTGAAAACCACAAAAATCAGTTGATCAGGAAATTGCGTTTACAAAAATTATTAATTTGCCTTTTACGGTAAAAGTTACTAACTGCAACGAATTGTATTTTTTTTTTAATATATATTATTATACTTTCCCTGTTTTGATCAAAGTTTATATAATATATCCGCGTCAAAAAAGCTTCTGATTGTACAATCTATATTTTTTCCAGCGTTGAAATAAACAATAACAAATAATTAAAAAAACAAAACTGAACGAAACTCCACAAACTAATGAAGTATCTTTTGAAAATAAGTAATATCAGTTTATTAGGATTGGGCATTTCCTTGGGGATAAAAACACTAATGTTCGCGTATTGAACGTAATTTTTTGTTATATTTCATCGAAACACGCTAAACAAGAACAGAAAATAAAGCTAAGAACATGTGACAGAAAGAAGGTTGGTTTACGCAGCATTCTTGTTTTGTTATAGAGAAATCCCAAGGACTGACCCTGTAAATGAGGGTTAGCTAACAGTACAACACAAAAAAAAGACATAATGAATAAACTAGTGGTTTGACGTTCACGATTATTAGTTGGCGGTGCCTTTGATATTTTTTTCCCATCTCTGATATTTAACGGTAATAGTAGGAAAAACTGAAATATATACTGAAAATAACTGAAAATAAAAAGAGCTTATCAACTCGATATAGTGCTTATTTAATTTTTTATGTTTTTATACTTCTTTGTGACGTAATAAATAATATTTCATAAGGGTCTATACTGATATTAAGGTGCAGTCCTAAACTGTTATTATCAATAGCAATAATTGCACTATATATAAAGAATAAATTAAAAAATAATGCATGAAATAATAACACTGGCTTCATTCTTAAATCAGTAGTTTTGAGAAAATTAGACGCGGCCAACGGCCATAGCCACGTTGAATACACCGGTTCCCGTAGATCGCCGAAGTTAAGCAACGTCGGGCGTGGTCAGTACCTGAATGGGTGATCGACCACGTGCTGTTGGCATTAGAAAAGGGTGGAAACTAATAGCCAAATAGTTGATGCGCCGTAAAAAAAAAGAAAAAAAAAAAAAAAAAAAGAAAAAAAAAAAAAAAAAAAAAAAAGAAAAGAAAAACTAGACGCAACTAGCCCTTTCTGCGTGAATTAATAAAATTAGGACTATGTTTCTAAGGCAACAATGTATTGTACTGAAGTACTTTTAAGAAATGTGTAGTTACCTACATAGGCAACGAATTCATCACTCATATTAACGAAAATATTATCCGAACTCATATTGGGAAAAAATGGACTGAAGCCATTTTTGCATGTATCGATTCAATTTTCTGAAGACTAGTCATTCATTTTAGAATATATGAATTTTCTTTATTTGAAAAGGTTTGAAATGAATCTTATCGCTGACATGATCTCACTGGGATTTCCGAAAAGTGAAACATTTTCGAGGTTCGGAGAAGGTAAGCATATCTGAAGCTCAAAATAAAATACAAAATTTGTATTTTATGCCACGCTCAACTCAAGATGTGCCATTTTTTCACATTCAACTAAGAGCAGGTTTAATCCCGTAAGCTCGATTTGGTGGCTGACTAATGGAATAATTTCATACTCGCAGAAGAAAGATAGAAACTGAGGAATTCCATTGGACCAAACTTTTGGAGTTCTGTCAATTTTTAGTAACAGTGCAAAATGTTTGGAAAAAATACAAACCCCACTTTCTTGTCTTCTATTACTTATTCAAGATAAATCTTCCCGTTTCTTATCTTATTGTTTGTAATTGTATTCAGTTAAGGTACCTATCCGTTTTAAGACGCATAAAAAGAATTTTAGGATCTCCTTTCAAAATGAATATGTCTTGTAGCTGGATAATGAGGCAGAAAGTCTAAATGACGCTCTAATTTTTTTTTTTAAAGAATTGTCGTATTTAATCCAGATTTCGTCAAAAATGTTCATAATTCCCTAAAATATGTATCCTGGTTGTTTTAACTTGTCGATTTAACTTATTTTCAAGGCTTTCCAATGGCCTGCTCGATAAAATTCAGAAGGGCCTAACCAAGCTTCCGACCGATGACAGGTGTGGAGGCAGTTCAGTAAACCCCTGAAATCAGCGCACTTCAAGAAAAAGAATGTCATTGCTAACACTTGACAGGCGGATCACAGCAGCAGATCTCTGAGCCACTATGTGTTGCTTAATATGTACAAGACTTTATAATTGTTATGAGTTGTGGTTTGCTGGGGGAAAGTTGGAATCTGGATAATATTACGAACGAAAGGGACATTTAGATATTTATGGAGGTTTTGGTTAAAACGGGGGCATTCTTATGACGTCTTATGTTCGATTTTTAGCAGTTCTGCAGAATTTTGAGGAGTATGCCCACGGGTTGCAGTAGTAAGTTATAAGGGATCAGTTTGTTTTCAGTAATTAGATGAGATTTGCGATTTAATAATCTGTACAGTTGTCGTTTGATACACAATTATGTTAGGAAAAGGTTCTAAAATTTTCTTTCCATCTCCGACAACTAGGGGTACATCAGCAAGTATCATATAAAACACAAGTATTTTGCTGTTCTGAGTTGTACAGTATATCATTGATAAAAAAAAATGAGACGGAAGGTGTAAGAAAAGGGTTTTCGTCGGATAGAATGAAGGAAAAGATAGATGGTGCTTGTGAATATGGATGGTGCTACAGGTATGTATAAAGGTAATAGGCTTTATTGGGAGTGCTCTCAGCTGATGGAGATAGGCTATGGAGAAAAAACCAACGGGGGTGGGGGGGGGGGGGGGAGGGGGGATGCTGCGAATTCCTACTGGGCCTGGTGATTGATAGGCAGCGCGTGCCTCAGCGCAAACTAACCTTTCTTTCTTGTAACCTTAGCTTCTCTTCTCATAACCTAACCTACCTTTCTTGTAACCCTCGGCTTGCCTTACCGCAACCCTATGTATTGAATAACCCCATTTTCCTGTTCCTTACTAGCAGAGTTGGAAATTATTGTACGAATAATTATTAAAATATCGGATAATGGAAAAAATAATTTATTTATTATAGAATAATTGTAATTGTGAATAATCTTAAACGCGGTCATTCGTTATTCCATAGTTATCTGCTACGTCCTAATAGTCATTAATTTGATTCTGTATAATATTTATTTATTTAAATATTAATGTCCTGTTATAATATTACTATAATACTACTTATTATAACAGATTATTAGGAGGGGTTCTCCACAGGATGACACCAGGATTCTTTTAGAAGGAAAGCCACTACCCTTGGTGGAAATCAAACACACAAACACTGGCACGGATTCGTCATGCCATAGCTCCCTACTTAACATTTTAAATTCATTCAAAGTCTATGTTTTAAAACGAGGAAACTTTCGACATATCAAAGGCCCACCATTATATTGTGTTCCTTATTATCGAAAATGAAGAATTTTTTTCTGCGAACGGAATAATAACTTTCAATCCTCATTTCCAGGGACCCGATGGCCGTGAGGGTTAAGGCGTGAGCACTTCACACTCCGTGCCAAAGGTCGTGGGTTCGATTCCCACTAGAGGTGGTGGCTTTTCTTTAGAAAAAAGAAAAGGCATCACCCCTATCCTGGCTAGAAAAGGGTGGTAACCTATAGATAACCCGTCCTAAAATTCGTAGTTAATAATAAACGGACGTTAAAATTAAAATGAATCATTTCCAGGGAACCCGTGCGTACTTAAGCAACACTGAATCCTTTCAAATATTAAATGAAATATTTTATTTCAATATTAGCTCAAGTATACCTAAATTTTAAACTGTTTCTCCCTATCGACAAAGAGAGAAACAGCTGGTCAACCCAGCTTATGAGGTTGACAACATGAAGCAAACCGGAAGTGCCGACCAGAAACTTGCACGTTTCAGATCACATAGACCACGAATATGACGGTGGTTCAAATCTTTATGTATATATAGTTGTCTGTTCGCTCTCTCACCAGTTCAAAAATGTTCCAATTTTGATGAAATTTGGAAAAAAAATCGTTCGTCAATTTTAATGGTCCAGTTCGTTAACCAGTAGAATCCGTCCACCGGAACATGGTTTTTAGAGTGAAATTCACGCAAAAAAATCTTTCCGCTAACATCATATGCTTGCTAGTACTCGTTTTGCTTCCTTAGAGTAAGAAAACGAATGAAGCCATTTTTACAACGATATCAGTAATTGTGTACGTGTAAAATTGATGCAATTACTTTTCCAAAGCAATTTTCAGTTTGGCTATTCAGAAAGAATCAATCGTTTGATTGGACTTGGTTGAAACATAGGTATTCCAAATGTTTGATATTCATGTAGTCAAAGATATTTAAATTTTAGATGCGTTTGGAGGTAAGAAAGTATCAGGAAAAAAATATATTAATACACATGCCAATTTTTCGAATCTTGGTATATTGTCTAAAATATCACGAAAACGGTTGGAAAATCGTGGTAAGTGGCAGTACACCATTCGAAAGCTTACTAAAAAAAAAAAAAAATCAGTCCCATAACAGGCCACAAGGGCCCTGAGGGGCAGATACTATAGAGGTATCTGATTCATGACCAAACGGCACACTAGGGAGATAGTGTGGTCAGCACTATGCTCCGGCCGCCTGATTTTCTCCTTGGCTGCTTCGACTGCTAGAGTCATTAGCACCAACCAAGGTACCCATTATTAAATTAATTAAAGGCTGGGTTGGCCAAGGGACGGTCAGGGAGGCCGAATTCAACCCACGAACGAAGACACTAGAAGAAAAAATCTTTAGTGCTTGCTCGGGATTTGAACTCAGGCCTCCAGCTTATAAGTCCAGAGCACTGAGCTAACCTCGCCCCCCCCCCCCGAAAGCTTACTAAATACTCTACAAAAAAGATTCAGATGTAATTTTCGATGGAGCGATGTCAATCGGAGAAATAAGTGCTTATAACTTAGAAGTTGTTAGGTATGTTCTTTTCAACGAGGTTTAGTCTCTGTTTACCTAAATTTTTAATTTGTTGTTGCTTTGTGCAACATGAGAGACATTGTTATAGTTTATCCAAGAGCGAACGTTGGAGTAATTTCCGCTTTGGATACAATCAGTTTCCTGTTGCGCTCAAAATCTTATATTCTCATTCCTTAATATATAATTGTATATTTTTCACGAAAGATCAAAATATATTAATTAAAGCTTCTATTTCTTTACTATTGAGACTAGGGATATGAACATAAACGCGCAAAAATGACGCAGTTCCTGCGACTCGTTTTTTTTCTAAAATAGGCTGAGCGTCAATTGATCTTTTCCCTAGTTTAAAAAAATCATGATGTCTAGTTTTGAGAACCATTATGTAAAAATTTCGCTCATCCACTTCATATTACCATATCTGCATTAATGTATAATGTAGATTTTTAACATACATTATTTTCTCAATATATACTTTTCTTGAATTTTTTTTTTTTTTTAATATTTCTCCATGCGCTATTGTTCAGCTACAAATAGATTCATTATATTTTGTTCCACATTTAGTTTAAAACGAGATATTGTATTCTTCATAAAGGATAATAGGTTTTCCTCTTCATTCCTCTACTTTATCTCCGTTGGAATTAGTTTGTAATATCCTCTTTGTACATGTATAAATCCATTTCATTTCCCAGCACTCAACAACTTCAAAGCTGATTACAATTTCTCCGGTAGTTGTTTAAAAGGCCATTCTCCAATGAGAATGGAAACAATAGGATTATAGTTTAATCCATAAATTATGTATTTTTCCTTTTTGCATTGTTCAAATAACAATAATTCCTTCTTTACTTTATTTAGAGGAACATTTATATTCCTTATTTATATTTCCTTATTTTAATTTAAACCTCGCCCTAAATTATAGTTATGGCGTAATACCAAGGAAACGAGTTTTACTATTTTCTTCATTATATCTCCTAAATACTCAAGGACTTATTTCATGGGCGTATATAGATAACAATTTCGGGGGGGGGGACCATTTCCCGAATATGGAATACTAACAATCTTCAACTCGGCATAGTTTTAGCCAACTAAAACGCTATTAAACCCACAATAAAATATTTTTTATGATCTAAGTTCTCTTATTTAATTTATTTTTAAGAGCTTTATGACACATTTTTACCGTTGCAATAATAACCATGTATTTTAATTTGATGTAGCAGTAGAAGTTTCAATATATATTATTTTGGATAAAAAATAATCTTAATTCTTTCTATTTTTAGGTTACAGATATATTTTTCATATTATCAAGTATTCAAATCGACTTGAGTCGATTCGTAGTAGTGATGGGCGATTCGTAGTAGTGATGGGCGATTCGTAGTAGTGATGAGCGATTCGTAGTAGTGATGGGCGATTCGTAGTAGTGATGGGCGATTCGTAGTAGTGATGGGCGATTCGTAGTAGTGATGGGCGATTCGTAGTAGTGATGGGCGATTCGTAGTAGTGATGGGCGATTCGTAATAGTGATGGGCGATTCGTAGTAGTGATGGGCGATTCGTAGTAGTGATGGGCGATTCGTAGTAGTGATGGGAGATTCTGGAATCGAAATGAAACCTACAAATTTCGTAATAATAAGTAATCGTGAAATCAACCCATATCATAGATCGATCTTCTGAGCCTAGAAGATCGATCTGAACTCGCTGATCTTTTTTGCGGACGATATTTTATTTCTGATCGAAATAACATAAAATACAAAAGATCGCCCAACACTTCTACCGAATCAATTCCCCAACTTCGTCCAAAAAAAAACGTCATTCGTCCACTAAAACATCCATCATTCTAGAACTTCAATTATCCTATAAAGTATGAATCCGTGGCTAAACACTTATACATTACATTGGCAACATTTTTACCCCGCGACAACATTGTCACTTCTGTTGAACCTATACTAATCATCAAAGAGCAGGAAAACAGCTTACATCACAGTATTATAAAAACACCATACATTTTAACGAGGAATTAAGGAGAAATTCATACAAAAGTTCAAACATTTTTAACTAAAATATGAATAATTTCAGCCTGTTTTTATTTTAAGATATATTTATTAGGAGATATTTTACATTCATTCAGACGATTTACTCATCCCAAAAAGGAACACCTAAAAGTCCCCTATTTATAAAATGTGTGTATAACCACTAAATGTATTGTCGTCCTTGAATAATCAGTAAAATGATTCACAAAAAAACAAGTATGCTCAATCACAACAGACAATGGTCGTTTCTGCAGAAAAAAATCTTTTGGTATTTTGCGATCATAAATTTTTTTTAGCAATTTAACAGTTATTACGTTTCAGATCTCGGATAAAGCAACAGCCTTTTTTAAGCATCCATTTATTTTCGACCTTCAAAACATGGGAGGGGGAGTTGCTTCCCTAAGAAGGCGACCATTAATTTAAGAAAATTACATATTAAATATAAATATTGTTTTTACATCATTTTTTCCCTTATTTTAAATTAGAATTAGCATTTTTTTAAAAATGTAAAATTAAACGAAATTAGGTAAAATTAAAAAGAAAATTAAGAGGGGCATAAATTGGGGAACTCCTTTCGCTCTCTTCCTAATATTTCTGTTCTTCCTTATAATCTTTGGGGATTATGTTATTTGCACATTATTCACATAGACAAATGTTTCCCATATTTTCTTCTGTAATCTGATATTGCAGTTTGTACGGGATAATTTAGGTCAAAAAAATTATTAAAGATCATAATATATTATCTTTAGACTCCTACCCATAGTAAACTCAAACCATAAAATTCCTGATCGCCAGTTTGGCTTCCGTCCAACTACCCAACAAGTCTTCCGTGTAGTTGACACCATTTTCTCCACACTCGAGCAAAAGGGCTTGTGTTCCGGTGTCTTTCTTGTCGTAGCTCAGGCCTTTGATCGAGTGTGCATCCCGGTCTTCTTTACAAACTCAAAACATTCCTTCCTTTCCATTTCTATCTTATTCTAAAATCATATCTTGAAAATCGTACATTCCATATTGAATACGGCTCTTCAATTTCCTCTCCTCGAAGCATTAAAGCAGGTGTTCCCCAAGGCAGTATCCTTGCTCCTCTCCTTTATTCTATATTTACTTCAGATATCCGAACAACCCCAAATATTGTCACGTGTGCATTAGCCGATGACACTGCCTTCCGCCAACGGCCATAGCCACGTTGAATGCACCGGTTCCCGTAGATCAACGAAGTTAAGCAACGCCGGACGTGGCCAGTACCTGAATGGGTGACCGACCACGTGCTGTTGGCATTATAGAAAAGGGTGGCAACCTGTAGACAGCCCGGCGTTAATAGCCGTAATGTTGATACGCCGTTAAACACAAACAAAAAAAAAAACACTGCCTTCTTTTTTCCTCTCCCGATCCTAAATTGGCATCTGAAAAACTGCAAACCTACCTCAATGACGTCAAGAAATGGGTAAACAAATGGAGGATTCAAATGAACCCAGAGAAATGTACGCAAGTAACTTTCACCCTGCGACGAGCTGAATGCCCTCCAGAAAAATCCACAATCCCAATACCCCAATCCAACGAGGTTCGATATTTAGGTTTCCACCTCGACAAGCGACTTACCTGGAAAACACACATAAAACACAAGAGACAAGAAACGCTTCTCCGACGACTTATTGGACCTAAGTCAAAACTTGACACAAAAAACAAACTGACAATATACAAGACTATAATAAGACCGATATGGACATACGGCATAGAACTATGGGGATCAGCTAAGCCATCAAATATAAACATTATCAAACGTTTTCAATCCAAAGTCCTTCGTAAAATCCTTAACGCTCCTTTCTACGTCTCAAACTTGACTATCCACCGAGACACTGATATACCCTTTGTCCATGATTTTGCCAAATCCCGATTCCTGATTTTTTTTTCTAAACTCCCAGCCCACCCCAATCCTCTTGGCAGATCCCTCTCTTCCAATGTTATTCCTGATAATTCTCCTCGCCGTCTCCGCCGCCATTGGCCACGAGACAACTTATTGCAAGAAATTGTGTGAATATTGTAAATAGTGTACATAGTTCAACCAATTTTACATTAAAATAAGATAAGAACAGAACTGTCATTGGGAGTAGCAGTAATGTCTGCCTTCTCCCCTCATCTCATCCAGTGTGTTGCCATTGTTTGATCAAATTTACTTAGTGTACATATTTGTACAGATCGTAAATATCAATAAAGGAGAAAAAAATATATTATCTTCACTTATTACTTATATTATATTTATTGTTGTATTTATCTGATTCAATTTCATTTGTATCTCTGACAAAGTCTTGAATGTCAAACTAATATTGTGAAAATAAAAACATCACTTTTTTCACAAAAAAAAAATGTTTATTCAATTATAGTGAACGATACAAATATAAACATCATACTTGGTTATTTACAAGATTAACACTCTCTTCTGATTTATTAAATTATTTGAATTTTAAGTGGGATTAAAAAATTACTTAAACCAATACACCCATTTCAAGGATTGAAAAAAAAAATAAGTTAACTGTTTCAAGAAATTATAAATTATAGGACAGAGGAGTTGTATTAAATGCCAAAAATAGATTAGGCAGGTGCAAGCTGAGCCAGGAGAGAAAGTTTCTTAAAATATGTAAAATTCTTCAATCCTTGGCCCTAGAGATAAGACTAAAATTGAGCTCTAAAAGACAAGATAATTTGACGGCAAAATAAGTGTGTTTAGACCTAGGGGCATATTTATTTGTGATGGCCATTCTGAGTCGTAATATATGAATATTAGGGCATTATTAGGGTCAAAAGAATACAATCTAGTTTCATAATATTTCATAATTTGGAGTCTCCCGTGGTCTAGTGGCTAGCGCCTTAGATTCATAAGCAGGAGATGGTGGGTTCGATTCCCACCGCCGGCAGGAATTTTCTTACCTCAGAGCTTGCTGGGAAAATTCCTCGTTGCACCCTGGATGTCGGCCTAATGGAGATGTAGATGTGGCGTAAAAAAAAAAAAAAAAAAAAAAAAAAAAAAAAAAAAAAAAAAAAAAAAAAAAAAAAAAAAAAAAAAAAAAATCATAATCATTATTGCTATATAATCAATATGCATCATCATTTAGGGATCAAATGAGCTAACCTCCTGAAGAAAATTGAAAATGCCATGGAAGCGTTGCATGAAAATAATAATAATTAACAGAACGTTTTCGAGGTCACCTCAGTGTCCTCCTATGGCTCAGAAAGGTTCATTCGAGCCTTCAACCGAATAATAAAAACATAAAATTGTTAGAATATATACGGGGGAGGAATATTATATATATATCAGAGTTTTTTCAAGTTTAAACAGAGAGTTATGAAACGTCGAAATTTCCACTCAGCACACTCGGATTATGCCATCGTGTCAGAGGAGTGTAAAAACACGCCAACATAATTTGATTCTTATTTTAGCTAAGGTCAAGATGCCACTAAAGTGATGACTTACTAGGAGTCAAACCAGGTTCACGGGGGATCGACACGGGAATGAAGGAAAAGCTAGGGGCAAACAAGGCCAAACGAGGAGAGCATGCATATTCATTTAGTAGGGAGAGTGAATCAAAATTAGATACCGAAGCGGGTCATGGAGTCCTACAGGGCTGTCTTCTGAGCACAATACTTTTTCACGTTGTCGTATCGGAAATGGTAGATTTGTAGCTGCGCGTCGTATAATATGTACATTTAGTAAAGATTTTGGAATTTGAACAGCAATTAGCGAAAAAATCAAAATATTCGCTATAGGTAGTTTTGATCAATTGAATTTTATTTGGAATCTAACAAACGTTATTAACGTCTAATTTACCAATAATGATTGCTTTGTTCTCATACAGAATATATTTTTTGGTTACTTTTACAGCCATTGACATATAGCACTTAATTTTAAAATTGCAATACGTAGTTAACTAAAAATCTAAACCTAAGCCACTTTCATTCTCAACACATCATAATATGATTCGATTAAGATATTATCTTTAGTGACATACATTATAATTGTAAAGGGAAAAACCCTAATATTCTTGAAATATTTAATGCGTATTTAATTAATAAAAGACTTTCAAGGATCATATTATGTGCCTTTGACAGAAAATTGAGCAGCTTCTAAATCGGGATAATGTTTCAGCGGAATTAGGCTTTTTATTCCTCGTTTAGTCATAAATCATCTAGGTCATAGACCATTTGATTAAATTACTCGTAATATCCGTAGAAATTGTAGAGACGAGGCCCCGACATTGACTTTACACTTCATTCGGGGGACTAAAATACAAGTTGCGTAAGTCAAGATCTTGTTTTGTAGTACATACATTTTGGGTTTAAGTACTAGGTTAATTGTATGAAAATAAACTTCGGACCATAAAAAATACAGTAGGAATGGCCATAGTGTCATCGCGACAATAAACAGGAAGAAGTCTCGCTCGATTACGAATTTGACATATTCGACTAATCCACCAGACATTACAGACCAATATGCAATATATGTAGCACAGAACGAGCAATTACAATATGCATACATCAATACTATACTGACCTAACTCAAGAACACAGGACTCTACAACCTTATTTGATGATCGTCTGTAATATTGGCTAATTAGATATTATATTTCCATCGATACTAAGAACTATTTATAGGTGAACCTTTCAGTTAATAAATTACATACCTACACATATATAACAACAATAACCATGCTGTTATCCTTGAATACCTAAGTTCAGAGGATTCTGTTCTTTTTCCTGGCATTATGGCACACTCATACAATAAAATAAATAAATAATTGTTTTGTCAGTAACAGTAATTTTGAGCTATCGTTAAGACATAAAGGTAAATCAAATACACGTCATTGTCTTGACAACTGAATAGCTTGTATTATCAATTGTTAAATTTTCTTTTCTGCAACTATAGTGAAGGATAGAATTTAAGAGGATTAGACTGGGTACTAGTGAGGTAGGTACCCTCGTAAGTACAGTGAGAAGATTTAAAAGAGATGGCGTGGTAAGTGGAGGAATCTAAGAAGCAGAAATGGCAGTTACACAGGAAAGATGATTTTAGTTGCGTGATTCTTCGAGAAATATTGGATTTCCTGTGTTATCGAAGACGAGTACCTACATCATAAAGGTATGTCAGAAGACGGGAGCAATAATATAGAAATAGTTTCTTAGCCATAAACTTCCAATCCATAAAATAACTCGAAGAATTCACTCAACATCGGCATGTTTCTATAAACCTGGGACTGCATTAACATCCCCTACAAGTAAGTCATCAGGCGAACGTCCTTCCTGTTTGCGCACGTACCCAGATCGTGCGGATGCATTAAACAGCCTATCGCCTTCCTGTATTATTATGAGGGCATTGCTACGGCAGCCCCCATCCTCGGTTTCCCAGGAACGTGTTAATAGGATGCTGCCTGACCGCTACCAGCATCTTCCATAATGGCTGATATCTGCATCCTTCAGTGGACTCGGGAGATTTGTCAGCTACCCTCATCTTCCTCAACTACTGCGGGCGTCGTGAGGTTTCTCACGTTGTAAGATCAGGATTTCTATCTGGTCTTCAGCATTCCTTGTACCTTGGCGATGTTTGCCTCTTTAAAGCAAATGTTGTTAAAGAATCCGTGCCGCATACAAGCGTTGCTGATGTTTGTTCAGGAGAGCCGTATTATATTTTACAGAAGTTTTTTCATTCAATGGTTCATTCCACAACGGATACAACTTCTAGAATCTAGAGGTTGGGAATGCTGTTGGTCTGTCATTTTGATTTAAATAGTGTAGCATTCATGTGAACCTCCAAGCAATGCTTTAAAGTAGTTTGTTTATCCGCCACACATTCTTCTGGACACCTCAGGTTTTCTTCAGAGAAAGAACATTTTTTAACTAGACTTTTTTCAGTTTCGGAATCACGGAAAGTATGCGCTTTTCGACAAACGAACACCCTTTAGAAAAGTAAATTAGACAAAATTACGAACACCGTTTTTTTCTTTTTGGTTAACCTTTCGGACTTACATTGACGATGTATTTTTATTCACATATTTTTAATTCCAGGGAAATCGTGTACTTTTTTTTTTTTTTGTCATTTTGGCAAGCAGTTTTGCACTTGTTATTCTAATTGAGACTTGATACTTATTTAGAACAGACATGAATATCGGTAAAGCAGCCTCAGCGGGAGAGAGCAGAATGCCAAGGCAGTCCGGTATATGTGAGCTTTCTGATTGGCCCACCACCGGGCAGGTGCAACCCAGAACCTTCAGGGCTGTAACCAAGACGACCTTTCCTACAACCTCGGTGCGCAGCCCTGATTCATGTCGTCATTAATAAATGTCCTATTTAGTCCTCATCCATTGGAGTTGGGCGGGACTTGACAGCGATTGTCCTGTCAGCTGACTGCAGATCGTATCGGACAATGGACCACAGAAGATAGAATAATGGCTGACTTACGCGGCTCAAGTGACGTTTTTATGCGGACTACTTATTCGAGTTGATCTAGTCACTGCTTGAAGTCATTATTTTGACTCGAATGTCCGGCGAGATTAAGACTTTGGAGTTTTATCTTCAATCTGTGACACAAATCCTAGAGTATGTATACAAAGCTCTTACAACATAATTTGAGTGCTAAATAAGATTATTCAGACCTCATTGAATAACACAGGTCAACATTTGATCCAAAATAAATACTCGGAGCGGCATGGTCCTTATTGGGGTCGCTGATTACGTTGATCGGGTTGGTTAACCTTCATCACATCAGATTCAAGGGCATTTGAAGGTCAAACACAGAAAAATAAACAAAGGGAAAACTTCATGCGTATGCTTTTGAGGTACCTGAGTACGAATCTGGATATTGTTTGACCTGAAGCCTTTTCCGAGAGACAACTTGAGAGTAATTTCAAGGTCAAATAGAGGGTAGAAAAGTGGAAGAAATCTGAAAAAAAAAATCATTCAAATATCCATTTTCTGGGAGGCAGTGTGAGTCAAACAAACTACGGGTTCGGACTCAGGGACCTCAAAAACATACGCACGAAGTACTTCAGATTTTTCCTACGTTTCTTTTTTCTCTATTGGATCTGATGTGACGAAGGTTCACCAACCCTCTCATTTTAATCAGCGACCCCAAAAAACCCAGAAGGACCATACCGCAAAGAGTGTTTTTTTTTTATCAAATGTTTACCTGTGTTATTATTAGGGAAGGCTAGGCCGATGTGTAATAATCTACTGACATTACTATATTATTAGGGCCCAAAGAATACAATCTAATTTTATTATTTTTCATGGCCAAAAGTAATAGGCCTCCAAAAACGGCCTACTTATTGTAACACTTTAGAAAATTGACAGGAATGCCTTCTTCGGTGGAGAACTATGCTTGATGTTTCCAAGGCGTCGATTTCGTTGCATTTAAGATGTTATATAATGAGTTTCTATTCTAAGCTCACCGAACAACGCTAGGGATAAGCAATGAATAGAAACAAACTAAGATGACGCAGTTCTTGCGTTTTTATATGTTCAAAATAGGATTGTAAGTTTTGAATTTAAGCGGTAATTTTGAACACTAAAGACTAATTATATAGCCATAAACTGTATTTCTACCAGACTAAATCTTAACACAATCTGTATTTTACATTTGTTTTCTTTTTCCTTTTTCTTGGGGGGGGGGGCAGCTAATTCGATTCAGCGTTATACCCTGCAATATTTCAACATATTGTTTTTTCCTCCAAATATTTCAGTAACTCACTGCACCGAAGATTCTCCTTAAAATCCACCTCTCGGAAATGAGTAGTTTGTTTTCTGGTCATGCTTTTAGCTGTAAGGTCTTTTACAGACTGATATTTGCCCTAGGGTGAAGATTCCTGCTGTTGAAACGATTGGAATGTTCTATCAGCAGTATTGATCCAAATGCAATTAGTATTAGAGGTAAGTTCTCATTACTCGTATGAGGCGCCAAATAGAGAGCATATCAAGACCTTGGAATAGAAACGGCGAAATGTTTTTAAAAAAAATATTTTAAAATAGAAAAAAATAGCAATATTAAGGACCAAATTAAACCAACAAGCACAAAAACCAATATTTCAAAATTCTATAAAACAATTGGGACCCATACTACTTTGAGGAATCGGCACATCTATTACAGAAAATAATTGTACAACACGCTAAAAGCATAAACACAAGTAAAGAGAAAAGTACAACATTGACAGAACATGCACTAACTAAAAAATATAATTTTAATTTTAAGTTCATATTTTAAATAAAATAAGGAACACATTAAAAATAAAGATTATTTTTTTTTTTTTTATAATTTATTTATGAGCACCCCGCATTGACAGCGTTTCGCCCAGGTACACATATAAAATAGAAATACATAACAACAACAAAATAGTTACAATATTACATAATTACAAATCCAATTACATTATTGTGTGTTTTAATCTAATTATACAATTAACTTTGTATAAAATAAAGATTAAAAAAAATGTTTATATAACTAAAAATTAAAAAAATAGCCATAAATTAAAAAATGTCCATCAAACTTTCCATAGTATTATAGGTTAAACCTTTTGAAGAATTACCAATAATCGATAACAATTTAAAAAAAGAATCATTAAAATACGGCCATTTTACGGGCACAGATGACATGTCAATTTTACGCCTGATTCAAAAGGGAGGAACATGACGACACGACTTCCCTACAACGTAATACTAGAATTTAAAAGTACATCTATGAAGGGAAAGGATAAGGATATATTTTTTTTAAATAGAAAAAAATATATATTTGGAAATACAGAAAAAGTATAAATTTG
The DNA here is from genome assembly GCA_946811695.1 of Gonocerus acuteangulatus. NCBI lineage: Eukaryota > Metazoa > Arthropoda > Insecta > Hemiptera > Coreidae > Gonocerus > Gonocerus acuteangulatus. Next base: position 56,835,292 of record OX328129.1, on the reverse strand, counting down.
TATGGGAAAGCCTCTGAAGAGGTGCGACACAAGCACGAAACATATTGGGCTAAATATTTCATATATATATATATATATATATATATATATATATATATATATATATATACATAGCTCTTTCTGCTATATACTTTGAAGTGGATTGAAGGCTTTGAAATCCAATATAAATATTATGCGTCATTGGGTTATCTTATGCATGGTTACCGATATGAAGTAAGGAAATTAACCAAATGCGAACAACAGTTTGCCAGTATTACAGCAAGAGTGAGTTACGCTATTTCAAAAATTTAAGGAATTCTCTTTCAGTTTTTTTTTTTAAAACGAATTTAGTTTCCAATTCAAATGTATTTTACAGCCTCCTCGTACATTATATGTTCGTAGCAGCTTCTACCTCCATGAAGTTTTAAGTGGATTGAAGTCTATTTAAAGTCCGATATAAATGTTAACGAAGGTCCATTCAGTTCAGCAGGTGACCTTTTCATCCAAAGTACCCGGGTTTATCAATGAACCAAGTGCCGTCATTTTATGAATGATTGATTTCTTCTTCACGGGGGATCGAATAATTTAAACATTTACTACCTTACTATTACTTCAATTTAGATGTTAAGCTACGAGCTTAAAATGAAAACGTGAGCTTAATAAATTTTCGTTCCGATTTTATGAAGCATAAAAGTCAAGGGATATAAAGCACAGGGATGAGAGAGCTCCATTTATTTTTATGGATTAGTTCCATTTTTTTTTTCTTTGAATGCCTAAACACATAATAAAAAAGAATCCATCACACTTGAGCTGCATATCGAAGCATATTCCTCAGGAAGAAGCCTTATTTTTGAAAAATGACCTTAAACTATTTTTTTTTTAATTCAAAATAAACATAAAGATAAATAAAAACCTAATAATCTCATAATGTGCAAAAATTGGACCCTTGTTACCCTTGGTGTTATTTGTAATATTTTATTTTCTGACTTCGTGCTATTTCTGTTAGAAATTTACATCGATAAAATAATTTCACTGTTAAACTAACTTGAATATACTGGAAAAAACCTCCAATAGATCGATAATTAGCGCTAAAATAGGTCTAATGCACCGAATTCTATACAAATAAGTCCTTCCATTCTATCTTTACTATCCAGTTGCGTTGAAACCCTCATTTTACTGCTAGAAGCATACAAAAAAAAAAAAAAAAAAAAAAAAAAAAAAAAAAAAAAAAAAAAAAAACAAACAAGAACACAACACATGAAATGCAACTTAACCAACACGTTTGAACTCATACACTCACAACATTGGAACAATTTGAGTTGTCTACTGCTGAGATTTTACAACAAAACTTTTCTTAATTTCCTTTAATCAATTTATTCAGCCTTCTAATGACCAACCATCACAGACAAAGATATCTCAAATGTTTTCGATAGTTTAACACAATACATTAAAAACGCAGTATATCTATAAAAATGTTTTGTTTTTTTTTGTTTTGTTTTTTCGAATTATTCGACTTAGCCGAGACCTAACCAACATTTATCCAACATTGTTTAGTCGAATTTGGAACGTCTAGATAATCTTCAAGAAATTCCGTCCCTTTTGGGTACTCAAAACCAATACTCCATTTATTTTTCAGTATTCTCAAAAAAAAGTTAAGTATACCTATTGCCTTAAATGGATATTTTAAACACATTACTAAGAAAAATCTAAAGATTAGTTTATTATTTTGTTATTAATAATTAGCCTATCAAAGCCTGGCTATCTATAGGTTTCCACCCTTTTATAACACAAGCAGGACGTGATCGGTCACCCATTCAGATACTGGCCACAACCGACGTTCCTGAAGGTGATGAACTGGACCGGTGTTTTATACGTGGCTTCAAGATTATGTTTTTTGTGTTTTTATTATTTCTTTTACGACACACCGACTCACAGTGGGGCCAATCGACATTTCGTGTTTCAAGAAAGACTACAGCCTCTAAATGTTAACCAATTTCAATGATTTAATTTTTTTTTTTTTTTTAAATTGAGAGCTAATAAAATTTAGTACAACTTTGTCCAGGCAGATTTTTGTTTTTTGTTTCCCCTGTTTATTAACTTACGTGTAATTAACTGTGTGTATTTTGTTTTTCATCTAACTTATCAGCACTGATATTGTTATAATTAAACATTCAAATCCTGATTAGACTTGGAAAAAATCAGACTAAAATCTTGAAAACGCAAATTTATGTTAATTAAACAATGAGATAATTGAAATAATATGATTTTTGAATGATTTGAAAATAGATTTTTGAGTTAGATGAAAAATAAAATATTATTTTATGTTCAATTGTAAAAGATCGTGAATTATTTACACAAAAAAAAAAAAAAAAAAAAATCATTGAAATCAGTTAAGATTCAGAGGCTGTAGCCTTTTTTGAAACACGAAATATCGTTTGGCCCCAATGTGCGACGTCTGCGTCATTAGAACTAGCATTCATGGTGCAGCCAGGAATTTTCTCACCGAGCTCTGAAATGAGAAAAATCCCTTGTGCCGGAGTGACTCTAGCCCACACCCCTCGCTTCGACGTCTAGGCCATTAGCGCCAACATCCAGGATGCTGATGATTGATTGATTGATTAGTATTTCAATTTCTGTACTTTGTTTACGGTCATACACAAAAGAAAAAAAATGAGATAAAAAATCGAAACCTGACATAATAAACAATGTCAGTTCAGCAGGAGGTACCACATTGTTATATCGTCCCTACCATGTCATGCAAGGGAACGAACATATTCTATCCATTGACGAGTAATATATTGAAAAATGGTCTTATTGTATAGTTTATTTAAGACATTAATGTCTATTCTAAAGGGGTTAGAGTTGTGACAATTTGCGACAAGCCGTATCGTCCACAATCCAAGAGTAAAGTCTGAAATCTGAAAAACGAACTTTTGCATATTCGATAGTTTGACATGGCAGGGACGATATCTAGGCTCAGAATAAGCCACGCACTGATACTTGGAACAGAAATTATGCTGTTTTAACAAAAGGAATGTTTTATTCTGTACACAGTGTATGGAGTATGCATTCTGTTCACCGCATATGTATTTTCCATTCGTAGATACGTAGTTCTTCTAGTAAATGTAATTTACATATCATTGAACCGAATAGATAAATAATTATTAATGACAACATAATGGTTGGTAGTAATGTCAATCAACAATCTGGAATAATTAATGTACAGAGATAAATTGCAACGTTATCCGATGAAATAATATCTGAATTGTTGCAGTATTTACTCAGAATTCATATTAGCATTGTATAAATTATTCAGGTGAATAATTAGGTCAAATATTACTCCATTGGCATTGTTGTAGTGGCTTTGTTAATTAGTGTATAGTAAGGTTTTGTTGTAAATCTCAAACTCCGAATTATTGTACAATGCTGTACACGGTGTACAGTGTGTGTGGAACAATGACTGTACCGAATCTAGTTCTTCAACTTCTGCCTGTTTCTACAGTGTACAGTTTGCTGAGTAAGTAAGCACATGATGAGAAAGGGGCACCCTCATCAAATGCTGGGTAACTTTGAGTAAATTCCTCAGAAATGTGTAGAGCTTAGAACAGAATCATGATGAATTTGATATATGAAAATAACCCATAAAAATAAAATAACTCCGACTCGCAGGAACTAAGTAATTTTAGCGCGGTTCCGTTCATATCCCTAGTCTAATTTGGAAAGATTAAAATAGAAGCAGTTATTATTTTGGTTCCACCAGTCTTTTTTTTTTTTAATTAATTATTATAATGGCGTGTCAACCCTTAAGGTCACTAACGCCATTCCTGTGTGTAGTAAAGTCTTGAAAGGTCATGATTTACAATCTTACCTGGAAGGGTCTAGAACACACTAGAAACACTAGAAACGGACCCGCTAGTGACAAGGTCTTGGAATCCTGGAAATCTATATTTCTAACAATCAATTGTTTTTGTTATTTTACTTAACCAGTTTTATTGTCAAATACATTAGCCAACTATAAGCAATAAAAAAATAACAAGGAATAAAACAGAAAAAAAGAACCTTTCGAATAAACGAAATCAATTAATTTAAAGCTTTAAGCACTTATTTCTCCGATTGACATCGCCTAATTAAAACTTTCTTCAGAACCTTTTTTGTAGAGAATTTAGTAAGCTTTCGAATGGTAATCTTCCGCTTCACAAGATTGTCAACGGTTTTCGAGATACTAACGAAAGTATACAAAGTTACCAAAACTTTTTTTGTCTGTTAATAAAATATTTTATTCTAACCCTTCCTTTACTCTAAACGTAACAAAAATTTCAACATATTAGTGTTGATGAAATTCAAACATGCAGAAAATTTTTCAACTGTATTCCATAATTCTAAGAAGCAAAATCAAAGACAAACAACCCTCCCTAGGAAGGACGCTAGGCAGTTGAAAAGCTATATCTTGGAAATCCATATCTCTAACATTAAATTGTTTTTCTTATTTTTCTTAACCTGTTTTATTTTCAAATACATTATCCAACTATAAGCAATTAAAAAATAACAAGGAATAAAAAACAGACAAAAACAACAGTTCGAATAAGCGAAATCAATTACTTTAAAGTTTTAAGCTCTTATTTCTCCGATTGACATCGCCTAATCAAAACTTTCATTAGAACCTTTTTTAAGGAAAGTAAACAAAGTTACTAAAACTTTTTATGTCTGTTAATAAAATATTTTATTCTAACCCTTCCTTAACTCCAAACGTAACAAAAATTTCAAAGTATTAGTTTTAATGTATGTAGAACATGCAGAAAATATTTCAACAGAATCCCATGATTCCAAGTACCCAAACCAAAAACGGTATTCGAAAACTATTTTTCCAATTTTCTCGAAAACGGTTAAAGCTATCGCCTTGAAAATGGTTTCATTCGTTTTCCTAGCCCAAGAAGCCTAAAAAACGAGTACTTACAAGCTTATGAAGTCAAAAACGTAAGCGTTACGATTTTTTTTGCCAAAATTCGCCCCAAACGCCATCTTCCAGTGGGCGGATTCTGCTGGTTAACGAACTTGACCTTTCAAATTGGACGACGGATTTTTGTACCAAATTTCATCACAATCGGACCATTAGGGAAGCCAGAAATGAGCGAACAGACAAATATATATATATATACAAATTTGAACCACCGTTATTTTCGGTTTCTAGGGGTTCTGAAACGCGAAATTTTCTAGTCGGCACTTTCGGATTGTTTCATTGTATCAACCTTATAAGCGGGGTTCCTCCCTATGGGGGAGGGAGGAACCGCGTTAAAAAAAAACAAAAAGAGAAAGAAGATTTAAGGCGCCACAACAAGAAATTGGCTCCCCGGCCTTCTTCACGTTCGCTCATGAAAAGCACTATTTTCAATAAGTTTTTCATTTTCTTACTTTGTTTTACTAAAATACACATTTTACTATTAAATGCAATTTAAAACAAAAAGCAAGCCAATTAAAAAGGAAGTTAAACACAAAGGAAAACCCGTTCAAAGTTTTAAGCACTTATTTCTCCGACTGATATCACCGAATCGAAAATGGGTTAGGAATCTTTTTAGTAGAGAATTTAGTAAGCTTCCGAATAGTTAACATTTACTTACCACGGTTTCTTAACCGTTTTCGAGATATTTAGAAAAATGTACCTAGATCCCAAAACTTTTCAAGTCTACTAATAGTATTAATAAATTTGTGTTTATATTCATTATATATATATAAGGTCAACCTCATGACCGGGTTTCACCCCTATGGAGGAAGGGAGGAACAGATCACGAAAATAACGGTGGTTCAAATTATTTACCATACATATGTACATATATGTACTTTCGCGCTGTAGCAGCCTCAAAAATGAACCGATTTTGATGAACTTTACACAAACCATTCGTTCAATTTGAAAGATCGACTTCGTTAACCAGCAGAATCCGTCCACCGGATATGGCGTTCGGACGAAATTCGTGCGAAAAAAAAAATCGTTACGCTTAGGTTTTTGAGTTCACATGCTTGCAGGTACTCGTCTTATATGTTTCTTAAGATAGAAAAACGAATGAAACCAATGTTTTTGTAACTCTTTTTTTTTTGTGGGTACTTAATGGGATTCAATTGTTTGAAGAGGAGGTTGATGACATTCTTTTCCAATTTCATCGATATTTATTTAATGATGACATACATATATAAATCAATGAGTTTTTTTTTTTTTTTTTTTTTTTTTTTTTTTTTATCCACCTTCACATTCTGCCTTCGTGTTGACGTTATAAGGGTCTTTTCCCCTTCAAGGAGAGTTGAAAACGCGGTGAAAAAAATATTCTGAGGAAGAGTGTTATGATTTTCTGTTACATCATGGTACGATCAATATTCGTTACTTAGGGAAAATGGAAACAAAAAAAGATAGTAGAATGCTTTCAACCAGACACGTGTTATTTTCAATGAATTATTTAAAGCAGAAGCCAGCACTATGAAACACGAATAAAAATAAAACTTGTAAAGGAAATAATTAACACAGGAATGGCTTAGTCGAGGAAAAGTTATCCAGATCTTTCCTTCCGCCTGGATTTAGTTTTGCATTCAAATTATAATCCTTTTTACTTTAAAGTGTCGTTCGAATGTAAAATTAAGTTATTAATAAACTTTTGAAGATTCTCTCTATTTTCTGCTTCTGCCAAATTTGACGTTAAAATCAGGTGCTTTTAACGTCAATAATTTTTGGCCGATTTTACTTTCTAATATAATTTAGTTTAAAGTTTGTAATATGCACACCACCTTCTAGTAACTGAAAAGGTAGGAAACGCGATTTCATTGTGCAAACTTTAGTTTGAACTGCACAAACCTTGTCAATTACCCTGTGTACGGAATATGTTAAAAGGTAAAATATATTCAGAGGAATGGAAAAAGTCCAAAATTTCCACAGGTACTTTTTATTGCAGGTATATTTTTTTTAGAGCGTTTTCATGTACTGAGCCCGATTTTCAATACCCTTTGAAACAAAATATTAATTATAAACAAGAACAATGTAAAACATTTAAAATAACAAAACAATGTTTTAAATAAATAACAAACATCAAAACCTAAGACCCTATTTTAATATAATCTACAATCACGTTTCCGTCAATTTAATTATAAGTTTATTCAATTAAGGGTTAAACACTACTGTCAAACAATGAATAATAAATACTCAATTCACTCTATCACACACAACCATGAAGTAATAAATAATTCTAAAAGGGCAATACAAGGATAAGATAAGAAAAGAAAATAATATATCCAAATTCGTTTAGATGCTGCTGCTTAAATTCTGGAACATAAATATGCTTTAGGTCCACTTGACAAACCTATGTAATGTACGGTATAACATACAGTCTTCAGTGTTTCTGAAGTATGTTAGCATAGTCATTACAGCAGATTAATAATATTCCTGTTGTGGCAGTCTGTCAGTGAATGTTTGACTGTAGGTTCTCATATGTTTCATATTGGTCATTAAGTATTCATATCGTCGATACAAAAGCAGACTAATGAATATGAAAATCAACACTTTTCAGAGTGGAAAAGTATTTATTAATAACTTTTTTTTGGACAGTCAAATATTCGGCAGATTTGACCTTTTGATAGTGGAATACTTTCCCTTTAATAGAGTGAAGTCAGATTGAAGAATTTTCCGTAAATAAGTCCAGCAGAAATTATTAAAGATGGACAATGAAAGATGCATTTTTTCATATTCGTTAGTTTGCATTTGTATCGACGATATGTTAGCCGAGTATGTCCAATTCGTAGTCGAGCCAGAACTATTTCTTCACGTCTGTTTTCTAGGTGACTGGATGGCCATTCCTCCACTGTATTTTTAGAACTTTCCTCCGAAGGAAAGTAGCTATTGAGGTTGGACTAATGACGGAATTTTTGAAAAATTTCTTCAAATCTTTATCGATCCTACCTAGTAGACACCGAAAATGACCCCCGTTAAAATTTATATATATCTATATATATATATATATATATATATATATATATATATATATATATATGCATATATATATATATATATATATATGTGTGTCTGTTAACACGATAGCGGCCAGAGTTTTTGTTTTTTCGTCACGAAACTTGGTATATAGCATTCAATTAGCAAACGATTGAACGAGTTCGTTAACCACTAAAGTCGGTCCACCGGAAGGGGGGGTTTACCCCGAACCCAAAACACTTATTTGACTATATCAGCCGTAATATTTGTTATATTTCAACGAAACTTGGTATTCGTAGTGTTAATATAGAGAGAAAAGTGAGATATAAAAATTAACTAAATCGGTTCATTAGAAGGGGGGGTTTACTCCGGACCCACAATACCAATTCGCCACTACCAGCCGTGATTTTTGGTATATTTCGACGAAACTCGGTATTCGTAGTGCTAATCCACAGGTAAATATTTGTTGTAAAAATAAACGAAATCGGTTCATTAGGAGGGGGGTTTACTCCGGACCCACAATACCAATTCGCCACTACCAGCCGTGATTTTTGGTATATTTCGACGAAACTCGGTATTCGTAGTGGTAATCTACAGGTAAATATGTGTTGTAAAAAGAAACTAAATCGGTTCATTAGAAGGGGGGGGGGGGTTTACTCCGGACCCAAATTCCTAATATACTCATACCGGTCGTAATTTCTGCTGTATTGTAACGAAACGGTGTATACGTCGTGGGTAACTCATGAGAAAGAAGTGTTGTAAAAATGAGCTGAATCGGTCAATCGGAAAGCGGGGGTTTAATTTGTAATACATTTGAATAGAAAAGCCGGCAGAAAGGATTCACAAAGCCGCCGCAAGGAGCGCTTTCTACCACTCGAGTGACTGTATCCTGTTCCTGCGTTAGATCAAAATACGATAATATGAGGATTTTTGTATTTATTACGTAGTGTAGTAGGTACCATGTGTAAACATAACTCTGGATGCAAATTAATAATTGATCAGTTACTCATTACAAAATGAGAACTATTCACGTTTTTATTTTATTTATGTAGGATATTTTAAGCAAATTGTTCTGGAAAGCAGTCTACACTAGCCAAATTCTGAGGAAAGTGCTTAGTTATGCAGCTCCTGCGTGACGGACTTTTAATCCATCGAAGTTTGTTGTCAGTTAGTTGCGTCCACGAGTTGTACCACTGTTGTAATATCGTTTATTTTATAGTTTTTGTCATAATTTCATTTTATTCTTAAATTATTCCTGTTTGGCAAAACAGATTAACCTATTAAAACAGCTGACTGGTTGGCGCCATTGTTAGCTGCAGCCATGATTTGGCCCAGATAGTGAAAAGTTTACTAACCTACGACGGCTTCAAATAGCTTTAAGAAACGTTTCTGTACAGGTGTGAAGTATATCAGTAAATAATAAATCATATTTATTATTTATGTGTATAGTTTTGTGAACCTCCGCATAATATAGTAAGTAAAAATATTTATTAAAATTTTATGCTTTATAATGTACATTTTAATGACTCGACCTCACTAATGAAAAAATAAATGAAAATAATTTAATGGGTCTTGAAGAATATGTTTCATGATATTTTTCCCAATCCGAAGTCACGTTTCATAGAATTAGAGTCATTCTTGCGGATAATGTAATGACCACTCTTAAATAAGTGCTTTCAGAGTGATAAGGAGATAAGAGCGCTGAATTAGAGCGCCGCGTGCCATATTTGGGTAGAACCACTTTTTCAACGGAATAAAACGATTGGTATTAATCCAGAGCATCGGAACTACTTATGGTGCTGAGGCTAGTAATTTGCATGTCAAAGAAAAAAATTCAAACATAGAGTCGAACAAGGGAGATAGGAACAGTAATATTTATGTATGATGGTTGCTCTATCAGATTTATGGCATGAGCAATTGAAAAGAATGTGATTGCTATGTATGCTAATGTGCATATCTACATAAAATGTATTGCCAAAAAAAAAGAAGGAATTTAGAAAAAAAAAAATACATTAACATGTTCACCTGTCAATTTCATAAAGTGTGGCAAGTGTCTAGGAAAGGAGCCATCCAGTTCATTTAACCAGCCGGGCATTTTTCATCTGTTAACCATTTGTTTGTTTAAACATTTTATTTTGGAATTTATTTATTAAAATTTTAACGTACGACTTATATACGTAAATTTTTCAAACGACTTATATACAATACCATACTCCGACCAATATGGACTTATGGACTAGAACTCTGGGGTTCCACTAAACCTTCCAATTCCTACAGAATACAAACAATGCAATCCAAAATACTTTGAAGAATATCCAATGCTCCTTACTATGTCTCGAACCTAACCCTGCATAATGAGTTCAATATCCTTTTTATTCAATCCCTGGCCAAATCAGACTATCAGAAGTTCCATTCCAATCTCCCTGGCCATCCGAATCCTTTGATTAATACTCTATTCTCGTTCCATAATCCACAAAATCCTCATAGAAGACTGAAGCGGAGGGGGCCTAGATACAATTTGCTTTAACATATGCAGTGCACAAAATGTGTTATATTTTATTTTAATTATTTACAGTTATTTTAATTTTCTTTTAAAATGTATTAGTCGAGTGGGTTATGTAATTGTACATATTCCCACATCATGCTTCACAAAGCCATTGTAACAAAAACAGCAATATTACTGGAAATATGTATGTCATATTGTTGTAATTATCAATACAAGCAAAAAAAAAAAAAGAAAAAAAAGTCTATTATTATTAAGTAAGAATTTTAGGACTGGTTATCTCTAGGTTTCCACCCTTTTCTCGCCAGGAAACCCCATAGTGGTAATTGAACCTACCACCCTTGGCGTGGAGTGTTAAGTGCTTACGTCTTAACACTAATGGCCATCAGGCCTCCATTTTGGAATTCTAAATAACCTTTAGTACAACATAGAATAAATCCTTCTGATAATTGTTCCTTATGTGTAATAGAATCATTTATCTCTGTTAAATTTTATTTTATAGCAATTTTTTTTTCGTTTTTAACGGCGCATAAACTAAAAGGCTATTAGCGCCGGGCTATCTATAGGTTACCACCCTCTTCTAATGCCAACAGCACGTAGTCGGTCACCCATTCAGGTACTGACCACGCCCGACGTTGCTGAACTTCGGTGATCTACGGGAACCGGTGCATTCAACGTGGCTATAGCCGTTGGCTTTTATAGCAATTGTTATAAACAATTTAAAATGCTTTATATATTTATATATTTGTGTACATATATTCCACGTCTAACAAGATCTCAAGAGCAGTAATTCATAGTAAAATTAAGTATTATCTGTGTGGGATATTATTAAGGAAGGAAAAAAATGTGGTTGCTCTGGTGAGCTCGGATAGAAGCAAAGGAAAAAATATGATGAAATATGGCTACAACCCAAACATATTGTGAAAATAATAATAATTAGCCTTACCTTCAGGGCATCCATCTCTAGGTATACGGTATTGAAAGGTGAGAAGAAAGGAAACAGGGTTTAGGAAGAGAATTGAGGGAATCATGGAAGTATCTCACCATTCGCCGGATAGGTAGGCGTCCAGAATGGTCCAATATAACAAACATGGGCCGGCTATAGGAATAATAATGCCAAGAACAGCTTATAACGTCAATGGAAGCGGGAAAAAAAACATTAAAAGCATACACGCACATAACGAGAGTTGCTTGCGCATGGGCCGGCTATAGGAATAAGAATGGCGGACCAGGCTCTCTTGCCTAAGCACGAGGAAATCATATACTGGTTATTCGTATAATATGTGTCGCGATACATACAAATATTTTAATGCCTCTCACAATTGATTGTAATTCTAACAATAATTAAACTTTATAATAATAAATTTTAAAAATAATGAAACCTTACAATAATTAATTTTAATTATGATTAAATACCATCAAAAATAACGCACAATCTGTTTATGCGACTCTCAGATACATATATTACCACGATTTCTGCTAAATGATGCTTGAGACAATATCAAGTTGCTATTCGACCCCTGCTAACCCCGAAGAAGCATCCAGGCTTAGTTAATGATATACAGCTATTCTTGCTAATCCTCTTCAAGCCAGCCTATATTGAATCGAGCCCGGATGAGACTTAGCTAAATCGCCGTAAAACTTCTAATCCGTCTAGCTGGTGTGTTACACCGCCGAGTAACACGGTGTTAATACCAACGCCACATCTAGCTCTCTCAATGATAATTAGTTCAGCTCAGATATTGGCTGGCAACTCCCCGTGGGCTTTGTCTTGTCGGTCCTTTGTTCTCGGAGATATTATCGTGTCGTGTAACAATGAACTAAGTAAAATCGTACAATGTATTACGAATTACACTTCAAGTAAGGTACTAATACGTCGTTGAAATGCCCTGCCAACGACGTAGCACATCTCGAAGCATTACAGAAGAAAATAAAAAAATATGTTCCCGTTACGATTTCCTCTTTTTAGCGTGTTTACTCTCTCCCTCCATAGGAAGGAACCCATATGTCAATGGAAATCCGTATGTATATGTATATATATATATATATATATATATATATATATATATATATATATACATAACTGTTTGCTCTCTCGCAGACTCAAAAACAGTCCAATTTTGATGATGTTTGGTACAAAAATCTTTCGTCTAATTTGAAAGGTCAAGTTCGTTAGCCAGCAAAATGTGTCCCCCGGAACATGGTTTTTGGAGCTAAAAAATCGTAAAGCTTGTGTTTTCGAGTTCATATTCTTGCAGGCACTCGTTTAATAGATACCTTCACATAGGACACGAATGAAACCATTTTTAATGCGATATCTAAACTGTTTTCGAGAAATCCATTTTCGGCTTTGGAACTTAGAATCGTGGGATTCGATTGAGATATTTTCTACATTTTCGCAATTCATCTAAATTAATATGTTTAAATTTTGGTTACATTGGAAGTTAAGGAAGTATTCGACAAAAAAAAATGTTAATAATAGACAAACTTTTTTGGGATCATCGTATATTTTCGTAAATATCTCGAAAACGGTTGGGAAATCCATACATATATTCTTGTTTATATCGACAAACTGAATCCGAATACGGGGTCCGTTTGACCCCAGCAGGTCAGGTTAAGGGAATTTGAAGGTCAACTTTCGTATGGTCCTTTAAGAAGAAATGAGTAGATCTTCCATTGTTTTAAGGGTCACTGATTTCGAATCCAAGATCTCTTTCACTCCATGGGTGCAGAATCAAGGTCATTTCAAGGATAAATACGTTTATTTTGAAAAAAAATAATTTTTGACTGTAGATTCATTTTTTGCAAAAGAGACATATTTGTCTTTCAAATTACCTTGATTTTGCGCCGATGGAGTGAAACAGATCTCGGATTCGAATTCACCGGATACTTCTTCTGAAACTACTTCAAACGAAATTTGACCTCCAAATGCCCTTTAACCTGACGTGGTCAAACGGATTCAGCGTGTCTAAATACATAAGAATATTTGTATCGTGTCTTTGTAAAATACCACTTCTTTTTTTGTGTGTGCCTGTGTTATGTATAGCTGATCCGCATAGCAGGTAACGCTCATGTTAATCCACTATAAATAGTTTCACTCAAAAAGCGATACCAATTAAAAAACAATTACTCAACTCATTAATTACTCAAACTGAGTTTTATTTAAAGCAGCCATTTCTTTAATAACAACTTTAGTAAGTTTGTGCTCACTCCCCTCCACAGGAGAATGATGGAAAAATTTAAATCGCCAAACAACTGGTGCACTGAATCAATATTGAAAAATAAATGTTTACATTTTGATGCCCGGTGGCACCATCTTGTTGCCATAGTTTTTTTTTCTGTATTTCAATTAATATGCGGTCAATAAATTATTTTAACGCTGCCATTATGTTTGACGACATTGAACACCAAATATAACTGGAATCATAATAACACAAACATATATATCTTGGCCTTAAAACTTGATGGATCCAATTATAGTAGTAAAAAGAAGAAAGGTATTTAAATATTTTTCGAAATTGCATCGTTCCGTACTAATTGCGTAAATCATTTGAAAATTTGCTAAAAATGTCATCCGTAGCAAAGTATAAGGCTGTGTTTAATAGTGAATTATTATACTCAAATCGTATTATCATTGTCAACGACCATATAATTTTTGGTAGGGTTATTTCCCGAAGGAGCTATTGCAGAAAACCCAATGACTGTAGAATGCTTATCGAGACGACTGCAATCTTCAATGTGATGAAGCCGACATCTGTCACAGGGCCCAGAAGAGCAGAGCTCGTTTCACGATGGGATGGTCGTGTCACCCTTCAAGCAGAACCGAGTAAAACAATGCTCACTATGCGTTCCATTACACGCCTCGGTTATTATAGGACTAAAAAATTGGACCACTAGGGGTCCGAAATACCGGACAGATGGCCGTTTGTTGGGGATGGCTTCCATGTGGGGTGCCATATGACGACTTAATGGCCCAATGAAGAATTCGCAATAACATTTGCCCTTGTCGTTTTTGTAGACATTACAACCTATAAAATAGTTTAAATCATGTAGATTTTGTTAGTAATTCTTTATAATACTTATGCAATATTGTAAGAGACAACCCAGTGTTACGGTAGGCATTCTGCTTGCTAACGAACTTCACCTTTCGTTAGTGGCAAAGTATTTTTGTAAAAATCTATAACTGTCTGTTTAGTGTGGCAATAAATTAATGAAAAAATAAAAATAGCATAATAAATCTATTATTAATACTGCAGAGTTAGATGCGATTCTACTTCGTCTAAAAAACATTACTATTCGCCATAATCAAAAAAGTTATTTTTTTTCAGACTCACTAAGTTCTTTGCTCTCACATAAGGACATGTATGTAGCACACCCAATACTTATTAAAATTTTGAAACATATGCGAAAATATTTTAGAAGGATGTCATTTGGAAACATAAATTGAATGTTGGAATTAACTTCAAGAACAGGATAGAATCAGGAGCCATATTTCTCGTTGTCAAAAGATCATACATTCAATAAAACTACATTTTAAAATTGAAATTTATTTATTATAATTAAAATACTAATATCGTTATAATAAAATGGTGATTGGTTGCAAAAAGTTGAAAATTTAGGGTTGTATGTATTTTTTAATGCTATATCATAAAAAAATAAAAATTAAATATTTTGTCCAAAGAATAAAAAAGTATGTTTTGGGGTGGGCCCCCTTATCACTTAGGGGTATTAAAATTAGTTGTAACCCTATTCTCAGACCTACTGAATATATATATATATATATATATATATATATATATATATATATATATATATATATATATATTAAATTTCATCAAAATCGGTTAAGCCGTTTCGCAGGAGTATAAACACTGAAACTGTGACACTAGAATTTTATAATTTTATAATTAGAAGGGGGGGGGGCGAGGTTAGCTCAGTGGTAGAGCACTGGACTAATAAGCTGGAGGCCTGAGTTCAAATCGCGAGCAAGCACTAAAGATTTTTTCTTCTAGTGTCTTCGTTCATGGGTTGAATTCGGCCTCCCTGACCGTCCCTAGGCCGCCGACCCAGCCTTTAATTAATTTAATAATGGGTGCCTTGGGTGCTAATGACTGTGGCAGTCGGCCAAGGGGAAAATTAGGCAGCCGGAGCATAGTACTGACCATACTATATCCCTACTGTGCCGTATGGTCATGAATCAGATACCTCTATAGTATCTGCCCCTCAGGGCCCTCGTGGCCTGTTACGAGACTGATTTTTTTTATTTTGATAATTAGAAGTATTTTTAATTGAAGAAGTAGATATACAGGTATTATTTAAATTGTGTAATTATATATAAGTATATGTAACAATTGTATGTGTAAGGATTTGTAACAATTGTATTGGGCAACTCGCCGTTGTTGCGGATGCTCACAAATAAATAAATAAAAGAAATTAAAGCAATGACTTGATATTAATGTTGGCTAATGATTTCATACAATAATTTGTGATTACACATTACTAATATTACTTAAAAGTGTGAAATTGCAGAATTTTGCCTGATAACAATGATGTGCCTATTTTAGTTTCCATAACCTATTTCATAAAATTGTACCAATAACATTTGAAAAGTGTCCACAAAATTCCTGAGAAAAGAACATTTTTGAAGAAAAGCTCTGTTCGCATTTCCAATGCAAAAAAGGTGTCTACTCCAACAAGAATTGCAGATTGCGTATGTGATAGCCCTTTAGAATGACCACTCGGTAGAAGAGAGGTTCTTCTCATTATAATACAAGAAGGCTGAAAGTGGGGGGTAGTTTGGGCGGGTAAAAAGCTACAGACTCATTAGAGCTGGGGTTCGTCCCCCCTCCCAGTCATTAGCATGTTAATATTTTCTTCAAAACCCCTTCGTAGTCATCCTGAGGGGAACATTTAGCTTCCCAAGTCCGGTCTTAGGGAAAGAGGATAAGGCGAAGCTGTTTTACAGGATCTCCAACCAGGCGCTGGGAAAACTAAAAAAAAAGAAAAGAAAATCCGTTCTCAGGACCTGTGTAAACTAAAAAACATTCAACAGCAATGAAACCTAATATGAATAAGTAGATTTATAAAATTTACGGCATATGAAAAAAAACTTATTTCGTTTAGAGCCTTCTGCACAAATTCAGAAACATAAATATGCTTTCGGTCCAGACGACAAACCTATGAACTTTGTAACATATAGTCTCAGTTTTCGTACATGGCAACCGCGCTTGCGCGACGCCAGCGGACACTTTTTTGTGACACCTTTTGGGAACGCCTGGGTCCACCCGAAAAATCTATGTAAAGTGCTGTTAACACACAGTCTTCTTTTTCGTGCATGGCCACTACGCATGCGCGAACGCAACTGCCATGGGCAAACGCAACTGCGCATGCGCGAACGCCATTGCGCATGCGTAAACGTCAGCGGACACTGTCTTGTAACGGCTTTTTTCAGTTTATTCACCGCTAAAGCATATTTATGCTAAAATGCCCATTAACTCAAAACAGCAGGAGCTCCATAACTGCGCATATTCCTTAAAATAAACACTGCATTCCTGCAATTTAAAATAACCTATATTTGTAATAAAAAGCTTTTGGTGGCAAAAGTAAAAACAAATGCCAGATCCTTTTTGGTAGCTTGATTCAATTTGAACATATCGTCCCTACCATGTCAAACTATCGAGTATGAAAAATCTCGTTTTTTCGATTCGAGACTTTGCTTGGAATTGCATTGTGGACGATACGGCTTGTCGCAAATTGTAAGAACTCAAAACCCTTTAGAATAGCCGGAAATGCATTACATAAAATAAAGAATAAGACCATTTTTCAATAAATTAGTTCGTCAATGTATCGAATATGTTCGTTCGCTAGTTTGCTCGGATTTTCTTATAGGTACCATAGTTTTAGGTACCATAGTTATAGGTACCATAGTTATAGGTACCATAGTTATAGGTACCATAGTTATAGGTACCATAGTTATAGGTACCATAGTTATAGGTACCATAGTTATAGGTACCATAGTTATAGGTACCACAGTTTGACATTGTAGGGACGATATTACAGAGTAAACTAAAACGTCTAATGAACCGATTTACTTTATTTATAATCTCATTATCAACTGAAATTACAAACGGCTTGGGCAAATTAGTAATTTTACTCCGAAGAATAATTCCTCCACTTAAAAAATCCATTTCATTAATTTTTGTAACACATTTTTCTCTGTTCATAAACACTACGAATACCGAGTTTCGTTGTAATAAAACAAGTTTTGAAGGAACTGCGTCATCTAACCTCGTATCCATTCATATCACTAGAACCATTAATAAAGGCATAGAACCATTTATTGATACGTTTTGATCGTTCGTGAAACAATGAAATCTCAAAGAGAAGCAATATAAGATTTTAAGCGCCACAACAGGAAACTGATTTTGACCTAAACGGAAATGACTCCAACCTCTTTCTTTACGTCCTGTCTTGGAAAAACAAAAACCGTTTCTCATTTTGTTACCTTGTTTACTGAAATGAGGAAACGCGCTAAAATTGGTTGATGCATGGCTGAACATGCGAAAGCTTGTCTAATAGTTATTCTAATGACTTTGGGGTCGATGCTTCATAGTGAAAAAATCCAATGAACGGACAGGAAGTCCAGTGCCTCCGCAGGTCCATAAAATAGCACTACCCGCATAAACAACAAATTTATTACATATAAATATCAGCATTTAATTTATAATCTTATTATTTAGATAAGTAATACATGATAGGGGATTATAGAGCATTGCTTAGTTAATTTTTAAATTATCAACCGCTATAACTATTATGAAATTGGCCATCAAAGTCATACACTTAACAACGAAGGCCTGCAGATTAAGGGGCTCTTGACGTATAGTTGCTTCTGTACCCGCATCTTTCTTTGAATATAATTTTCAAAATATTATGCTAATACTGGATGGACTCTAATAAAATATTATACACTAGAATATTGAACTCAGGAACTACTTGAAAAGTAGGAAGTAATGATACGTTTTAGCTTCCTTATTCATATAATAATAATATTTATGAACACATTTTAGACCACTTAATTTTTCTATATAAATTACCTTTTAAAAAGATAATCTGTTCCAAAAGACTATATATACAGTAGAACTTGGATAATTCGAACCCCTAGGGACCAATAAAAAAGTTCAAATTATCCAAAATTCGAATTACAAAAGTTTTTGAAAATAAAGGTGTAAAAACTCGAGTTTCATATTTTCACATTTTTTAATTTAAAAAAATTAAAAAAATACATACATTTTATTTAAACAATAACAAATATTTCATAAATTGATAATTACGTACATACGTAATAAATCATTTATCAAAAAAGTAAAAATAAAAGTCTATTGTTTTGAAAAAAGTCATTATCATGGGCAAGAATTTTTTCTTTATTTTTCAGGTAAGTTGATAAAGTGTTAGGAGGAATTCCAAAGTCCTTGGCAATTTTAGATTTTTTCCTTTATTCCTTTTTCAGCTTCCTTGCAGCTATTTTCTCTGGCAACGTTAAAGTTTTATAACTTCTACGCTTCGACATCTTAAATCAACAACTCACTGAACTGCGCTGTACACCAGAAATTCAAGGCACAAACAATACAACAGATCTAGGCGCTGACTGGCTTATAACTGAATAAGAAATGAAGATCGGATGGATGGTGGGAGGGAATTCTATGATAAAACGACAGGATGGTGTATGTAACTACAACCCCTGGAAGGGAGGAAGCGTGACCCACCACTTTACAGAACTCCAAGAGTCTAAGAACTAGACTATGAGACCGCCGAGCTTCTTGTCCCGGAACCCCTACATCCGTATCTTACGATCCTTCTTACCCCAGTGGAGAATATTTTCACAAAATTTAAGATTGAACACCTCCCATTGGAGGTAAACACTCGTAAAAAATTCGAATTATCCGAAATTTTATTCGAATTAACCACGATTTTTTTACATTGTTTATGCCCTAAATCCTAGGGACCGAGAGAAATATTCGAATTAACCACGATTTCGAATTATCGAAGTTCGAATTATCCATGTTCCGGTGTATATATGTATATATATATATATATTGCGCTAGGCCAAGTTCCAGCAAGCACGCTCGGATGTATCTTTAGACAAACAAGAATGACAGGGTTTTCACACCCCTATAAACCTGGTTCTATCTGTGATAGAATCTTGCAAGTAGAGTGTACGAACTCACCGCAAATAGTGTTTTTAAAGCAAATTTCAAGGGAATAAATCATAATGGTAACTATTTGTCATCGACTTATGGCAACGATTTAGAACCATACCCTTATCTCCTTAGGGAGGGATCGGATGCGAAGTCAATCCAACAATGGGGGGGGAGACCATTTTTATATTTGTAATTTCAAGATATTAATATATGGGGCACGGAATAACCCCACCTCCCTCCCACTAGATGGACCAATTTCGCTGGTTAACGAACTCGTTGAATCGTTTGTTATAGGAATTCTGAATGGAATAAATTAATAGGGGAAAATAGAAGCACTTTCCGTTAGTTTGTGTATATAAACGAATTTTAACTGATGTCATTTTCGGTAGTAATTATGTAGAATTGATGAAGATTTGAAGAAACATTTCAAAAAATTTTCTTTACTGTAACCTCAATATATCTTTCGGAACGCGATAAAAACATATTTATTGTTGTTTAAGTGAATTCTGGGTCGAAATCACAGCTGGATTAAAAGCATATTCAATACTATTTAATGTGGTAGTCTGGTGGTAATGAACCTAACTTTCGAAGTTATTTAAAACAAATACGTAAGCCATTGAAATATTTTAAAGTATTATGTACTAAAATATCTTACCGGTCAATCCTTTTACGTACCATACAAACTCGGCACAAATCCATGGTTCTAAAGCAAGAAATAAACTATAAGCTATAGGCCTATATCCTTCAACAGTCTGCTTAGTGCTTCTTTTAGCAATACATGCCTACTCTCCAAATTCAAGCAGACACTCCCTAGTTGAGCCTACAGTAAAGTCACGACTTCGTCAGTAATCTGCTGAAATAACTCCACTAGGAGTGGTTACATTGTCGGAACCACCCCAGAGGCAAGACGTGCTGCCCTACGTCGGCGTGGGCGTGTGGATTACAGAGTCCGGGGATTTCTTCCTCTGCTCTGTTTACACTCTCGTTGGGTTTGTTTTCTACCTGGATATTAGATCGAGCGATTAGATTTCTGAGCCGAGGCGCTCCTTCTACACTCTTGGTAGAATATTTTGACAGCCTCAAACGCCGGTTTGTTCCCTATCTCGAACGTCGAGGTTGACTTTGATCATTTTCGGGCTAAACATTCCTAAGAATCCTGTCAGCTTATACTGTTTATGTTTGGTGGCGTTTGAAACGCTTAAACCAAAAAGTCTTAGTATTTCGCCAAACAAAACTTCCAAGCAACGGCTGAGGAGGTCTTTTTGAAATATGTATATACTTGAACCTAATTTCTAGAAATTGCGTCAGGCTTAAAAATAGCCACTCTTTATTTATGGTCACTCTTTACTCTTTGGCTTATTTTTTTCTGGCTTCTTTATCTATTGAAGTATTGCAATAAATAATTTCATCAATATTGGTCGATGAATAAAGAAGGTATGATTTATTTTCTATGCAAGAACAAATTGCATTTCCTTTCTCCAATCAATGAAAACTGAAAAAAATTCAAAAACTTTAGCAGGGCGTAAAATATAAACCAGTTAAGATAGAGCAAAACTGTTGTATTTCCTTACTTATATCCATCAAAGGAACAAACATGCCAAGTTTCATTGAAATCATCATTCATTGAGATCATGGGTGTCAAATCATATTTTTTAGGGCTGATTTGACATGGAATGACGCAGAACTCAACCTGCTTCAGGTGGAACTCGAGCCAGAACTCATTAGGTAGGATTAGGATACGCTATCCGCTTCACCTTGAGACCCTCGATGATATTCATGCAACTGTTTCAATGGGGGGGGGATCAAAATACGGATTTCGCTAATAAATACAATTACCCTTGTATTTCTTGTCCACTTACGAAATTCCATCCAAAATAACAAACTGTTATCCAATGAGATTTCATACACATACGTACGCCAGCGAATATATTTTTGGTTTCTAGTAACAATCACTGGTGAAGGTCTGAAAAAACGTTTTGGCCTAGCTTTCGAAGGACTCAATTTAGTGCCAACACATTTCGGAATATAACAAATTATAAGTTTTATACAGGTGCTTGGAGATAGGTGGTCACGTTCTACAACACGTAACGTATTCACTAAAATGAATTAAAACATTTAATTTGACTGCTTGAATAAATATAAGCAGGTTTCTGGATAAATCCCAATATGCAGCATGTTGAAGTCTCATATGACTCTGAATCTCTAAGCGAACCTCCGGTGTTCTTTCAAGCTCATCTGGAGTATGCGATAGTTGTTCAGTTTTATCCGGCCAAGCAGTCGGAATGTGATTTTATAAATATTATTTCATTAAGAAAGCGTATGATTAGAAGTTATTCCTACTAGTACAGAAAAATAACAGATCGGTAAGTTAACCCAATCTCATGCATGAAAATGTTTATTAACTCACAGTACTGCATGATGAGGCCGTCTGTAGCATAACCTCAGCTTTTGGCACGATCCTAATTTCCTTAAAATATCTATTGGATGGTTTTCCTATAAGCCCCTTCCAGTCGCGGGTCTGAATGCCGTGCTCAATGCAGGTGTTCCTATTTGACCATATATCACCTTTGCGTACGTGATAGCTTGCCCGCAAAATGATGCGGTCGTCGACATAGATATGTGATAGATAACCAACGACATATCAACATTTAAAACTTATTTATCTAAGCTTCTTCTGTTTACGGATTGCATTAATTATCAATTTTATATAAATTAATCTTTTTTTATTGCTCTAAGAACGTTTTTAGGCAAATATGTTACCGCTATACTATGTTTTCCCTAATAATGTTCGTGTGGTGTTGACAACCGATTGCTTTGCAATCCGAAGTAAAAACCATTTCACCACCTACTTCATTTCAAATTTTTCAGCGACTTCCATATCAAATATCTTTTCATTCAAGAATCTTTTCGTTCACAGTCATTCTTTCAATCAGGCAATTCAATAGGACCTATTTTTTTTTCTTTTTAAACACAACATGTATTTCTGTGATTTACGCCGGGTAGAAAAGAGAAATAAAAAAACTCCAAACAAAACTAGAATAAGTGTAAAAGCAATCAACCGTTTCTTCGTATTTAATTTCTGCCCATGAGTATTTGCTTCTGCTCGAAAGACATTCTGAACGGAAACAGGGTGTTTTTCTCTTTCTTTTTTCTACACCCTACACTCCCATCTTCATCTCAACGTACCCTTAATTGTCACTACTTCTTGGATACTTTTCGCTTATTCCTGGCTAGCAAAAGCTTAACTCCCTAGATCGCATACCTTAGAATATAACATATTACAGCCGGAAAAAAAACATAGTTCGGACAATATCCATTAATAACTGTAATCAAAATACATTTTTGTCACTGCTATTGTCCTTATCGATGTGACATAGAATTATTATATAAATGAAAGTCCTTTACACAAGATCTGCGTAAGGTCCCAAAGCTCCCATAAAGTGGGTAATATAAACTGCATTCGTAAATAATTTGATTAAAATAAACTATACAAATAAAAAAAAACTAACACCTTCGATGTTTTAAGCACTTATTTCTCCGATTGACGTTGGCCCATCAAAAATAACTTGGGATACTTTTCAGTAGAAAATGCAATAAGCTTTTGAATGGTTACCCTCCATTTTAGACGGATTTCTAGCCGTTTTCGAGATAATTAAGAAAATATACGAAGATCCAAAATATTTTCATGTATATAAATAATTTTCTTCTTTTTTTTTTTTTTTTGTATACCTCCTTAACTTCAAATGTTACTAAAATTTTAATATCTTAGTTTAGATGAATTTTAAACGTGTATATAATATTTCAATTGAATTCAACGATTTTGAGTACCGAAACCGAAATTTAGTTTGAAAAACTATTTGTATTTACTTAAACGGTTACAGATATCTTCTTGAAAATGGTTTCATTCGTTTTAATACGTTACAAAACCTTTAAAAGACTACCTGCAGGTATATTAACACGAAACTTTAAGCGTTACGATTTTTTTCGTGCGAGTTCGGCCTCAAAAACCACGTTCGGGATAACGATCTTGTCCAATCGTTTTTTTCGGGGAATGCTATATAAATTTTCGGGCCGAAGCACGATCGACAAAAAATTTTTAATTTAGTCAAACCTATGAAGCTAACGTATTTTAGTGCTTTTTGAAATATTTATATATCTATTTAATTGTCTGTCCGAGCTATGCTGTTTACAACCGTGGTTTGATTTATTCATTTATTTTTTTTTTTTTTTCAAATCAACACAAACGTACTTTGGTCAAATATAGGTCCAATTAGTTAAACAGCAAAATCAATTCATATGAACAAACTTTGTTTCAGAGAAATTGGGCGACAAAATCGCAGCTCCCTCAATTTTCCCAAAACCAGCATCCAGCTGTATCGTTAATATCAAATATATAAACATTGCGGTCGAATAAAACCACTTTCAGAAGTTTGTTTTTGGATGGTCAAGAACATTTCTTTTTATGTTCCAAATTTATTCAACTCAAAATATTTGGAGTTCGGGTAAGATTAGGAGAGAGAGTTATAACAAAATAATATTATATTAATACACATGTGCAGTTTGGGACTTTGTTTAACATCAAAACCGGTTAAAAAATCTTGCCATGGGGAAGTTGATCTTTTAAAAGTCGACTAAATTGTCTACAAACATAAGGTTAAGGCATAAATTTCGCTTGAAAGAACTCTGTCGAAGAATATGATGCTTTATTTATCGAAAAAGTTGGTTAAATATTTCTTGAGCTTTCCAAACCATATGTGTCAAACGCTGGCACAGATCCTGTGAGAGATTTTTTCTATTTAAATTCCTTTTCCCTATTAAAAATTCAAACTCCTCATGAAATCTGAAAATCTATTGTTTAATCACAATTTAATAGAGTAATCTATTGTTTATCACAATGCCGAGACCCCAAAATACAATAAACGCAAAATGTGAGCAAAAAATAAATTAAAAAACCAAAGATTCTTCGAAATGAAATTATCGTCCTCAAAAACCCCTTACATTCTTAAACTACGCTTCAGAAGATGTGGTATATTTTTGTACAACATAGTTTATATGAAGTAGAGGTAGGCGAATGAGTTTTGGGGAGGTGGGGTTGGAAAATTGAAGATAGCATTGGGGCTAGCGGTGGCCCTTGGTGAACCCACGCGTTTTATTCGATTAGCCTCTCTCGCCTCCCGACAACCACCGTTCAAAACTTTCCACAGCTCTCCACTCGCCGAAATGAAAAGATAATTTAATAACCCACAATGGGTTTGCTCTTGTCTTGGAGAAATCAAGGGAAGCAACCGAAGTGGAGATTTTAATAATACTTTTTCTTTTATTTCATATTTGGTTTGGGGGATTTCCCAAAATTTTTATTAAAAAGGTAAAAAATAAAGGTATTATAAATTTTTATTAAATTGGTAAAACTATCACTAATCAATCCCATCTACTAGGCGCCGAAGTTTAAAAGATAAAATATATCTTTTTATTTATTTATTTTGGGGCCAGACTAGTTCCGTGGTAGTGCACACGACTAATATGCGGGAGGACCTGAGTTCCAATCCCGAGCAACCACTAAATATTTTATCATCTTGTGTCTTCGTTCGTGGGTTGGATTCGGGGTACCACACAGTCTCTAGGCCTTTGCAGTACATGTCTTTATTGGCCCTCGTAGCCTGTTACGGAACTTATATATATATATATATATATATATATATATATATATATATATATATATATATATATAATGTTATATACAGTGTGTATTGGAACATGTAGTACAAAATAAACGGCCTTTTTGCAGGGTTACTGCAGAGAGGAAACTAATAAAATAATATATATATATATATATATATATATATATATATATATATATATATATATATATATATAATTTTAAGAGACGCTCACCTGTAAGCCATAAACACATTTATAAAAACAAAGGGGACACAAAAACAAGAAAAGTACTTTGAAAACCCGACAATCATATAATTACTAAAGAATATTTACCAACGTACCTATCTAAAAATTTTGTTTCCTAATGTGCATTTTTTTTTTTTTAAAGTGCATCTGCTACTGGGGCCATTAGCACTATCCTAATGTGCATTTGTATTGTTTTTTTATATGAGCTAAATGTATATCTTTTTGTAGAAAACATTAAACTATTTTTGGATTAGTTTTTTTTTAAAGCTATTTTTTTTTTTTGCTGCTCCTGAAATGCATTATCTTTTTTTCTTCTTCTTCTTACTCTTTTATTAAAGGAATTTACCTACAAGGAGTTTCATATTTTTTTATATTATATTTAAATTTTGGCGCGCCTAATAATTATATTCTTTTTAAATTCATATTAAATGGCCTCTTTTGTAATCGGAAGTTATTATTGCCTTCACTGATCCTTTTATAATACACTTTCCAGCTTTTTAATTAGTATTAATATGCTGTTTTATTTGAATTGGCATCAAAAAGAAGTGGATGGAGTGAAATTATAAATTCTATGAGAGTAAGCATTTATGAAATGCCATTCATTCAGCTCTAATGAAATTGGAAAAAAATCGTTTTCATTCCACTTTCTTTCTTTTTTTTTTTAAATATATTTCCAGAAATAACTATTTATTCAGACTAAATATAAGTTAATATTGCCGTTGTCTAGTGGCTAACGCCTAGGTTCGAGTCCTGCCTACAGCAGAGATTTTTCTCTTTTAGAGCTCTTTGACAAAGTTCCCATGCTGCAACAAGGATGTCTAGGAAGGCAGTAGATAAGCCGATGCTAAAGGTATCGATGTCGGTGCGCTGTAATAAAATAAAAATTAAAAAAAAAGGAAAGTCGGAATGAATTATTTCCATCTTTCAAAAATGCTTCTGCAAGCCTTTAGAAGCATTTTTATAAACCCCAGTCTCATTGTAAAATTCTTTCACCACCTGAATTTTCTTTTCATTTTTCGAAATGTCCAATGAGAATTTTGTTTAACAATTCGGCTTCTTCGATAATCGCGTCATTTTATTTTCTTTCAACGAAACTTTGTCGTCTCTTTTCTTCAAACCAATCGTCTCACTGTATTGAAATCCTGAGGAAAATTCTTTATAGGCTAGGAATGGTTCCAATTACCCGGCCAACTTGTATTGCTTCCCAAACCCGAGATCTTCGCGGGCTTCTCGAATCCACCTCTTGATTGCCAATTTAAATTCGCTCAATATCGCCTGGAAGAATACAGGACAAAATCGCTCGATGGATATTTATACTCATTGAAGTTTGAATAAAAATAAAGTCTTGTAATTGTGGTACCTAAGTGTATTTAACGTTAAATAAACCAGGAATAAGCTAAGGAACGTCAGGTTGCTTAAGAGACTGCGGGGTTGGTTGCGAGGTTGCCTTGGAACGTCAAGTGCCGGATTGAAATCTGTTGGTAGCCCAGCCTTAAGAGCAAATACAAAAAAAAAATAACACGTGTAGATTTGGGTACCCAAAAAGTACAAGTGGTGAGGTTTTCATGCATCCACCGCGAGAACCCCTTGGGACAGGTTTTGCATGGTACCAAAACACCAAAACTCCGCTGGAAGGATGGTTTCAACGATGCCTGGAATCAACTTGGTTCCCAAAAACAGTTTGGATCACAGGATCAGGGCAACTACCCCAATAGACAATACTTCTAAAAACTCATGCACTGTTATTTCCGACCGACATCCAGAATTTCTATCATTTTCGAGATATTTAACAAATCAGACTGCTGTATTGTACCCAAAAAATACATATATATATTTTTAATACTTAATAATTTCCAAACTACAAAACCACAGCTTTTGTAGGTTGAGAATCACTAAATCCTCATTTTTTAAACCAAGCCACGTTTTCAATGCACTGAGACACATCGTAAATAATAAAAAAATTTTTAAACAAATTTTACATCAACAATTTTTTTTTTGGGCATATATCGCTTCAAGAGTTCATTACTGTAGACACTTTATTATTTTTAAAAGTTTGCAATATGGTTTGAATGGTTGTAGCATCCACTTTAATCTCTTCTCTATAAAATGGTAGCTTGATTGAGGATGTGTTCTATAGAGTGATTAACGTTGCTACATTAAGAACATGTTTGGGAGAGCATCGGAAAATTTCGGGGGAGGGACTAAGAGCATTTGGGGGGGTATGAAATACTAACAATCTAAAACTTGGAATAGTTAGCCAATTAAAAGGCTATTACACTTTAAAAAAAACGATTTTTAAGGTTTTTATGACACATTCTTTCCGATTTCTTTCAGACTTCCCGGGGGGGGGGGGCAGCCCCCCTGATATAACGCCATGAGGGAGGGGGTTTTAGAGCTCATTTTGTGGATAAAAATGAGCAATTAGCTTTGTTTCAGTCTTAGTCTGGATTAGACTATTTCTTCTCTTCGATTTTTTCCAGGGTCCGAAAATAACTATTAATCTTTATTTCAAATGAGTTTCAATTAACCTTTAATTTTTATTTTTTGAAAATAAAAATAAAAATTTCATCGTAATTTCTATATTTTATTATTTATAATAATAAAAAAATATAATAAATATAATTATTATATTTCAAAATTATTTTTTTATAATTTTTTTTATTATTTTAACTTTAAACATTATTTTAAATAAAAAAAAAGCAATATTTGTGCCATAATGAATAGATTTATTGATTTTATGAGCTCGCACACATAGCGACTAATAATGAATAGAAACAAAAACAAAAAAAAAGTAATGCACAAAAACAAATTTTAGAATATACAATATATACTCATACAAATCAAATGGATTTAGAGGAACTTTGATTCACTCACATAAAGAAATAACTTCTAATAAACAAAAGGTTTCAAATCAAGCATTTATTTATGTGTTCCGAGGATAAGAGATATTTAATAAATGAGTTTCACTTAACCTTTAATTTTTATTATCGGGAAATAAAAAAAAAAAAATCCATCGTAATTGATATATTTTATTATTTAAAAAAAAAATCTAATAATTTTTATTTTAAAAACTTAAAAATAAAAATTATTTCATAACGGTTATTCATTAATTTTAAAAATATAAATTATGAAGTAATTGTTTTGTCATAATTTTTAGGAAACATTTAATTTTTATTTCGGTCCTTGATTTTTTCTAATTGTATCAAAAATTGTTAAACCTTAAAAAAGTTAAAGTATATATTTAATAATAGGAAAAACATTGATGACGTACAGTAAAATATTAAATATTCTCAATCTACTGCAAACATTCACACAAAAGCAATGTAATATTAGTAATTCTAAGAAAACACGAATGCGTCGCATCCACTACTGCGAACGTTTTGGGGAATTTGGTATATTCAGGTCAAACGCTCATTAGACAAGTTGAAATGCCTAGAAACAAAAATGATAAACCAACTCATAGCGTAAATAACAACAATACACCACGAAATGAAAGTAAATTGACGGAACTATTGACTTCAATTTACAATTGTTCCCAGTAGATCGTGAGCAATTACCGCCTTTGGCACTTTCTTCCCTGACAACACATTTCTCTATAATTAATCTGACAAGCTGGAGATGACTGGAGAGGAAGGGCTCCAAGGGTGGCCGGCTGGGATTCAATGGAAAACGCAGGTTCATCGGGTACTCGACGATGGCAGCTTTCAATCAACCGCACAATCAGTCGTCTGGGTCGTTGTATTGTTAACAATCATAACCTCATCTTCTCAATACAATACTCGTTTATATTCGACTACTATAATTCCACAATAATTATACTTACTGTGTTAAAACGCTGCATTTATTGTTAAGGACAGATCTGATCTCACTACAGATTATTGGCACTCTAAAGAAACTAAAACATTCTGGAAAATAGTAAGTAAAAACTAAAAAAGAAGTTCATAGAAAAAAGAAAGTTCGGATAACTTGAACTTACCTACATTTGATGTTGTTTGAACTCACCATTTTTTTTTTTTTATAATGGCGCCTCGACATCTACGCTATTAGCGCCGACATCCAGGTTGCAGCGAGGAATTTTCCCTGCCGCCGCACAGTGGGGCCAAATGACTTTTCGTGTTTCAAAGAAGGCTACAGTCTCCAAATCTTAACCGATTTCAATGAATTTCTTTTTAAATTAAAGCCAATAAAATGAATAACAACTTTGTCCGTAATTTTGTTTCTTGTTTCCCCTGTTTATTGAATTACGAGTAAATAAGTCACAAACTTTTACAATTGAACATAAAATAATGTTTTATTTTTCATCTAACTTAATATCAGCACTGATATCGTTGAAATTAAACATTCAAAACCTGATTAGACTTGCAAAAAATCAGACTGACATCTTCAAAACGTAAATTTATCATAATTTAACTATGAGATTATTGGAAATAATATGATTTTTGAATAATTTGAAAATATATTTTGATTTTTTCCAAGTCTAATCAGGACTTAAATGTTTAATTTCAACGAAGTCAGTGCTGATATTAAGTTAGATGAAAAGTAAAATAATATTTTATGTTCAATTGTAAACGTTTCTGACTTATTTACACGTAATTTATTAAACAGGGGAAACAAAAAACAAAATTCCGGACAAAGTTGTTATAAATTTTATTGGCTTTAATGAAAAAAAAATATTCATTGAAATCGGTTAAGATTTGGAGGCTGTAGCCATTTTTGAAACAGGAAAAGTCCCAATGTGCGCCGATGGGAATCGAACCTATAATCTCCCGCTTATGAATCTAAGGGTGCACCTACACTGGACCCGTTCCGATCCGATCCAGTCGCCACCGACTGTCGGAAGAAAAACAAACACCTGCATCTCAATGGAGGTGCCTGCATTGGTCCCGCTCCGATCCAATCCGGTCCAATCCAACGGAAACCGATTCTTGGCCATTCAAACGTGTTTTTTTCTAGACCGATTTCGGACCGACAAAGCAAAATGGCGCCAACCCACATTTAGTGTTTCAAAAAGGTCTACAGGTTCTAAATCTTAACCGATTTCATTTGCATTGTTTTCTTATATCAAAGGAAATAACATTTAGAACAAATTTGCCAATTCACATTTTAGCACTTTCCTCCGAAGGAAAGTAGCTATTGAGGTTGGACTCATGACGGAATTTTTGAAAAATTTCTTCAAATCTTTATCGATCCTACCTAGTAGACACCGAAAATGACTCCCGTTAAAATTTATATATATCTATATCTATATATATACATATATATATATATATATATATATATATATATATATATATATATATATATATATATGTATGTCTGTTAACACGATAGCGGCCAGAGTTTTTGTTTTATCGTCACGAAACTTGGTATATAGCATTCAATTAGCAAACGATTGAACGAGTTCGTTAACCACCAAAGTCGATCCACCGGAAGGGAGGGTTTACCCCGAACCTAAAACACTAATTTGACCATGTCAGCCGTAATATTTGTTATATTTCAACGAAACTTGGCATTCGTAGTGGTAATATAGAAAGAAATGTAAGATATAAAAATGAACTAAATCGGTTCCTTAGGAGGGGGGGTTTACTCCGGACCCACAATACCAATTCGCTACTACCAGCCGTGATTTTTGGTATATTTCGACGAAACTCGGTATTCGTAGTGGTAATCTACAGGTAAATATGTGATGTAAAAATAAACTAAATCGGTTCATTAGGAGGGGGGGGTTACTCCGGACCCAAATTACTAATATACTCATACCGGTCGTAATTTCTGCTGTATTGTAACGAAACGCGGTAAACGTCGTGGGTAACTAATGAGAAAGAAGTGATGTAAAAATGAGCTGAATCGGTCAATCGGAAAGGGGGGGGGGGTTACTTTGTCATATATTTCAATAGAAAAGCCCGCCAGACGTAGGTTCACACATACGTCTGGCGCAAGGAGCGCTTTCTACCATTAGAGGGACTGTATCCTGTTCCTGCGTTAGATCAAAATACGATAATATGAGGTTTTTTGTATTTATTACGTAGTGTAGTAGGTACCATGTGTAAACATAACTCTGGAAGCAAATTAATAATTGATCAGTTACTCATTACAAAATTAAAAGAGAACTATTCATGTTTTTATTTTATTTATGTAGGATATTTTAAGCAAATTGTTCTGGAAAGCAGTCTACACTACTCAAATTCTGAGGAAAGTGCTTAGTTATGCAGCTCCTGCGTGACGGACTTTTTGTTTCCCCTGTTTATTAAATTGCGTGGAAAGATGTTTATAACCATCCAACGTCTATAACCTTCCAATATTTATAACCTTTTAATGCTTATAACCTTCCAATGCTTATAACCTTCAAGTCACCTTTCTTATAAATAATTTTAAAATATGAATACCAATACTTCTCTTTCCTCCAACATTCAACCTAATCGAAGGTTTCTATGCTTATTAGGTGGCATTTCTTAACTTAATCACTCATTTTCACTTCACTAGGAGGTCATTACTGACGAGCTGTAACTAAATCGGATCGGATCGGGTCGAGACCAATGTAGGCACTCACGTCGGCCGCTGTTGGCCCTTGTCGATCTAACGAAATCGGATCGGATCGGTTCGGGCGAAATACGGGTCCAATGTGGGTGCAGCCTAAGACGCTAGCCACTAGACTACGGGAGACCCAAATCCCCAACTTATATTAAATATTATCGCTCCAAGCATATTATTGCAATCAAGCATTCCTACTGATTTCTTACCGTTTGTAATCCTTTTTTGGAGTTCTGCCTCTGCGCTACCATTACTTTCAGTAATGGATCCTAGACTAATGTAATTTTCAATTATTAATCTATATATATATATATATATATATATATATATATATATATATATATATAAAAATCACGTGTCTGTCTGTTTATTTCTTTGTTTGTTCCTTATACAAATCTACACCGTTTGACCGATATTGACCAAACTTGGCACACAGGTAGGTCTTGATACGAGAAATCCCCTAGGCTAGGTCAAAATAGTCAAATTTAAAAATTTGGTCAAAAGTTTTGTTCAAGAAAAATTGGCTACACTGAACTGACGAATAACTGACGGCCATTTTGAATCGACAACTACTGGCCTCTGTCGGCTGTTAGATGAAGTGCTGTTGTGCTGGCCTCTGCCGGGTATCATTATGAACTAAAACAAATTCACATCGTTTGACCGATTTTCGTAACTGGGTATATACAACCAGGTATCAATCAGATCTTGCTACGGGGAGAGCCATAGACAGAAATTAGGTGTAGCATGGCACACTGGGTAACAGCTAGTAATTTATAAAAGTCGATTCGTCAGGTTGAGTTCATAAGCGTCCTGCATTTACGGAGGAAGAAAAGAAATTAATTTTCTAATGTATAAATTCAAATACATACATGATTCATTCAATTTAAAGAGGAGTCCATACCAGATATAATTTAAGCATTAATATGCCGTATATAGGATTACCTAGTGAAAGGGGACTATAATTCAGATGAGATATGTTTGCCGACCAGACGGCCCTATGCTCTGCCGGACTCAACGAGATCACACAAGTTAGATTGAGTTTGCAAATTAGGATCGGACTGTTCTAGTCCTGTTTCATGTGACAGCTTCAACCGGAACTTCCATCACTTACTGCTAGATTGACAAGGCAGTCACCATATCTACTAACTCCCAGGAGAATGTAGTTGTTGTTTTAATCGTGATATATCTCCAGGATTGACTTCAAATTGATTTTTTACGTATAATACCGCACTAAATAACCCACCTGTAACATCTTGTAAGATAGGAGCCTAGACATAAACAAAATATTATCATACTTATGAATTAACAGGATAATTCCACACGAGGTATCGAAAAAAATCAGCAACAGGTGGAGAGAAGGGATTGAACCCGCCATAGTTTGTGCATGTAGGACACTATTTTTTTTTTTGACATTTCATTACAGGAGAAGGCGTGATTTTACAAATTTATGTTTCCAACAAAAATTCCTTTTCCACGAGTTTCTTCAGGAGCTATATTACTTCTTCAAAAATATTTTAAATCTACACATTACCAGGTATTGATTATTTTTGGATAATATAGACAGTAGGTCAATGAGTAAAAACCCTTTAAGTAGACAGTTACTTCATTAAAAATGCTCGACTGGTTACACATCAACTGATGCCTCTTCAGGAGCAATAATGCCAGGTTTTCACGGGGCAATAATACGAAAGCGTGCTCGTTTTTAATCTTGCTTTCGTGGTTTTGCCTCAACAAAATCGCAGTGGGGATGAACCGTGAACTCGCATGTCCGTCCAAACGGCAACGAATCACGATTCAGTATTTCTTGGAAATCATGGCCTTTACAAGCAAGTTGTGGAGTTGTCGGTATTGTTTATAGTAGTATTTTGGCCAATAAGTTAATGGAATGTTAAGTAAATATTACAAAACGGAAGCTGGTTCACTCTCTCATCGCTGGTGGATGAGAGAGTGAATAAAAAAAAAAGGAGGAATTCGGGGGCAACAAATTTATTAGATTTTGTGCTGCGATATGATTACCCTGAAACTCCTGGCAATATGAACTTTAAATTCTTGAATTTGGCGTTGGCCTAATTTGTTCTAAATCCTGAAATTTCCAAATTTCTTCGCAAATCCTTTTCACGGCAGCCAATCGCAAGTACCGGTCTTCATATTCTTTGCAAGATGGATCGTATAAAATCCTCTCGTTTGCATATAATTTTAAAATGTTCAAAGTTTCTTCTTCTTGGAGTTTAATTACGAGAAACGATGACTCCGAAAATTCTAAATTTTAATTATAAAAAACTAACACCCATGTCTGATGTTGTTGCATTGAGATCCCAGATGAGACCGGTGAGATTCGTGACGAACCTTGAAACCCGTGAATTTGCCTGACACCTGATGACGTCTTAAGCAAACTCAGGCCACCACGTTCACACGACGCAATTCCACGAATTCCATGGCCACGCTTTCGTATTATTGCCCCGTCAAACGGGCTTAAGGGTACCCATTCACGGCGAGGAATATCTCAAGATTTGGACTGCACAGTCAGAATCTTGAGATATTCCTCACCGAGTATGAGACATCCTTGAGGCCACAGTTGAACTGTACAGTCCATAAATGTAGAATGACAAAACCAATAGATTAACTGTACAGGCCAATGAGGCCGGGACTGTGCAGGACAAGAGGATATTTGTTTCACATTCAGTGGGTCTACTGTAACTAGACTGTGCAGTCCCTGCTTTGTGTTTTTTTAACTTATCTTGTGTGTGCTAGACCCGTTCAGTCCAAAACTGTGCAGTCTCAACCATGAGGTTTGAACTGAACGTGTATGGCCACCTTAAGGCTACGTAACGTCCAAGTTCTACAGCCTGACCACAAAAAGGCTGAACTCCAGCTAGTAGAGAAACGTGAGGAATGCAAGTAATCATGGTCAGAATAAGCAGTTTAGTATCTTCTGTTAAGATTAAAAGCAAAAAAAGTCTCTAAATTAAAGAGTAATATTTGTCCTATCAAATAACATTCTATTTGAAATGACAGATATGTATTTTGTAAAATTTGTACTCACTGTTTGTTCAATAAATTATTTAAGTATTTTGTATCAGTTTTTAGTTAATCTTTTTTTTAGCACTTTCCTCCAACAATTTTTGAAAAATTTCTTCAAATCTTTATCGATCCTACCTAGTTTACACCGAAAATGACCCCCGTTAAAATTTATATATATCTATATCTATATATATATATATATATATATATATATATATATATATATATATGCATATATATATATATATATATATATATATATATATATATATATATATGTCTGTTAACACGATAGCGGCCAGAGTTTTTGTTTTTTCGTCACGAAACTTGGTATATAGCATTCAATTAGCAAACGGTTGAACGAGTTCGTTAACCACCAAAATCGGTCCACCGGAAGGGGGGGTTTACCCCGAACCCAAAACACTAATTTGACCATTTCAGCCGTAATATTTGTTATATTTCAACAAAACTTGGTATTCGTAGTGGTAATATAGAGAGAAAAGTGAGATATAAAAATGAACTAAATCGGTTCATGAGGAGGGGGGGGGGGGGGGTTTACTCCGGACCGACAATACCAATTCGCCACTACCAGCCGTGATTTTAGGTATATTTCGACGAAACTCGGTATTCATAGTGGTAATCTACAGTTAAATATGTGTTGTAAAAATAAACTAAATCGGTTCATTAGAAGGGGGGGGGGTTTACTCCGGACCCAAATTACTAATATACTCATACTGGTCGTAATTTCTGCTGTATTGTAACGAAACGCGGTATACGTCGTGGGTAACTCATGAGAAAGAAGTGTTGTAAAAATGAGCTGAATCGGTCAATCGGAAAGGGGGGTTTACTTTGTAATATATTTCAATAGAAAAGCCAGCCAGATATAGGTTCACAAAGGCGCCGCAAGGAGCGCTAGAGGGACTGTATCCGGTTCCTGTGTTAGATCAAAATACGATAATACGAGGTTTTTTGTATTTATTACGTAGTGTAGTAGGTACCATGTGTAAGCATAACTCTGGAAGCAAATTAATAATTTATCAGTTTCGCATTACAAAATTAAAAGAGAACTATTCATGTTTTTATTTTATTTATGTAGGATATTTTAAGCAAATTGTTCTGGAAAGCAGTCTACACTACCCAAATTCTGAGGAAAGTGCTTAGTTATGCAGCTCCTGCGTGACGGACTTTTTCTTATTTTTTATGATAAGCATTTTGGAGAAACAGTAATCTAAAATTTTACAAATTGTTGAGCCATTTCATACAATCTATTACAGCCAGTCATGATTATAGTTAAACATTTAGGACTTTACTTTAAAAATTTGTCCATTAAAAATAATAATAAAACCTTAAGGTTGATTTAATTTAGTTTTTATGCTGCTAAGGACCGAGAGGTATTATTATTAGCAGAGAAATATCTGAGCGAACAAAAGGCCCTTTTCTTTGATGATGGAGATATGTAAATTAAAAACAAACAGTAATATAGTCTAAAACAACCAGAGTACATCTCAATATAATTCTGAGCCCACACAAGACCGTAACCACAATGGCTGCCGCAGTAATTGACTTCAAATAGACCTTTCCATTTTAATATAACTAAAATTGAAACTTTATACCCCTTTCCCCCAAAGCACCCCCACCCCTAAAAGCAACCCCCTGACTTATTATATTTATACTAATTACAAATTACCGTTTCTCCTGAACCTACCCTTAAAGCCCTGTGCAAATAACAAGTTCATTTGCAGTAATTCTCCCAGAGGCAAAGTTATAAGAACTGTCCCATTTCGAAAAGGTTCCTTAAGTTCTTCTTCGTTTAAGCTCTATAATCAAAAGAGGGTACTTATCGTCAAAATAAACCATCATTATAGTATAATAAAACAATCACGTAAAAATATTTTAAAAAATGTTTCATTTTAAAATATGACTTTTCACAATCTTAGCCTTTGAATATTCTCTTTTTATAGACTTACAGTTTAAAAAATATTAGTTTTTTTTAATAGATTGTATTACACAGTAAATAATCAAATATTTAATCAAATCCAAGGCTCTTCATGATTTAAACCTTTTTATGTAAATATTTCGGAGCTAAAATATCCCCTACAACACTAATACACCCTAACCTTCGTCTACAATGGCTAAGTCAAGAGTAAGATTATGTACATCAGCTGTGTATAATCGTGAGAGGCCAACTAATAAAAATGAATCTTCCAGAAAAATATTTACGTGATTTTCTCAATGAATAAAATATTACATTTTGTCTATAAAATTAAAAAATACACTGTTAAATTATTTTATGCCATTTTTTTATTTATTTCATGCTTTTTAAACTGGTAAAATACGTAGAGCTGATTTTAATAAAAACAGTTGATTTAATTCTGTTTTTATTGACCTGCCACCTGGCATTTTTTATTAATATAAGTAGGATCACTATAAAATATTGGAATAAAAGATAATTAAATGAATTATTTAAGAATTTCATTAACCCTCAAATGATAATTTATAACGAATTTGTTCGGTGAAACATAAAACAATATTTATATGAATTACTCTCTTTAAATTGAGCTCAAAGCAATTGAACTTATGGATAAGCAGTTAAATAAAAAAAAGTACTATTCCTAAGAACAAAGTCATCTTAGGTTTTTCCAAATAATGTTTACACCTAGGACGATTTGAACAAGCCGTATCGTTCAAAATCCAAGAGCAAATTCTCGCATTCGAAAAACGAGATTTATCATATTTTTTTTCATAGTTTGACATGGTAGGGACGATATATTCACATCCTGTGTATAGTATCAAGACCCAATACAGTCATTATGTATACTTACAATTATAAAATAACTGTTGTACTCATAAACAGTTATATTAATTAATATATGTATACAATTCTTGGAATCTATATTATACTATATTACATATGAATAAAAAATAAAATAAAAAACACGGATTCAATCAACGGACAAAAAGGCAGGAAGACCACTGATCTCCACAAATCTTCATATCACCTAGGCTATTACCTTTGCCTTGCTGCTGTCACGGAAAGGTGATTTGATCATCTGAGCCAATGAAAATTGGGAAAATGGTCTAGAGCTTCACAATTACCCAATTATAAAAGCAGTTATACTTCAACCTTCCAACGATTCTATGGTTAATGACAGTTCCAAATTAAAAATAAAAAGAAGTAACGAAAAAAGGCAATTCCCAGTGGGAACAAAATTAATTTTTGAATTGTTTTTTGTAAAGCGCTCGGTAATTCTTGCTCGACAACGAAACGTTTTAAATATCGCTCGGCCCTTTCAAATTAGCGCCACTTTCCAGTCGAGATGTTCTTCTGAATGAATTCACAACCCTAACCAGAGTGGCTCTCAATCCACGGGCCGAATACTTCAATTCTTCAGCTCGGGTAAGTCCGTTTGACTTTCTGGAAAAATGTTAAATGTTTTCAGCTCTAAATAATAAGTGATGATGGTGAAATATTTCTGAAAATATGATATTTTCTGAAATACATTATTCATAACAAAACTACGGAATCGTTTCTTTCTTCAACGATAACATTCCAAATGAGCTTTAATAACAATAATATCAGAAATTAAGAGGTCTACCATGTGTTGTCAAAATCAAAGTTATTTTCTCCAATTTATGGATACCAAATAAATCAATATTTTTCAAATATTTATCTTAAGTTTTAACAACAGAATGGCGGTGCTGAGTCTGACGAACGGAAAACCTTTTTTTCCATGGGTGATAGTTCCAGGCGCCAATCTTTAATCTAGACCAAAAACTAAAATTATTTTGAAAGAAGTAAAGTACAATAAACAATTCTTCATTTTTTATTAAAAACTCCTTAATAAAATCGTAATAATTAAATAAATAGAAAAATCCATAAGTACTTTACTATCAAATATTATTAGGGATCTGCAGTAAAAAATTTGAATTAGATCAGTAGAAAATTGAAAGCGCTAGTGTATCGCCCGATTTGAAAAACATTGTTTTGAGTAAATCAACAGTATCATCTTGTCTCGTCATTCGAAGGTTGAATTCGGGGTCGCATACCTTCCCAAGGCTCGCCCAGCCTATATTTAATTTCTTAATGTGTAAAAATCTGGCGGTCGGAGCATAGACTGGCCACACTATCTCCCTAGTGTATTGTCTGGTCAATAATCAGATACCTTTACAGTGTCTGCCCAAGGGCCCTTTTGGCATGTTACTGGTTTTTAGCACTTTCCTCCAAAGGAAAGTAGCTATTGAGGTTGCACTCATGACGGAATTTTTTTATGACATCCTTAAAAATTTATATATATATATATATATATATATATATATATATATGCCTCTTTCTTCATATTAATCCTCACGCCTACCTCTATGGTTGCTGTATCCCGTTCTCGTAAGATAAGTCATACCTATAACTATTTTTTCTTTTTTTTTTTTTTTAGCATAAATATGCTTGAGGGATGACTAAACTGGAAAAAACCGTTACAAAAAAGTGTCTGCTGGCGTTTGCGCATACGCTGTGGCCATGTAAGAAAAAGAAGACGGTATGTTATACAGTACATTACATAGGTTTGTCGGGTGGACCTAAAGCAAATTTATGATCCTGAATTTGAGCAGAAGGCTCTAAACGATTTTTTTTAAATTCTTTTATTCTTTTAATTTGCTTGAAGAGCTTCGCAACAAGGGTGATCTGCTCAAAGAAAATTAATAATAAAAATAAAAATAATAAGGAAATACTTTCAAATTTACATTCATAATTAACATTGATTGTTCATATTTATAAAAAAAAGAAATATACACATTTATTATGTATACAAAACAAAATAAGTAGCAAATAATAAGTAATAAAATAATGGTATGATTGAAATCATAATAAAAATTTATAAAAGAGTAAGTAGGATCTAACCTAAAGAAAACAAAGCCACAAAAATATAGACAAATTGCTCTAAAATTATTTTGAGATCAGAAATTTTGCCTTTGATTTTAATTGTGCGATACTTGTAATACAGTTATATTTCGTTGTATGCATTCGTGGTCATTAAGTATGTCAGTATGGTATCAATATATGGGCTCCTATCTGCTAACAGCTCGCTAAGGTCATGAGGTGCCTGTAGGTTGTTTCGTTTCATGCAGTCTGTTAGTAGGTGTTTCACAGTCAAAGGAACGTTGCATGCTTCGCACCTTGGCTTGTCTTGTTTCGTAAATAGGTGTGAGTGAGTGAGGCGTGTATGTCCGATTCTTAGTCTTGTAAGTACAACTTCGTCACGCCTTGTTCTCTGTTCGCTTGACGTGAATGGTCGTATATTGCTCTTTATTTCCCTTAGGTGGTTATCTTGAGTGGTATACCACATTGCATGCCACATGTTCAGGACAGCTTCTGTTATTGTTATTTGTAGGTCTTGAACTGTAAGTAAGTGCTGGTCATTCGGTTGTCTTCTAGTAGCAAGTTTTGCATGTTCATCCGCTAATGTAGACTGTCCGATGTTCTCATGACCAGGAACCCATACCATTGCTACCATTGTTACCGTTGTGTGTTGGTCCTTTAGTCTCAGTAGTTCTTGTACAATTTTGATGATGATTGGGTTGGTGTTGTAGATGTTGCATAGGGAGAGTAAACAACTTAATGAATCTGTACATAGTATTATATGTGGTATTGTAGTCCGTACGTTGGATAGGCCCAAAAGTATGCCGTGCAGCTCTGCTGTATATATGCTTCTGTCTAATGGCAGGCTGATATGAAATATGTTCTCTCCTAAAACAGCTGCTGCGCCCACTCCGCTCTCAGTTTTGGACCCATCTGTGTATATTATTGGTGTATTTTGATTACTTCCTGTCAAGTTGTTAAATGTTGCTCTGTAATAATTTAGAGATGACACGTCAGCTTTTTTAAATTTAGTCATTGTCAAGTCAATTCTCAGATTGTTTACTCTCCAAGGTGGGATTGTGAGGTGTCCGTTAGGGTATGTAGGTGAGTTGATTAATACAGCATTTTCTGTGTTTTCGAGGAAGCGGATAAGGAGGGGTTTTTGTTTGGGTTGTTTGTGTGCATATGTGTATATAAAGGGGTTGTTTAGAAAACTATTAACACATGGACAGTTCAAAGTTTTTGATCTCACAATAAATTTAAGACAAATCATCTGACGTCGATAATCCAACGAAGGTTCTCCAGATTCTGAATAAAGGCTACATATTGGACTCGACCTGAAAGCTCCTGTTGCAAGTCTTATACCTGTGTTGTGTATTGTGTCTAATGATTTCAGTGTTTTTGGACTGGCAGATGAATATGCTATGCAGCCATAATCCAGCAAAGGCCTGGTGAAGGCTCTGTAACACTTTAGCATGGTACATTTGTCAGCTCCCCATTTAGTATTGCAAAGAATTCTTAATAAATTCAACGATTTGTTACATTTATTAAGTATACTTTTTATATGGGGTCCCCATGTTAGTTTCTTGTCTAGTGTTATTCCAAGGAATTTTAAACTGTCACTGTTTCTTACGTTTGTGTTATTGAGTTTTAATTTTGTAATCGGTAGGTTGTGTCGCTTAGAAAATACAGTACACTGCGATTTTTCTTCTGAAAATTGGAAGCCACTCCTTGTAGACCAATATTCGAGGGCATGTATA
Organism: Gonocerus acuteangulatus; assembly: GCA_946811695.1. Lineage (NCBI taxonomy): Eukaryota > Metazoa > Arthropoda > Insecta > Hemiptera > Coreidae > Gonocerus > Gonocerus acuteangulatus. The sequence continues at coordinate 56,793,585 of OX328129.1, read as the reverse complement.
GCATCTTGAATTGTTTCTTCTGCGATTTCATAGCGTTTAGAAGAGAAATATATGAGAATGTCATCGGCATATTGACAGAAAGATTCGCTTGGTGGGATAAAGGATACGACAGAGTTAATTGCTATATTGAATAAAGTGGTGCTTAGTACACCTCCTTGAGGCACTCCGTTTTCAAGTAGGAATTCATCGGAGAGCGTATTACCTATCCTCACTCTGAAGCGTCTGTTTGATAGAAAACTGGAGATATATCGAAATATATTTCCTTGTATTCCCCAGTCATTCATTTGAGACAAGATTAGCCGCCGCCAAAGCCGATCGTATGCTTTCTCCAAGTCGAGTGACACTGCGATTAGAGTCTCCTTCAACAGGAAACTGTTAAGTATGTCACTCTCCAATCGGGCGATGTGGTGTTGGGTGCTGTGATTTGGTCTGAATCCACACTGGAACTTGGAAAGGAGGTGATTATTTTCGAGATACCAAACCAACCTTTTATTAACCAGTCTCTCCATAACCTTTGAAGTACAGCAGAGCAGCGATATCGGTCTATAACTCGTCGGGCAATACTTGTCCTTCCCTGACTTAATAACTGGGATAACAACAGATTCGTTCCAGAGTGTAGGATAGGTACCGGTCTTGAAGATATTATTATAAAGCATGAGAAGTGTAGCCAGACCTCTAGTGGGTAATTTTTTAATCAACTCATAAGAAATGTTGTCTGGTCCCGGTGAAGTGTTACGTATGTCTGAAAGAACACATTTCAATTCGTGTAGTGTGAATTCGTCATTCAGTGGATGTTCTAAGTCAGTAAGTATAGGTATCTGTATGTTCTCAGTGTAAATTTTGTGGTCTAGAAAGTCTTCGCGAAAGTTTGCAGTGCTAGATATTCTGCTGAAGTGACTTCCTAGAATATTACTTATCATCTGAGGGTCAGTAATAACGTCATCTTGTTGTTTAAGTCCAGTTATAGGTGCGCTGTATTTTTTGTGTTGAATTTGGTTAATTTTTTTCCAGATGTTTTTTGGAGTAGTATTGTCGTCGATGTTAGTCAAAAAGTCCATCCAACATTTCTTCTTACTTTGTTTGATTACCCACTGTGCCCTGGCTTTCTTCTTTTTATAATCCTCAAGAAACGCTTGCGATGGATTCCGACTAAAAAGCCGGAGAGCTTTCTTTCGATCGCTTACAGCTGTTTTGCACTCATCGTTCCACCAGGGTACCGGAGGTCTTCTGTAGTGGCTTGGCGTTTTTGGAATGCTTTGCTCAGCTGCCTCGATTATCAGAGTATGGAAAGCATCGATAGTGGATATGTTTGTTAGCCTTAGCTTGTCTTCGATGTAATCCTGATATACCTTCCAGTCTGCTTTATTTGTATTAAATCTTGGATTCGAACAAAAGGTTGGTATATCGGAATTAATGGTGATGACTATGGGGAAATGGTCACTCCCATGACTATCTTCGCAGACATCCCACGTGAATCGAGTGAAGATGGAAGCTGAGCAAGCAGTCACGTCGATGTTAGACAGTGTACCTGTACGGGGGCAAAGGTGTGTTGGTAAGTGCGTGTTTAAAGGGATCAAGTCAAAGTGTCCAAGTATGTTTTCAATTATTTGTCCTCTTGTATTTGTGCTAGTTGATCCCCAAGTATAACTTTGTCCATTGACATCAGCCAATATCATGACAGGACTCGGGAGTTGGGTGATCAGATCCTCCATCATGTGTACGTCAATGGGTTCGCCTGGTGGAAGATATACAGAACAGACAGTAACTCGGAAAGGTAGGCGTACTGAGACCGCTACTGCTTGTATGCTTGTATATAATCGAATGGGCTCAGAGTACATACTATCAGTTACAAATATAGCAACGCCACCGGATGCCTTATCTCCCAAAACATAATCATTCCTGTACAAGGTGAAGCCATGAACGCGGACATCACTACCATATTTCAAATGTGTTTCCTGTAGTGCCATTATGTGTGGATTTTTACTTTGCAACAAGAGTTTTAAGTCTCCAATGTGTCTTTGAAGGCCATTTATATTCCATTGGATTATAGAAGCCATACTGATTTGAATATATATGTAAAAGGAATAATAACAAAAACATAGCAAACGTATGGAGAGATAGAAATTATAAGTGGATCTATAAAGAAATAAATTATAACAGGAATAACTAACAGAAACAATATTAGACTTTGGTTAGAGCAATTGGTTACAGCTGTGAATGACGTTTTTAGAACTTCACTAGCCATTTTATTTTAAGCATTTTGTTTTAGAAATGCTTTTTCTATTGTTTCTGTTAGTTTTTTTTTCTTTTTCGACCTAGTCTTTGTTGTGGAGCTCTCCGTATCTTCCGTGGATTCTTCCGTTTGGGCTGTAGGATATCGTGGGAGGCGTTCAGTTCGCCTAGTTGGTGTCTTGTCTTCAGGCGTGCTATTTGTTTCTCTTTTAGAACATGCCTGTTGAACTTTGATCTCTTCAGCTTGGGGTTTTGGATTTTTTCCTTCAGGAATGTTATATGGAATATTGTGCTCCTGTCGTAGGTCTGCTTTGTTCGTGGCCATAATTTTCATCATTTTCTCAATTTTTTCCATTTTTTCGGTCATGCTGTTGATGAATAGTTTCATTATCTGCAAACAGTCGCTTTCCTGCTTGCCTTCTGCAGTTTTCTTCGCGAAAGTATTCTTGGTAGTTGTGACCTGTCTGCTTGCCTCTATGTAAGGTATCTTCTTAAGTGTCATTAACTTTATTACCTCAGCTTCTTTAACATATACCGGGCAGGATTTATCCCAGGAGTCATGTTCTGAACCTGAGGCTGTGGAATGTAAGGCCTCAATCTTACGCTGAGATATCCTACATAGAGGTGCTCAGGCAGTTCGGGCAAGTCGAAGGTTGCGACAAACAGGGAAGTGTTATTTGGATTTTTGCGAGGAACAATTCGTCTTATTTCAGTTACCATTTGGCTACGTAATTCTTCTAAAAGTTCTTCATTTGAAACGTCATTTATTTCTTTACAATAGAAGACCCCTTTTGACGTATTCAGTGTTTTATGGGGTTCTAGAATAATATTGATGTTGTTGAAGAACTTTTGGCGTAGTAAAACGGGCCAAAGACGTTCGTTTGTGCAATCTAAAAGAAGAACGCCTTCTTTCCTCAGCTTTTTAACCTTTATTTCCTTAGAAAAGCTTGTTAACCATTTACTAATTATGAAAGGATTAATAGTATTAAATGTCGTACCTTCATCTAAAGATCGCACTGTTAAATATCTGCACGAGTGAGCTTTAGGCTTCTGTATTTCAAGATTCATGATTTAGTTTTGTCTTCGTTGGGAATATCGTTATAGTTTCGCTTGGAAATTCTTCCAGACGAATAATACGTGGATGGATTGAATTTCTTCAGTATTCCGATTACCTATTGGGTCCTTGTTCAGTGGTAAAATCCCTTTGAAACGGAGAAGTATTTTTAAGTTGCAGTTTAGAGTTAAGACCATATGTTCTTCTTTTAAATTCAATTTATTAATAAAAAAAAATCAATAAAAAAAATCAATTTACAATCTTAATGAGTACTTTACACATCCTCTTTTTTTATAAATCTCATTTCATTTTAGGAGAGATAAATATTTTTTTCTATTTTTTTTACAAGTTTATCTAATTCCTTGTCTTTAAAATTGCCGTATTATCAAGACACTGATACAAAACACACCAATAAAATTTATTACCATCACAGCCTGGTTATCTATTCTAATAACTATAGGTTTGATTTCCATCAGTCTTTCAAAATTACAAGACTAGATTATGTAAAACAAGTTCCTAAATTTCCCGTTCGTGGTATGATAAACATCAGTTGCGTTTATTAATCATAATTCTACCACATTTCCAAGAATTATTCAGTTTTTCTGCATAATATCCGCGTTAATCAAATTCCCCCCTATTGGGCTAACATCCTTTGATCTGCGCCGCCGAATTAATCTATCTTGATAAACGGCCATCAATCTGTTCGCTGTTTGAACAGTCGAAATTTTACATTTCTATTAGACACCAGCGCTGATTGAAAAAGATAATTTATAAATGGCACAAGGTTCTGATAAGATTTTGATAAGTTTTGTATTCAAGGAGCGTTCAAAATATGCATAGTCTGTTTATGGCAATTTCGAATCTAAGCCAGTGAGACCTTGGAAACAGTTAATATTTTTTTTTCGATTTTGGGATAATACTACCTTGTAATTTTTTTTTTTTTTTTTTATCATTTTCTTATTAATGGGCTTAAATGCTTCCTTAACTAATCAAAAATGATATCCAAGAGTGTTTATGGGGCGAAACAATTTTTAAATGTGCCAAAAATTCGAGTAACTGTTATAAAAGTAACTGCTGCTTCAAAAGTAACTGGATGTGGTCTTCGCAAACCCCCCCCCCCCCCCGACACATTTCTACATTATAGACTATTTTTTTTTTTTATTACAAGGAATTGTACACACAAATTAAAAAGGAAAAAAATTAAAATTTCAGTACAATTTTAAAGGCGATTTTCTGAAAACTATGTTTTTCAAATCGGGCGTTACGCTGGTGCCCTAAATTTTTCAGCTACCTTCATTGCAGTTTTCTAATGATATTTACTAGTAGAGTAAGTGGAATATTTGGAGAAAATGATTTTTAATTTGGTCACACAAGGGGGTTTTACACTTTAAACATTTTATTGCTATATTTTACAGGTAAGAACTAGAGAACTGCACGGATAAGTAAAAAGTAATCGGATAAATAATCGCCGAGTATAAAACGGACGATGCGAGTACATACTCGGCATCGTTTCGAATTGGCATCGCCGAGTATAAACTGGACGATGCGAGTACATACTCGGCATCGTCCGGAATTGGCATCGTCGATTACTTTACATTACGATTACGAGTAATACTCGTGAGTACTGCATCGTAATCATCGTAAATAACTGTCGACTTCTCGACATGTCGATACAGGAGGCAAGATAAGCAACAGATGAATTAGGTAGTAAATAAGGGGATTATAGAGTATTTTTTTTTTCTTTCTGAAAATAGTTTCTGAAATATAAGCGATCGAAAATCGGGATTTATAGGACTCACTGACTCATAGGAGGCATTTCCCATGATGCTAAAGACTTGAAATTTTGCAGGATGATAGATATGAAGGAGTTATTAAAGGAAAAAATAGAAAAATCCTGAAAAGGTGTATTTGACGCCGCTTCTGGAGCGGTGTCGTGCCAGTTTTGTACTTCCTTGGGAAACCCGTCATTCCGTCCGAAACCCATGATGTGGGGTATCAAATGAATCGTCTCGGAATGAAGAACCTATATTTGATGTTTTAAGAAACATTTAGAAGCATATAGGCTTAGTCAAAATCTTATACCAGCTGTCTGTCTGTAGGTTTGTTCCTTATACAAATCTGAACCGTTTGACCAATTTTGACTAAACTTGGGACACAGACGGGTCTTGATATGGGGGGAATCATAGGCTAGGTTAAATTTTCCATCAGCTGTCTATCTGTCTGATTGTTCCTTATACAAATCCACACAGTTTGACCGATTTTGACAAAATTTGACACACAGGTCGGTCTTGATCCGGGGAGTGTCATAGGGTAGTTCAAAATAGTCTATCAGCTGTTTGCTTAACTGTTTATTCCTTATACAAATCCACACGATTTGACCGATTTTGATCAAACATGGTATATAGGTAATTTATTATCCGGGGAGTGTCATAGGCTACGTCAAAATCGTCTATCAGCTGTCTGTCGGCATGTTTGTTCTTACACTAATTCACACCATTTTACCGATTTTGACCAAACTTGGCACACAGGTAGGTCTTGGTCCGGGGAATGCACTTGACTAAGGTCAAAAAGGTCTTTCATCAGTCAAATATCAAGCAGTAAGAAGAACTTTATGCAGACTCCAAAGACCCTGGTCTTATATGAAGTACAAAAGCCAGTAGGTATGCGGCAACTAAATTTTAATTGATACTTAGAAAATAGTAATGAGATCCCAAAAAAAAACATAAATGTGAAATAGAGGCCAAGTCCCCCCCCCCCCAAAAAATATTGGCAATACAAGAAGATGATACAAGAAAGATATGTCCAAGTTCATTACTTAGAAAGACCTATTAATTACTTACTAAGAACAATAAAGACATTACTGACCTTTAAAAATAACAATAAAAATACTTTTATCCAGTTACTAAAATATAAATTTCTTCAACCAGGTATATTCTTAAACTTGGCAATGTTTACTTTTCTCTCTAAAGATAATTTCGGCACAAATAAAACATTGCCAAGTTTAATAATATACCTGGTTGAGGAAATTTATATTTTAGTACCTGGATAAAAGTATTTTTATCGTTGTTTTTAAAGGTCAGTTGAAGTGTCTTTACTGTACTTAGTAAGTAACTAATAGGTCTTCTAAGTAATGAACTTGGACATTTCTTTCTTGTATCATCTCTTGTATTGGCAAATTTTTTTGGGGGGAACTTGGCCTCTATTTCACAATTATGTTTTTTTTTTTCTTTTATCACCTTAAAAAAATGTTTATTTCTTATATTACCTTTATTACTGATTCTTCTGGATTTTAATATAGACTGTATTACATTGTTTTTGTTTACGTTGTATAGTCACTGTAGTTTCGTTGAGTTGTAAGTAATACAGTGGACTTCATTACACATGGCGAGGCGAACCAGTATATAACGTAGTTATTCACGGCGATACCGATACCAAACCTGCAATACTCCACGATGCCGATGCCAAACCCCTCTGTACTCGGCGATGCCGATGCCAAATGTTATTTTACTCGGCGATGCCGATGCGGCACGATGGCGATGCCGGTGTTCGGAATGAGTATGAGTACACATAAAGTAATCGAGGTACTCGTCCCATGAGTATACCTACTCGTGATTACGCGATGCCATACTTACTCGTGCAGGTCTCTAGTAAGAACCTATCTTTTGGCTTTATTATATTTTTATACTGTATTCGCTGAGGTATATTGTAATATTTAAAATCACTGAAATCTCTGAAGCGTAGGGGAAAACATCATTAACTAGGTAAAGGATTTAATATGATTTTTCATGGTACTTGGAATTGTTATTTTTATAGCCTCATAATGAGGTACTGTACAGGGCTTGAAATGGCTTGCAGAAAAGTATTTTTGATTTTAGGTATCGACCTGCGATTAAGTAATATTGAATTCCCCTTTTAACTCACGTGCTACATGAATATATTAGTTAGGGTTGGGCTCATGAATTAACTCTTTGATTTATATTTTTATAAATATATATATATATATATATATATATATATATAAATATATATATATATGTATATATATATATAAAATGTCTTCGTTCTTGGTTTCGATTCGGCCTCCCTGACCGTCCCTATGTCTACCCATTCTCTATTTAATTTATTAATGGGTACCCGCAAAGGGGAAAATCAGGCGGCCGGAGCATAATATCCACTGACCACGCTAACTCTTGTGTGTAGTATAGTCATGAATCAGATATCTCTATAGTATTTGCCCTTCAAGGCCCTCGTGGCATGTTATATATATATATTATATATATATATATATATATATATATATATATATATATATATATATATATACAAAAAGTTCAACCACTTTCCTTTTAACTGCGGGTTCAAAAACGTGCAATGTTCTAGCCCACACTTCCAAAATGAACATGAGGTCAACCTCATAAGCGTGTTTCCTCCCACCTTAGGCAGGGAGGAAATACTAAGAAAAAAAAGCCCCCTTAGTGGAGAAAAAGTATGGTTTATGCCTGATTATTTGCTGAAACGTTGGAATCTTGCAAGAATATTGTATTTTCTACGAAAGGGATGTTTATTTCTAAGGAAGATACGATTGGAAGTCAAACGTTCCCTTTTCCAATTACAATTGTATTATTTGATACCTTCCTACAATTGATGTGTGGTCACTTCTTTTACCCTAAGAGCATTCAAATTCCTCCAAAATACGTTCATATGCTGAAATAATTCAATCATAAAAACGTTCCGATGCCATCTTGTGCAAATTACCCCAGGACGTGAAAGCTCCAAGCTGTATCGATAAGGCCCTGGTGTAGGAAAGGTTAGCTGCATTTGTGATAAGGCTGGCTGTGGTGAAGGAGTGAGACCCATCACACGTCACACATCAGCCTGACTCGAATACATCTGAATAAGTTAGAGGAGTCACCGATACGGAGGCATTTATTGTCAGATATCTCTCAGAATCCTAAATCCGTCACAGGAATGGCCGTAAATCGCATATATATTCATAAGGTCAAATATAAATATACACACATATATATGAGTTCATGTACACATATAACGTTCAGAACCTATTTCATACAGAAAGTAGCCCATACATACACTCCATACTAAACTATTTAAAACGTGCCAACTTAAAGCAAACAATTTAATTAATACTAAACACACGAATTCATTATTAAAACATAATATAATATTACAAATAAATTTGAACATTTTCATAGCACACTGCATAGCACAATTTTTACCCTTGAAGCATTTTTTTTTTTTTTTTTTTTTTTTTTTTTTTTTTTTTTTTTTTTTTTTTTTTTTTTTTTTTTCTAGGCCCTTTAGATATCAGTTAACACGTTGGGGCCCAGCGTCGTGGCATATGCGTCAGCAGATAGCTTGGTTTTCTTTCGATCCTGCTACTCCGGGCCTTGTTCTATACGCTTCTTATTTGATTTGGGACCTCATTACGTAATCCCGGTTAGGTTTGCTGGTCTAGTTTCATACTGAATCCGCCCAAAACTTCCTTCAACGGGGCCGCTATCGTGGCGTGTTTGACGTTTTACTAAATTGTAATTAATCCTCTAAAAGTACATCATTTTAAAAGTTTCTTCACTTATTAATTTGTTTTATATGTTTGCCGAAATAACAATACAAAAAGAAGACTTGGGCCCTGGTGGAAATTCTTTTCGAAGCCATAGGTCCTGAAAGTGTTAAGAGCGTTGCTGACTGAATGCTGAGACAATAATTAAAAAATGTGTCCTATATTTCATGTAAGCTCTTACTTCTGCAGGAACGATTTTTCGTACATCTCTTTCAATGTATATTAGATATGGGATATCTGAATCGATTTTTCAAAAGATCGATCTTTTTAATAGCACATGCATCGATTTTTTTTCAATCTCCAAGAGCCTTTCTTTTTATGAATTCTCGAATTTGAATCGATTCTAATCGAAATGAAATACGAATTTCGTAGTTTAAGTCATTTTGACTTCGATCCATATCTTTCAATGTATATTAGAGATGGGATACTGAATCGATTTTTCAAAAGATCGATCGTTTTACACGATGTATCGATTTTTTATTCGATCTCCTAGAGCCGATCTGTTAATGAATTCTCGAATTTGAATCGATTCTAATCGGAATGAAATACGAATTTCGTAGGTAAGTTTATGTAATCGTGAATTCGATCCATATCGAAGATCGATCCATGTCTGAGCCTAGAAGCTCGATCTTTTGAATCGATCTGGACTCGCCGTGTCAAAAGATCGATTTATATTCGAGAATCGCCCATCACTAATTTGTATATATAGGTCAACTTGAGAACAGATAGCGGTGAAATTAGTAGTTTCCGTACTCACTGGGATATAAACAAAAATATTCTTCCATGTATGTTCGTGTGATACTTGCATGTATGTATGTTCGTATGATACTTGCATGTATGTATGTTCGTATGATACTTGCATGTATGTATGTTCGTATGATACTTGCATGTATGTATGTTCGTATGATACTTGCATGTATGTATGTTCGTATGATACTTGCATGTATGTATGTTCGTGTGATACTTGCATGTATGTATGTTCGTATGATACTTGCATGTATGTATGTTCGTATGATTCTTGCATGTATGTATGTTCGTATGATACTTGCATGTATGTATGTTCGTGTGATACTTGCATGTATGTATGTTCGTATGATACTTGCATGTATGTATGTTCGTATGATACTTGCATGTATGTATGTTCGTATGATACTTGCATGTATGTATGTTCGTATGATACTTGCATGTATGTATGTTCGTGTGATACTTGCATGTATGTATGTTCGTATGATACTTGCATGTATGTATGATCGTAGGATACTTGCATGTATGTATGTTCGTATGATACTTGCATGTATGTATGTTCGTATGATACTTGCATGTATGTATGTTCGTATGATACTTGCATGTATGTATGTTCGTATGATACTTGCATGTATGTATGTTCGTATGATACTTACATGGGTTATTTCTGTTGCCTGAAACTCCTCTTTCTGATCAGAAAGATTCGCACTGTATGCCACATTCCTTATGAGAAAGGACCAATGGTGATTCCAAAAACCATGATTCCTTGTGGCTTAGAATGAATCATTCTGATCAGGTAGCATCGATGACGATTCCATAGCCTATGCAAGTTTGAAAAATTTACACTTTTTTAAGTTTGTTTGTTTAGAAAATATGGGGCGAAAAACCTCACGGTTGTCAGCGCCCTACTATGTTATGCAACGCACAACCACTCATCCCATGTTCCCGGTGAAAGGTGTGCTTTCCTTAGGGAGTCAGGAAATGTTTTTTTTTTTTTTTTTTTTTGTTTTTTTCCTTCCTTTATTTACCTTTCTAATTTTGTTTTATTTATTCTTTTTTATTAAATTAGACCTTGTACTTATATTTATATATATATATATATATATATATATATATATATATATATATATATATATATATATATATATATATACTTTACGGCATATTCTTTTTTTCTCACGTTATTTTTTTTTTTTTTATTTTTTTTTTTTTTTTGTATCCTGACACACACCCACACTCCCCGATATAGCTATTGTCAAAGTGCAGACTTATTATACAATTTTATCTTACAAATACAGATATCAGGTTTAAGACCAAGAGTTACTTACAGATTAAAGAAATTAAACATATACATATGGGGCGAAAAACCTCACGGTTGTCAGCGCCCTACTATGTTATGCAACGCACAACCACTCATCCCATGTTCCCGGTGAAAGGTGTGCTTTCCTTAGGGAGTCAGGAAATGTTTTTTTTTTTTTTTTTTTTTTTTTTTCCTTCCTTTATTTACCTTTCTAATTTTGTTTTATTTATTCTTTTTTATTAAATTAGACCTTCTACTTATATTTATATATATATATATATATATATATATATATATATATATATATATATATATATATATATATATATATACTTTTAGGCATATTCTTTTTTTCTCACGTTATTTTTTTTTTTTTTTTGTTTATTTTTTTTTTGTATCCTGACACACACCCACACTCCCCGATATAGCTATTGTCAAAGTGCAGACTTATTATACAATTTTATCTTACAAATACAGATATCAGGTTTAAGACCAAGAGTTACTTACAGATTAAAGAAATTAAACATATACATATGTCAATGTATTAAAAGAATAACAATATTTACATCAAATTAACACTAAAAACTATGAGGTTTCAAAAAAAAATTAATAAAAAAAAAATAATAAATAAATAAATGGTATCACAAATTATCACAGAAAGAACCTAAATAGAGGACAATATTACTTTCATATTAATCTATTAAACCCAGTTATATTTAAAAATTTGATTATTTTGTCAACCTCAGCCTGTTTGTTTCCGAGAGCCTCCGCTATCTTCCTTGATATCCCGAGCTGCCGAAAGAGTTTTGTGTACTTCCGGCAATCTTCAATAATGTGTTGAACGGTGAGGGGTTTTCGACAAGTAAGGCATCGGGGTGGAGTTTTCCTGGACATAAGATACGAGTGGGTAAGACGGGTGTGTCCAAGTCGGAGTCGCGCCAACATTACTTCCTCATTTCGGCAGGATCTAGAGGATGTCTCCCAAGGCTGGCAGTCAGTTTTCACCAAACTCAGCTTATTGACGCCTCTTGCCTCATTACACATCTCTTGCCAACGATGTTTGATGGTGTGCAGCAGCGGTGAGGCCAGCTCACTTACCGTCAGAGAAGTGGGTGTAATAGACGGTAAATCATGAGCGGAGGACGCTGCTTTGTCTGCCACCTCATTACCTTTTACACCCCTGTGTCCTGGAGTCCAGACGAGGTGAACAGTCTGATTATTACTTCGCAATACATTACATATTAGATGGAAATTGGATTAGATATTAGAAATAGCATATACCGAGTTTCGCTGCGAGAAAGTAAAAATAACACTGGAATACTGGAAAATCAAAAAGATTATTACTGAAACCCATGTTCCGACTTGACCCATTTAATATAGTTTTACAACACATATTTCTCTTTAGAAGGGCTCAGCTTGCGTCGGGTTTCGTTGGATTATAAGCAACATTTCGAAAATTAGCGGCATATTGGTAATTTTTTCCGAAATAATCCCCCCCCCTTTACTAATTATAACGACGGTGAGTTAAGTATTTCGGTAATGGGTAGGATTGATGAACATTAGAATACTATGAATACCGAGTTTCGTCGAAATATACCAAAAATCACGGCTGGTAGTGGCGAATTGGTATTGTGGGTCCGGAGTTTACCCCCCCCCCCCCCCCCCCCAATGAACCGATTTAGTTTATTTTTACAACACATATTTACCTGTAGATTACCACTACGAATACCGAGTTTCGTCGAAATATACCCAAAATCACGGCTGGTAGTGGCGAATTGGTATTGTGGGTCCGGAGTAACCCCCCCTCTAATGAACCGATTTAGTTTATTTTTACCACACATATTTACCTGTGGATTACCACTACGAATACCAAGTTTCGTTGAAATATAACAAATATTACGGCTGACATAGTCAAATTAGTGTTTTGGGTTCGGGGTAAACCCCCCCCCCCTTCCGGTGGACCGACTTTGGTGGTTAACGAACTCGTTCAATCGTTTGCTAATTGAATGCTATATACCAAGTTTCGTGACGAAAAAACAAAAACTCTGGCTGCTATCGTGTTAACAGACACATATATATATATATATATATATATATATATATATATATATATATATATATATATATATGCATATATATATAGATATATATAAATTTTAACGGGGGTCATTTTCGGTGTCTACTAGGTAGGATCGATAAAGATTTGAAGAAATTTTTCAAAAATTCCTTCATGAGTCCAGCCTCAATAGCTACTTTCCTTCGGAGGAAAGTGCTAAAAAGCATTAAGAAGTAGTTCCTTTAAGTTGACCTTCCAAAGTTAAGGTTATAAAATTCCAGCTAATTTTCAATGCTGTAGGTTTCTCAATTTTTTGTATTTATTGTTATTTTTTTTCTTTTTTTTTTTAATATCCTACTTTAATTCCCCTAGCTGCAAAATTAGTTCAGCTTAGACTGTTCTTAATATCGTAGGTTGTTATAAGAGCAATTACTAGCAAGAACTCGCGATCCGGGCCACTATTTTTCTCATAGTTTCCTCTTAAAAACTATATATCTCTAAAAAAAATAATTACTTAATTAAATGTATTAGACTTTTTGTTAGAAAAATACAAAAACCAACTTCCAGAACAAACATAGCAAACATGCTATAATTATTAGTTTATAGGGGAATTAGGGGCTTACTAATTATTGTAATTAAAATCTTAAATAATTTACATTTTACAAGTGATTATTCAGTGGTGGGGTCACCGATCGGGCCCATTATTTTCTGACGATTCCACATCGAAAAATAGTCAACAAGTGTTTTAGTGTTTCTTCCAATATGGGCCTTAGGAGCTGAGAAATAAATTAAAATACGATGAACATATCTTATTTTATATATCGAGTTTGAAAAATTATATTGACATGATATTTTCATCAATTAATTTTTTTTTTTTTAGTAGATTAAAGAAAAATAGAATTGTTAAACAATAATTTATATATTCGGCAAGTATAATAAAAAATATGTTTACTTTTTTTACGTAAATTAGCACTATAATTGTTTTCACTCCAAAAATAATAGCAGATTTAAAATCACCACCCCAAGAAACCCTAATGTGGTAAATATCGGATGGACCGATTTTGCTGGCTAACAAACTCGTTCAATCATTTGCTATAGGAATCATACTTATAGTAAGTTTCGTCGCGGAAAATAAACAAAAACTAGGGCCACAACCGTGTTAACATACAGATAATTCCAACCGGGGTCATTTTCGGTGACCCTAAATGTAGCAACCTCAATAGCTTCGGAAAGCGCTAAAATATCACACTTCTTACAAGTAGGACATAATTACCCAGAACCATTACGCCTTTGACACAAATATACATAGCACATAAATGACAGAAATTGGCAAAACATGATAAGCCTCTTGGAAGCCGTCCACCGACACACCAAATCTAATACAAGAAAAGTTCTGCAATTCATGTTCTCGAAGAGCTTACTTAAGTCCGATAAGCTATCCCATTTAGCCACCACACCGTAGACCTTCAGTTGAAGGAACGATACCAAGAAACGCCGTCCATTTTAACGGGGTTCCATGTGGAACGCCTGTCTGCCACGAGTAAAGACGTAGTTCGCTCCTTAATTGTGAAAGTTAAATGGCTTTGAAAATATCGGCGAGTGATGGAGAACACGCGATGACACATCGTCTTTAGGAAGTTGGCCATTTTGATGGTTAACTTGCTTGTTTTACTACTTTATCGCGTGCTATATTTTATCTCAATAATAATACTTATTAAGGGTCTTAATTATATTCAAATAGACTTATCTCGTTCCCTACGCCATTTCCTCTGCAGTAATTCCATGGGGCTCCATGATTTACCCTATTTATATGGAATAATTTAATGTTATTTTATGCACGTGCTAAGTCATTTCTATAGATAGCGGTGTCAGTATCAGTATTCTAGACAAAATGAAATCTCTTATCCTTAATAATAATAGTTAATTAATTACTAAAATTAATATGGACAAATTAGCTTCATTAAAACATGAAGATTGGTATAAAACGTTTGATTTAGGGGAAAGAAGAGGCCCTCAGAAAGAAACCCAGCTTTACCAGGGAAAGATTCTCTGAAAGCTGAGGAAGATAGTAGAATGGCTAGCGAAATGTTCGGGGTCAAACCCCAAGACCATAATGCTTGTAAAATAAAATACCTTCCTGCGTCTAGAAAATGTTTTAAATAAAACATGTGAATTTTAAGAGTTTTCAATTGAAAAAATACAATATTTTTCGTGTTTGGCATATAAAAAACAGGATTTTTGGAATTGTAGATGAAGATGCCTTATATTGATTCATCAAAACACAGGCATTTTGGGTTAGTGATATAGAGAGTCAGTATATTATGGGTTTTGAGGGTGAAAATATAAACGGTATTTGTTTTATGTTTTTGTTTTTATAAAGAAAAGAGAAGAATTAAGATTTTTGGGATATGAAGAAACTGGATTTTGGATATTTATAAGACAGGAGTTTTAGATTTTGTATAAAGTTTGCAGAAATATCAAAATATTAAAAAAAGGTTTTTGGAGAATCCAAGAACTAAGTAAATTTAAATTTTGTATACTTCTCTCAGTATTGGTTTAACATATCGCTTGGTTTCATTCAATTCCGCCTACCTCCTGAAACCATATCTGCAAAACCGTATCTATATATATATATATATATATATATATATATATATATATATATATATATTTATCTTTAGATTGCTTCGCTGCGAATTACATGTGTTAGTGATACGGCATCTTTCACCAGCGGTCTTGCTCCTCCTTTATGCGCGATATTTCGCCACATTTCTATCCGGCTTCTTCTGCTGAGGGAATGAGGCCATTCTCGGTCTGGGCCCTCTTTATCCGTCTTGGTCGGAGATTAATGCTAGCCAATAAGATTGGAGGTCTGTGGGGGTCAATAGGGAGTCGACAGGAGAGAAGAGGAGAGACTAGCCTGAAGAAGTCGTAGAGGAATCCGGCGAAATATTGCGCAGAAAGGGGGAGCAAGATCGCCGGAGAAATATGCCGAATTACTAACACGCACGTATACATATGTGTGTTTGTGTAAAACCAGTAAGCTGGACACCTACGGAATTTGAAAAATCGCGATTTTTGGTCAGTACATCAGGATTGGGACATCTGATAGAATATATGTTGCTCCATAAATATAGTACAATGCTGAAATCCAAACACAAGATTGTATATAATAATCTCATCATGAATTAACAAGGATACCAACCTTCCATCTTTAAAATAGCGTCGGCCTCCCTGTGATGTACCACTAATAGTAGAAGAACCATCATCAAACTGCCCATCATCATGGCCGGTCTCTTTTCTCAGCCCCCCTTTTAGTTTATGACCGTCATTATGATATACTCCGATGATTTACAAGGAATTCTACTTAGCCTCTGTCACTTCTCCGCGTCCATCATCGCCTCCTTGGGTAAGAGAAGTTTTAATTAGGATGATAGATTTAAATATCGTACATATTTCCCTTAAATTAATTTTTATTACTTTTTTTGGTATTTTTTAAGTAAGAATACTAGAATTATTTTAATTGAAAACTCAACTTAGCCCTAAAAGTCCCAGTTTTTAAAAAAATATAAAAAAAAAAAAGTCATTATTTAACCACTGACTATTAGCTCAAGTTGAGTAAATGATCGAAATAGGTAGGTAGAATGCCAAGAAAATAATTCGTTTAGAGCATTCTGCTCAAATCTAGGAACATAAATATGCTTTAGGTTCACCCGCCAAACCTATGTAATCTACTCTATAACAGTCTTCTTTTCCGTGGTCAGCCCACCAGTGCAAACGCCAGCGGACAATTTTTTGTGATACTTTTTTTGTGACAGTTTTTTGTAACGCTTTTTTGTAACTTTTTTCGGTTTAGTCATTGCTAAAGCTTAAAAAAAAAAGAAGAAAGAAAGATATTATATATATATATATATATATATATATATATATATATATATATATATATATGTAACGTTAGATGCTTGCAATATGAAGTATTGGCAATTGAGTCCAACGATCAAAGATATTCGTGGTGTTTTTTTTTTTTTTTTTTTTTTTTTTTTTTTTTCCGGCACATCTACATCTAGGTCATTAGCGCCGACATCCAGGGTGTAGCGAGGAATTTCACCAGCGAGCCGTGGGATGATAAAATTCCTGCCGGAGGTTGGGAATCGAACCCACCATCTCCCGCTTATGAATCCAAGGCGCTAGCCATTAGACCACGGGAGACCCCATTCGTGGTGTTTTCCTCTTTTTCTATGCCATAACAAAGGTCTGCTCGTTGTTGCAATTCTTGAATTTAAGTAATTCAGCTCAAAACGAAAATTAAATCTTTCGATCAAATTTTGTTTTAAGAAAGAAAGAAAAACCTTTCTGTGCCCTCTGCTATCAATGAGATGGCGAGAGAAAGGAGGTGGGATCTGTAATGGTGTTCCCGGCGGACTTGGCGATTCGATTCCACTTCCTCATTAAACGATTTAATCGACCGAGCCGCTTTTATTCGATTAGTCCTGCTATCGATAGTCAACTCGCACCCTACCGCCACTTCTGTTCGTTCACACGGATTCCTACCGTTGACTCACAAAACCACCACAAAAAAAAAAAAAAAAAAAAAAAAAATACACACCCTTTCGACCACTTCAGATTTTTTTCAATTATTTTTTGTTCCCGATTCTCTTTTTAAACCCAGCCTAATTTTACCATGTCGAGATTAGTTGAGCGTAATGCGAACATTCGGTTGGCTTACCAGGAACTCGATGTCACCAATGAAAGCACCCAAAAAGAAAGAAATAAAAATGAAAAATTTGAAGATTTTGATATATATATATATACACACACACACACACATATATATATATATATATATATATATATATATATATATATATATATATATCTGTTTTAAGCTGTCAAGTTTTCAAAATTACGTATTTAATAATTGAGGCACGGGCCACACTCAGGTACAGGTATGAAAATTCAATGCTAGCCGCAACAAATTATTAATAAAATATACTTATTAATGATTTGTTTCTTACTTATTGTATTTTATATATATGAAGTCCTGTAGGGAATTTTCTCAACGGGCCCTGAAATGAGAAAAATCCTTGCTGAAGGTGGAACTCGAACTTCCACACCCAGTTGGAATTGTACAAATAAGTGAGAGGGTATTGTTAGGTGCTTTAGAAGGTCTTAAGAACCTAAAATGTGGCCCAATACTATGATATCATAACTTTCAAAGGCATACTGTTTTTGGGAGGGGCTCTTTTTTTCAACGTTAGTTTTTTGGGGGAATGTCAATACTTTTTTTAAGCGGATTTTTTGGTGTCGTAGATGTTTGGCTATAGGAGGATGAGGTGTGGACGTAAACTATGTTTTATTATCCTTTCTACTTTTTATCGTGTAGGTATTTTATTTTTTGTATTAAGTTTTTAATTCCTTCTAGTCTGAACATTATTTGGAAATGCCCTAGTGTCCTTAGTCCTCTTATTAACGTACACACATCAATAATAGGCATCTACATAACAATATTAAGATACGTCTAAATGTTTCTTAAAACATCAAATATAGTTTCTCCCTACTGAGACGATTCATTTGATATCCCAAATGATGGGTTTCGGAAGGAATGATGGGTTTTCGAAGGAACAACAAATACAAAACGGGGACTCTCCCTGGGAGCAAAGTCAAACAGAAAGTTTCAAATTTTTGCCTTTAATGACACCCTAATGTCTACCATCCTGCAAAGTTTCAAGTCTCTAGCTTTTCGGGAAGTGCCTAATAATTTTGATGAGTGAGTGAGTCGTATAAATTCCGATTTTCCATCGCCGATATCTCAGAAATGCTTCAATGTAGAATTATGAAACTTTCCAATTTTACTCACATTTGGTAGTATAATACCCGTGTTTTTTTGTTGCTGGTTCAATGATATGAGAGGGTAAAAAAACTGCTTTAATACAGTGTGAATAGGTTTTTCCATCGAAAAACCAGTGATCTATATTACCAACGAATTGGATGAACTATAGTTTCCATATAACCCTGAGCGATCGTAGCGAGCGGAAACGCATAGAAATTATGCAAATAACATAAGTGCTTATGTTATATAAGCTAGCAAACCAGTAGCACTAATGTTAATGGCATAATTGCTATGCGTTTCCGCTCGCTCAAGCTTATATCGAAACTCTAGTCAATCAAACTCGTTGATAATATATATATGGTCTTTCGGTCGCCATATTGCCACAACTTTAATTGAGTTCTCATTTCATGATCCGGATCACTGAACGAGACCCACTTCTCAAGATCGGTGCAACTAGTACATAAGTACCGAAGATTTTTTAGCCTGCACGAAAATTCGAAGAATATGTATACTGTCAGCTAAATAACAATGATAAATATAGTTACTATTTTAAACAAATTTCAGACTAACGTATCGGTAGGAACCCTTTATAAGATACCTATAGATCGTTTTTCCCAGAAGAACCTAGAATGAAGAGAGCTCTGTAGTCAAAGGGTTCAGAGAGAGATACTTGTTAACAGGAAATGTAGTTAGGTAGGAAGAAGGAGTGGAGGGGGAGACAAACCCTCAGAGAGTAGGGGCTGGGATCAGATAACTTAGGGTTTAGGGATAGTTTGGCTTTGGGCTTGTAGGATCACTTCCTTAGGGATGTATTGAAGATGTGCTATTCCTCTATTAGTATTTCTAGGGTGGGGTTTTAGCGTGTTTCTTACTTTCTTTAGTGGGAGGAAATTCCGCTCGTGACGCAATCCGAAAGTTCTGACGACGTTTCAGAACTCATAAGTTGTTAACACGTTCTGTGCGGTACGGGGTCGTTTGACCCCGTGTCAAACTTTCCTCTAGTGCGGAGGGTGTAATTGGTAAACTTTCAAAAAATGGTCGAACCAGTTTGAGCTTTAGACATTTCAAAGGGTTGAAACCAATATGTCTATGTGTTACTAACTTCGAAAATCTATCAAAATCAGATAAAAAATCGTACGGGGTCAAGTGACCCCGTGCCGCACTGAGGTTTAAAATTCGACCTCTAGTGCAGCACGGGGTCAGAAGACCCCGTCCTACTCTTCTCGAAGTCTACAGATCCTCTTTACGGACTAAATCTGCAGTTCAAGGAGATTTTGTCAAAAGCATTAGCTCAGAAAGCAGAACAAGAAGTGCTGGAACATCCCAGGACACAGAAAAACTAATCCACACGCTAGCTCGCGACGTTCAAGAGAAGAGGAAAAAATGTTCAGGCTGCTACGAAAAACTTAGGAAAACCATGACCTCTAAAGAAGCTGATAAAAAATGTCCACACATATTGTGAGGAGTGCACTAAGAAGGTCTTTGTCTTTCGAGCTTCAATGATAGTCACGATGATGATCACATAGTGATCAATGCCCTAGTCATTATTTCCTATTGTTTAACCGCTTGAATTATTTTATTTTTTTAGTGTCGTTTTACTATTTGTTTTTCTCAAATACTATTTTTTTAAAAGCAATGTTTTATGTAAGTCAAGGTAGTTGTGAATTTTGTTTTCATAAAATATAAAAAATAATATTGTTCATTGGGGGGGGGGGGGGGGGGTTACTCACCTTACAAAAAAAAACAAAGTCATTTCCTGTCTCCAAAATCTCACAAAATTGAATTTCAAGGAGGGAAAAGGTGCTTAGAATCTAAATGAAAAATTATTTATGTACGATTACGATTTCCATGAGGTTAATGAACGACGCACTTGTGGATAGTTACGGCTCGAGGCCGATTGACCCTGTGTCGCACTTGTGGATAGTTACGGCACGAGGCCGATTGACCCTACGACGCACTTGTGGATAGTTACGGCACGAGGCCGATTGACCCTACGACGCACTTGTGGATAGTTACGGCTCGAGGCCGATTGACCCTGTGACGCACTTGTGCATAGTTACTGCACGGGGTCAATCGACCCCGTCTCGCACTTGTGGATAGTTACGAATTTTTCCAGCCACACTGAACGTGGTAATTTGAATAATTTTGGGCGAAAAACCTCACGATCTTCACCGCCTTACCATGTTATTATATAGTGAAGACTGTATGTTATACACTACATTACATAGGTTTTTCGAGTGGAGCTAAAGTATATTTATGTTCCTGAATTTGAACAGACGGTTCTACACGATTTTTTTAAAATTTTTTTTTTTGTAATTAAGACTTATTAGAACTCATAAGCGACAGCATAAATCGCTGTTTTATAATTGTATATATATATATATATATATATATATATATATATATATATATATATATATATACATACATATATACAGTTTTTATTACTCCCCTATAAATTTGGTTCTATCTGTGATAACGAGTCTCAAATTGTAACGATACATAGTTGATATATATATATATATATATATATATATATATATATATATATATATACATCAGCTGTTTGTCTGTCTGTTTCCTATACAAATACACACCGGTTGACCGATTTTCATCAAACGTTGCACACAGATAGGTCATGATCCGGGGAGTGTTACAGGTTAGGTCAAAGTCATTCAAGACTCTCAGTTCGGAGGTCACGTATTGAAAACTTTGAACACGAACTGATACTGATGATTGAATTCTCAGAAATCGTCACTTTTGACAAAAATGAGATATGCCCAACAGCGTTAGGCAAAGTCAATTTAATAGAATGTTTAAAGCAAGTTAACAAACATTCTGCCATGATTTCAATGTTTATTAAGAGTTCATAAAAAGGAGATTTATTCTTTATTTCCAAGTGAAGACAAAGCTGACCATTACATATCGCCATATCACCAAAGAAAATAATAAATAAGGAATAGAAGAAGGGTGTATTTTATACAAATAAGATTATATTTCTTTACTTTAAAAAAAAAAAAGAAGGGTTTTCGATAAAAAAATGTACCGTATTTTCGATAATTAATTAATTAAATATATTATTTATGCTCGAATATTATAGGCTGTTTAACCATTTTCTCGTGAGAGCAGGCTTTGTATCCCGATTCCTTCAAAATCGATCTCTGGCTCTTTGGTGTTTGAATTCACTTATCAATCGGGCTCTCAAGATTAACATTAATTTAAAAAAAAAGAAAAAGAAAAGCTTGATTTGGTGAAAATCATTCCGACAAAAATGTCCCTCTATTCGAGCTCTTCCTTTTTAGAACGATTTGTGGACTCACTTCTCAATTAACAATAGTAGAAACAAATAAGACCGTACATTTGTTCTGCAAACATTTGCCCTGGATAAGAGGGAAAGTGAAAAGGACTGGAAAAATTAATTTGAACTGGTGGAGTGTGTGGACTCTCCCTTTCCTTTGATTAATCGCTTTCCAACTTGGAACAATATATCCTATTGGGAATTGTGATCTATGGCGTTTGTCCATTACTCTAAATGGTCGCGTACTTCCAACAGGAAATACAATTTTCTTAATTCCCATCTAAAATAATTTCCCTTATTTTGTATATTAATAATTATAATAACAAGTATTGTTTTATATATCTAGCGTATTGGAGCGTTACTAACGGACTACATTTCGTAGCAAAAAACTCAAAGTATACTTTGTAGGAAAAAACGACGTTTCCCACAAATTAGACTAAGCTTAAATAAGACTCCAATTCAGTTGACAAACAAAGTCAAATTTTCAGGACTCACTTTTGAGTCTAAACTCACCTGGGTTCCCCACCTAAGGAATCTTGTTCATAGACGTAAGAAATCTTTACATATCTTAATGATTTCATGCAACACCAAGTGGGGAGCAGACAGAACGCTAACACTCTACCGAGCATATACCAGTTCGCTTTTGGACAATGGGAGAGTATCGTACACATATGATAAGCAAGGCACTATTAAAATTCTAGAATCCATACAAACTACAGGTCTACGCATTGCTACAGGTGCTTTTAGATCCAGCCCAGCCGTTAGCCTACATGCAGAATGTGGAGAACTTCCATTGGAGTACAGGCGTATGCATATTTGCCCCAAATATAGTTCAAAAACTCAATATTTAAGTAGTGCGTGCGTACCACATTCAATCGAAGAGACCATATTACGCAAATATCAAATGCAGCCTCTTAGGCAACGCCTTCTGTTGGTAATATGTGTAGCATATCCTCAAAACACTGATCTGTTTCGAGCACAGGTCTTCACCAAACCTCCAAACCTCCCTTGGTTTTTGCGCGTGCGTGTTTGTGCGCGCTTATTAGTGTGTGTCTTTGTGTGCGTGCGTGTCATACACAATATAAATATAAATCGGAAAGTATCTGAATTGAGCCCTGTATTTGATGGTCTAATATTAGAACGATTTCGTGCTTAGTGTAAAGACGTTTTTTGACGACAATCTTCAGGCGTTTTCTGACGAGAACATTTTCGAATAGAACAGTAATAAAAACTGATGTCAAAACGTGTCAAACTTGTGAGTAAGAAGTATCTATATATCTCTTTGTAATGTAAATATCCTAAATGGAGCTCGGTTTCGTATAATCTCTATCGCATTACCAACAATGTGTTGGTTGAACCAAACGGTCATTTCCTCTTTCGTCATTGCTTTTATTCTCTCATTTCATTTATCTCCTAACCATACGGTATTTTATTTCAGTAATTTAATTCCATTTAATTATACCTGATTCTATTTAATTGACAGGATCAGTTAACTAATTAATCATCCCCTTTCATACAATCTTACCTACTAAATAAAAAAAACCAATTCA
Organism: Gonocerus acuteangulatus; assembly: GCA_946811695.1. Classification (NCBI taxonomy): domain Eukaryota; kingdom Metazoa; phylum Arthropoda; class Insecta; order Hemiptera; family Coreidae; genus Gonocerus; species Gonocerus acuteangulatus. Next base: position 56,769,943 of record OX328129.1, on the reverse strand, counting down.
CTGTCCAGTTTCAATTTCCAGAAAAATGCAACAAAACCATTGTTGATTGGACCTTGTAGGATTTCAATTTAAAATCACCACGTGGGTAGTACAAATTCATATACACCATATCCTTTCCCAGTTCCCATTTTGTAGCACTTTACAGCAACCAAGAAGCTCTTTCTGAGCGTTAAAACGCTTTTATTCAATGAATTCAATAGCTATTATTTCTCAGCCATAAGCGATATACACATATACAGGGTGTCCTAAAATAAATATCAAGTCTTCGGGAATCGATGAATAATGTAAAAAGAAAGAATAAAAGTCCTTTAGCATATATCTCGTTTTTGCTTCGTTTCCGAGAAAAACGCATAAAACTAAAACAAATTATAGAAAGGCAGTCTTTCATAAGGCATACATAAAAATCCTTAAGAGCATATGTTTTATCTCCATCCCCACCTCTTCCAATCCCTCCACCCCAAAAATATAGGAGTGAGTATGCCTGAGTATTTTTTGCACCCTCGACTTATCGCAGAGTCTTTCCACGCATTTATCAACAATAAACGGTCGTTCTTGGAGGAAGTCCTTTTGGAACAGACATTGGGAAGCTGGTTCAAAGTCGACTACTGTCTAGTCCACTACGGGAGGGCCGTCCGAAATCGGTTGGAAACTGTCCGGTGCTGGATAGGACATAGTGAGCTGGTATTTTGGCCGGCTCGGTCTTCAGACCTCACGCCCTTGGATATCACATGAGAAACATTACAAGATTTGGTATTCAGGGAGCATATTGCCTCAACAGAGAATCTCTCGCTTCAGATGGGCTTGGAAATAGATTGCAGCAAAGCAATGCACAAACGGCATTCAGCCTGTCAATGTGCGATGTGACGCATGTAATGTTGCAAGGGGCCAAACCTTTGAACAGTATTTAAATTGATTATTTTGAATTATTATAAATTGTTGTTAAATTTTAATTCATATAAACGTTTATCCAATGACTGAGAGGTGTGACACTTAGCAACCCCATTAATTTGGGCAGCCTCACTTTAATTTTTTTAATAAACTGCTCTTCCTTTCTTTCTAAATACGCCCAGAGTGTTAAATTTAAAATATGTTAAGAATTGAAAATTATTTTTTTTATTAACAATTGAAGGTTTTTTTTGTTCTATGTTTTAGCACTTTCCTCTGAAGGAAAGTAGCTATTTTAAATTATGATGAGCACACAGCTTTAGGTTAGTTAATTTGTACACAAACAAGATTTTTTATTGCATTTTTTCGGGAGGGGAGGAGGGTGGATAGAGGGAGTGTTTGATAAAAAATTTACTTTTAATGATTTTCATATAGGCATTTTGAAAAAATTTTAACAATTGTGTTTTAGTTTTTTGCGTTTTTCACGAAAACGAAAAATGTTTAGTGTAGCATTATATATATATATATATATATATATATATATATATATATATATATATATATCACCTGTTTGTCTGTCTGTCTGTTTGTTCCTTATACAAATCCACACCGTTTTACCGATTTTGACACAGCTTGGTCTTGATTGGGGAGTGTCATAGGCTAGGTTAAAATCGACTAGGACTCACAGTTCGGATGTCATGGGTTCGAACCTGTAAACCCGAACTGTTACAGATTTGTGTTATTAGATTTTAATATTAGATACTTATTTGGTTTCTAATTTATTTTCGCTTTCCTAGATGCAGAGATTAGGTGTAGCATGGCACCCCGGGTAACAGCTAGTCAAATATAAAAGAACGACAATTATGGAGTCGCTAGCTTACTAAAGGATTTCCTGTATCTGCAGATGTTGAGTAAAAGATTTTTTAGAATATAGGTCCAATGTTTAAGATATTCTAAACTTTTTATATGTCGGAGATTATTATATAACCAAAACATATCTGACCTTGTAAAAATATTTTTGGCATTGTATAAGGAGCGAAACCAGTTTTGAAATGAAGACCTAATGAATATTTTGACACTCTTGGCCTTTGGAAACGTGACAGTCTCAATACCGGCCTTTCGAACAGTATGAATTTCAATGCGTGAATTTGAATAAAACTGAATAAATTTGTAAATCAATTTATTTATCCGCGTTCTTAATCCGCAGACGATTACTGCCAAGACATAAAAAAACACATTTGAATAATGCTTAATATAAACAGATAGGTAGATTCTGAAATTTAAAAATATGAGAAGATACGAACACGATCGTAGCGATGGAATATACTGGAATTTACATCATAATTCGAAAGAAATTGTTGGCGCCGTATGTATTTAAAAAAAAAAAATCGAGGATATGTGGATGCTGAACTTCGTAGCACCTCTATAAGCAATACCAGGCCATCTTTATCTGAAAGGTAGCTGATAAGGAAAGCTACGGAAAGCTCGTCTAGAACATGATCTATGAACCGTATTCCGACACGAATCGTATCTAAAGCAGACAACACTTAGTATTTTGTAGCATTGTGGGCAGTGTTGGGCAAAACTAACGTTAGTTTTCCCTAACTAAAACTAAACTAATGTTATATTTTTAGTTTTAGTTTTAGTTTAGTTTTAGATTTGTATAATTATTAATCATATGGACTCCGTTTTTAGTAATGCAATTAGTTTAGTTTAGTAAAAGAGACCTAAATTTGTGATTTTAGTTTAGTTTTAGTTTTTAGTTAACTAATTTAGTTTATCAAAGAACATATGTTTTCAAATTACGAGAAAAAACACAATTTCTTATTCTTAAGCAAGTTCTATTAGTTTTAATAATTTACTTAATTGTCGAAATAACATATGATTTATATTAATTCATGTTATTTTAGTAAATTAAACTAAACTAAATTTTTAGTTTAGTTTTTAGTCAATTCCCAAAGATTTAGTTTTAGTTTTAGTTTAGTTAAAATCCATTAATTAGTAAAATTTTAGTTTTAGTTTTTTTTTAGGTTGCAATTTTTAGTTTAGTTTTAGTTTATTCCAAAAAGTAAATTTAGTTTTAATTTTAGTTTTAGTTTTTAGTTTTGCCCAACATTGATTGTGGGTTCTTCGAGCTGTTCATTAATTTCTTCGTCATTGTGGTTTACATATGGACCACTAGTTTCGCTAGAATTGTTGGATCACACTACTTAACACTAAATAGGAAACGTTCAAGATATAGAATATTTTTTTATCTCAATAAACAGTTTTCAATTTAATGCCTTAGGTGATTTAAAAAAAATGAAGTTGACCGAAGCCCAACCTAAATTTCAGAAAATTTCAAATTTGTATTACATTTGGAAATATATTTCTAAAGAGTGCTTAATACATCACGCAAAAGATAAATCAATGAAAATTTGTAAAACACAAAATGTGACATCCCTCAAATCCAAGATTTCTTCCAGTTACTTTCTATTGCTTCTGGACTGGACATTAGATTCCCACAGTTTGGCAAATAAAAAAAATAGTAATCCACAATTTCTTCACACAAGGTATTTATAAGTAACAAAACTCCGTTTTATATTTTTTCACAAAAGGGAGTCAATCGTTCAACCTATCCCTTAATAAACTTCCACTTTATTTGCAGAGCTTTAATGCTTACTAAATGCAGAAGTTTTCGTGTATTCTATAGTCTTTGTGGGGGCTGAGGAAAAAATTCGTGAGAAACCTCTACTTTATGAAGAATAAAAGGAGTGCGTTATTGGACGTCCAGAAAGTATCAATGAATTAAGTGAGCTAAATCACTGTCTACTTAAAGAATATTTTACCTATTTTTTGCTGGCATAATTAGAACTTAATAAACTTGAACAATTTTTGAGCAATCTTTTCTTAGGGAGCGTTTACATCTGATAGTTATGGCAGGATATTTATGCCAGGCCAAAATTTTGACTGATGTAAACTGCAAACCTTTTATTTATGAGATACATATTTCTATCACGAGAAATGAGGGTGCGTTTACATCTGATAGTTATGGCAGGATATTTATACCAGACCAAAATGTTGACTGATGTAAACTGCAAACCATTTATTTATGAGATATATATTTCTATCACGAGAAATGAGGGTGCGTTTACATCTGATAGTTATGGCAGGATATTTATGCCAGACCAAAATGTTGACTGATGTAAACTGCAAACCATTTATTTATGAGATACATATTTCTATCACGAGAAATGAGGGTGCGTTTACATCAGATAGTTATGGCAGGATATTTATGCCAGACCAAAATGTTGACTGATGTAAACTGCAAACAATTTATTTATGAGATATATATTTCTATCACGAGAAATGAGGGTGCGTTTACATCTGATAGTTATGGAAGGATATTTATGCCAGACCAAAATGTTGACTGATGTAAACTGCAAACAATTTATTTATGAGATATATATTTCTATCACGAGAAATGAGGGTGCGTTTACATCTGATAGTTATGGAAGGATATTTATGCCAGACCAAAATGTTGACTGATTGTAAACTGCAAACAATTTATTTATGAGATATATATTTCTATCACGAGAAATGAGGGTGCGTTTACATCTGATAGTTATGGCAGGATATTTATGCCAGACCAAAATGTTGACCGATGTAAACTGCAAACAATTTATTTATGAGATATATATTTCTATCACGAGAAATGAGGGTGCGTTTACATCTGATAGTTATGGCAGGATATTTATGCCAGACCAAAATGTTGACCGATGTAAACTGCAAACAATTTATTTATGTGATATATATTTCTATCACGAGAAATGAGGGTGCGTTTACATCTGATAGTTATGGCAGGATATTTATGCCAGACCAAAATGTTGACTGATGTAAACTGCAAACAATTTATTTATGAGATATATATTTCTATCACAAGAAATGAGGGTGCGTTTACATCTGACACTTCTCGCAGGAAATATATCTCAGGTGTCGAATATAAGAATTATGATAATTATCTATCCTACACCTGAGATATATTTCAATAAAACATATGTCTATGTTAAAAAGAACAGATAATAGGAAATAACTGCTTTTCCCTTCCGAGTCGGACCATACTTTAAATGAACTTTTTGGGGGGAAATTATGTGCAGAATCATCTCTTAGAGTTTAGCTACTTAGACCTAAATCACCCTGTTTATATATACATAACTTTCATGGGGATAATTTTTGGTATCTAGTAGATGATAACACAGGTCCACAAAAAAATGTGGTTTGTGCGGGGTATCGGACACATTTTTTACCGCTGAACACGAATCTGAAGTCATAATTCGGGGTTTTTCAGCAAAAAAAAAAACGGAGAAAAATCGATAAAAATAAAGATTTAATGTTTTTTTAACTATTTAATAATCAATTTGCAGTTTCTGCTTGTTTCTGCAGGTACTGTCCACACCCGTGATTTGCAGTTTCTGCTTGTTTCTGTAGGAAATGTCCACACCCGTGATTTGCAGTTTCTGCTTGTTTCTGCAGGTACTGTCCACACCCGTGATTTGCAGTTTCTGCAGGTACTGTCCACACCCGTGATTTGCAGTTTCTGCTTGTTTCTGCAGGTACTGTCCACACCCGTGATTTGCAGTTTCTGCTTGTTTCTGTAGGTACTGTCCACTCCCGTGATTTGCAGTTTCTGCTTGTTTCTGCAGGTACTGTCCACACCCGTGATTTGCAGTTTCTGCTTGTTTCTGTAGGTACTGTCCACACCCGTGATTTGCAGTTTCTGCTTGTTTCTGCAGGTACTGTCCACACCCGTGATTTGCAGTTTCTGCTTGTTTCTGCAGGTACTGTCCACACCCGTGATTTGCAGTTTCTGCTTGTTTCTGCAGGTACTGTCCACACCCGTGATTTGCAGTTTCTGCTTGTTTCTGCAGGTACTGTCCACACCCGTGATTTGCAGTTTCTGCTTGTTTCTGCAGGTACTGTCCACACCCGTGATTTGCAGTTTCTGCTTGTTTCTGCAGGTACTGTCCACACCCGTGATTTGCAGTTTCTGCTTGTTTCTGCAGGTACTGTCCACACCCGTGATTAGCAGTTTCTGCTTGTTTCTTCAGGTACTGTCCACACCCGTGATTTGCAAATATTATTTGTTTGTTGCTTATTGCATTTTATTTATGTTTTTTATAGAAGATATTTTGTCTTCGATTAAAAATAAAACATCAGGACATTGAATCCTGGTAACACGGAGTGTTTTGGCTACGATGACAACTGCCCTTCAACGGGATGTGTAGAATGATTCGCTAGTCAACATTTCGTGGTAACGAAGCCAGCGAAGGCGCGCTGTTTTGCAGGGAAGCGCTAGAATATGAGAATGATGCCTTAGTGTGTCCGAGGACGAGTTGACACTATCCTCATCAAAGTCGGAAAGCCCTCATACTTAGGCCTAGGGCTGCTACAAAGGTAAACTCAACAGCGAGGAAAATAACGTAGCAGAAATCCATTACACAGGTCATTTGAGGAGAAAAGAGTCAGGAAATTACAGAAAAAATAATCCAAATAGAACAATAAGGTTTTGATTTTTATCGATTTTTTTTTTCATTTTTCTCTGTTTTTTGCTGATTAACCCCCAATTATGATTTCAGATTCGTGTTCAGCGGTAACAAATACGTCAGAAAAAACCAGTTTTCTTTTTCTTTTTTTTTGTGGACTTAATGAGTCCACAAAAAAAAGAGTTTAATTTGTAATGAGTTTCAATTTCGAGGAAGTGAAATAGCACAAATTTCAATTTTTTTTCCTAAAAATAAAATTATGGAGAACTGTATCAAACTGTAATTAATCCTTTTTATTTATTTTTATTTAAGGATCAGGGCGGGAACGAATGAAGCAGGAGAGAGACATAGGCCTTTAGGCCGAATCTATAGAGCCGAACTGCGGTGGATAGGGATCGATGCACCGATGTGGTTTACGAGTCCTGACTGGTTCTAGTTTATTTCCAGCTGTTAGTTATTTAGTTGCCGCCCTCGCAGACATTTTACTACGGGAATTTGGCGGGAAATGATGGCTCTGCTGCGCGGGAAAAAAGGGAGGATTTGTAACGCCTCTGTGTGTGTGTGTGGAGATTCATGTTCAAGGCTCGGATTTCTTTATTCTCCTTTATATTATCCCCAGCTGTGAGGATTAGAAATAAAATATTTAAGAGGGCGGCAACCACTTCCTGGTGTTCCGTGTTTGTAGTTTCAATAATTTCACAGGCTTCCTTCGGGATTACTTATAAATCACGGCTGTTTTTGCTTGTACATACGTAGAAGAAATATAAATTATATTTATAAATTAATAGGCGTGCAGCAGTATAGAGGAAGCTCCAATTTTTGGGGATTTTCACGACAGAAAATTTAAAAATTATCCATATCTTCTGGTATAATAAGGAAGCAGCTCTGGTCACTTCAATAGTAAAATCACAGTCACTAAACCGCAGTGTGAGGTCCGCTATGGACTTGCCAACGCCTGCTCTTAAAAGTAAAAAATGCAAAGAGCCTCGCACACAAATGTGTCAGACAAAAACTGTGTTGCATTAAAATCATATCATGTCTATAATGCATTAAAATGAGTAGCTTCTTCAGCTAAACTGACGATGATGGTTTGACAGAAAAAGAGCCAGAAGACGACTGAATTTTGCATTATTTCATTTTTCTTTTTGTACTTTTAATTTCTTGTTGATATTCTCTGAGCTTCCAAAACTAAAAATTTGATTAAAAGCATATCGAGTTCATTTTATTGGAAAAAATCGTAAATTTTGAGGTTTTTATAGAATGTGGCGCAATAAGGAGGCAGCTTCAAATCATTAAACTTCACACCACCACTTTAAACAAGTTATATTATGGGAAAAAATATTAGGAAACTAAATTTGAAAACCTTTTTTTTTTATTTGCCAAAAATGTGAAAAAGGAGCTGCCTCCTCATTGCTGCACACCTTTCAATTTCATTCTTACTTTTTTTTTAACTGTTAAACGTATCGATTAAAACTGTTTTTAAGAGTATCAATTGTATTTCAGGTAAGGTAGCCTTTCTTACGAAAATCTGTCAAACATGAATAATGTTTATCAAACAGCTCCTTATAATCCTTATATAATTACAACTTCTTATAATTATAATATCATCTGCAAATGTCATTGATTCATGTTTTTTTTGTTTTGTTTTTTTGAGTAATTCGATAGGCAATAATTCAATTGCAAAGTTATGGCAAACATGCTGATATCCCTGTTGTGCACCTAGTATTTGTGTTTCCCATCCCCTTCTATTTGTAAGAAGTCGGCTTTCTCTCTGTCCCTGAGGTAGTAGATTATAGAAATTATGGCCACTACCCTATATATATATATATATATATATATATATATATATATATATATATATATATATATATATATATATATATATATATATATATATATACACACACAGGGTGTTCAAAACTCGATTGACACCCCCCTTTTTTTTAAAACTTTTTGAAATTTAAAAATGAAACTTGGTGGGTCTTAACGTGGTCGAATGAATTTTCATTGTTTCATTGGACCTCAACTTTCTCCAGTTCTTTTCCAGAGACCCTAACTCTGGAATTTTAATGGAAAGGGGTTATTTTTATGACGGATTAATGTAGAGAATTGAATTTTATGTCGATTTTATATCTGTCATTTTTTCGCTAAAGCACACCAATGAGTAACAAATTGCCCAAAACCGAGAAAACCCTTGTTTTTTGTCATTTTTCTGCCAATAACGTAGAAAGTATGCCCTCAATGAAAAAAGTAGTGAGTATGAACGTTGTAGAGGATAAAATTACCTTTCCAAAAAGTACCTTTAAATGCCTAAAATGTTAATAGGAATGGAGCAAAACACACTTTTGTTTATGAAGTTGTCAGAATAGTGTATTATCAACGTGATCTACGCTTCATTAAAACTTAATAAACATTTCCTAAACCATTTTTTCTCCACCTAGTTTGGGATTAAGGAACGTTTGAAAAAAAAAACAAATTCAATTCCTTTATAAAGGGCTTGAATTATTAAATTTAAAGGAGTAGAACTCACCTAATGATTAGAATTTTGAAGTCATTATTTTTGTACGGTGCCTCGACATCTAGGCAATTAGTACTGACATCCAGGGTGCAGCAAGGAATTTTCCAAACGAGCCGTGAGATGGGAAAATTCCTGTCGTCGGTGGGGATCGAACCCACCATCGCACCACCGCATATGAATCTAACACGATAGCCACTAAACCACGGGGGGTTCCTCTATTCCTTTAAATTTCATATTTTATTTTTTAATCCCTTTTTAAAGTAATGGAACTTGATTTTTGAAAATACAAGAAATAGCAGTAGTTTTGTCAACATTTTTATATTAATTTAGTCTTCAAACTTTCTTAAATTCCGAAGTAAATGGGGCAAAAATAGTTTAGGAAATTTTTATTAAGTTCTAACAGTAACTGTAGTCGGAAACACGCACCGAAACAAGCACACCGAACTCCTTCGTCGTTTTCCTCCTCGTGTTACTTTAAAAAAGAGCATAATGAGTTTACTCCTTTCCCGAAAAGAATGTGGTACTGAAGCGTAGAACACGTTGGACAACTTCAAAAACAATCTTGTGTTTTGCTCCATTCATAGTAACATTTTAGGCATTTCAAGGTACTTTTTGGGAAGTAAATTTAATCCTCTACTACGTTCATAACAACTATTTTTTTCAGTACGGGTATACTTTCTACGTTATTGGCAGAAAAATGACAAAATACAAGGGTTTTCTCGGTTTTTGACAATTTGATACTCATTGGTGCGCTTTAGCGAAAAAATGACACATCTAAAATCGACATAAAATTCAATTCTCTATAATATTCCGTCATAAAAATAACCCCTTTCCATTGAAGATACCAGAGTTAGGGCCTCAGGAGAAGAATTGGAGAAAGTTGAGGGGTCGTGCATTAGGTCCAATGAAAGCTCACTCGACCACGTTAAGACCCACCAAGTTTCGTTTTTAAATTTCATAAATTATGGTAAAAAAGTGGGGTGTCAATCGAGTTTTGAACACCCTATATATATATATACATATATATATATATATATATATATATATATATATATACAGGTAAATAGACTTAGTATGGGTGGCGACCTGATCACATGCGGGGATGTATTGGCCCCTGAGGAGGTGGCATTAAGGCCACGAAACATGTAGGGCAAAGAACAAATAAAATAGTACAAAAGGAAAAAAGGAAGTACTATTTTTTGACCTTCGCTACAAATATATATATATATATATATATATATATATATATATAAATATATATATATATATATATATATATATATATATATATATATATATATATGTGTATACATGCGTGGCGTAGGTAAACCCACATGTTTTGTGACTGTCAAGCCACTTCCTTAAGGGCCTTTAAAAAAATGATGATTTTATTTAATCCAATAAAAGTACTTATCATTAATATATTATTCAAAATGTAGTTTTCAAAATCTCATCTATATATATGTATATATATATATATATATATATATATATATATATATATATATATATACATATAAAAAATTAATATACGTAATTAATTGATCATACATATATATGAAGGTCGTTTCCAACCCTTCAAACGCTCTGAGTGCATATATGCGGGCGTGAAAAGCAGTGCCCCCGCCGATCTAGACGTGTATAAGCGGTCTGGGTTTTGCACTCGCCACGATCGTCTTGACTCATAGTTTTTCCTTCACTCCAAAAACGGCCAATGGCCAAAAGAGCATACCAAGAGAGGAAGAGTATATTTTGCAACAACTTTAAGACAGGGAAAATGGTATAGAAGGAACGATAAGTGTCACCGAGACTGGGAGTGCCGTGATTTTATCTCACAGTTACAGGGTAAGTAGATATAGCCTACTCTTCACACCTGTGGAGATGCTCGTCACAAGTCCAATAGCCGCTAGATGTTTCAGAAAATTGGTTAGTAAAGCCAAAATTGGTTAGGAGACCATGTGATTCTCAGCCCTTGAGAGGAAATGAGGCTTGAGCCAATTAGAAAGGCATCAGTCCCGAAGTAGGAATCTGTGGACTGCTGAGAAATCTTCTACTGGTGTTGATGGAGATAAACTACCCCAGGGTCTGTCCACAGCCCTTGTCCCCAAGTCACGGACTACATCAGTCAGCGAGGACCCCTCAAAGTCTCCTTAATCACCACGTGGTCCTTTATCAAAACCCACCTTCGTTATCACTTACTCCCCTTCCTGTCCTTGTTATTTATCGGGAGGGTGGCTAGCAACATATATCTTATAGGGTGTTTGTTTACTTTATCGGCGGCTTGGTCAACCGAGCCGATCATTTTTCCTGAGGGAAATCTTCAGGCCTTTTTAATGATCAGCTCATGGATATCGATATGAAAACATACACATTAGTACATTCTGAGGTACTACAGCTATTGGTGTTGCACTCATCAAAGCCTATACAAATTGTATATCAGGATAAAATCAGAAATAGATACAGCCGTACAAGGTGCAGTGTGCGTACAAGGTGTACGTAGGAAATTCGGGACAACTTGTAAGAAAGCAAGAGAATGAAACAACATGCCAAAAACCTTGATGAGACGGCCAACAAAACTGCGTTGGTACAAAACGTATGGTGGCTCTGCCTGAGATATGTTCCCAAATCCGGCTCAACGCGTTTTAAAAAGAATTTATTTACTTTAAAAACATAATATAAAAAATAGAGAAATTTGGAAGTGAGTACACAGGCCGAGATGCAAGCGAACTGAGCGGGAAGCCGACGGAACAGTTGGTTATCATGGGCGATAAGGATCCCTTATATAGGAGTAGGAGTGATTAGAATTCTAGGAGGGGTCTCAAGGATTTATCTCTGTCATACGTGTCGAGTACTAGCAAAATAGTGGGAACCTTCGGGTCATTTTTGACCCATGATACCAGTTTAAGGTTAAGAATGTATTCTCATAGAGGACATGACTATTGTGTGTTGAAGAACTCTTCTGAAAGAGCTATCTCGTTATAGTCTGAGAGCAAGTAACCGCACGTTTCATGAAGTGTTTTATGAACCTTGAAATTTTGCTATAATGTACCTGTTGCCTAGATAAGAAGGTATATACATATGTGTTGGCCAGACATACCGAGGAATAGGAGAATGGTGCAAAAAATATATCCCAAAAATAGAGTTTTATTCAGAAACCAACTATCTTTAATGTAAATTTAAAACAATTTTCCAATGAATAATAAATAATACAGACACTTTTCAGGGGAATAACATGTAAAAAAAAACTAAATTGTTTTTATTCTAATATTAAATGAGAGTTTCATACACACTCCCATTTAAACCGGGACAGCTGTACAACAGCATGTGAGCAAGAACCAATGAGAGCGCAGGGAACAACTACAACTGCGCGGTGCTCTTATGGTTACACGCAGAGTATAGCAGTCTATCATTGGCAACATTTATTTTCATGTATCCTTATAATTAAACCCCACAAACCTGTCTCCCCTTTTGTAATTATTTTCAAATATGTTTATTGAAGACACTTTTTTATTTACATTTAAACCTCCTTAAAAGTGCCTGCCTTATTTATTATTCATTGTAAAATTGCCTTAATTTGTAATTTGTTTACATTAATGATAGTTGGCTTCTGAATAAAGCACTATTTTTGGGCAATATTGTTTTGCACCTTTCCCTTATGCGCAGTACCTGGTGTTCCAAAGTTTGTCCAGGAAACACATACTTACCTTCTTATCTAACCAAGAGGTACGTTATTGCAAAATTTCAAGGTGCATAAAACACTTCATGAAAAGTGCGTTACCAGCTCTTGGACTATTAGAGAAGTCCTCATGAATGGGATCTTCCCACTAGACCGTGTGAAGAGCTAGCGAATGCACTTAGTAAAAGGCTATGGGCCTATAGATGCTAGACAATAGTACACCAACGAGACTGACCACGAGTGCTGACACCTCCGAGCTGTAGCCCAAGATCAAGGGAACAGCTAATTTGCAATCAACCGTTCCGGAATCCTGATAATTAGTTCTAGGCGCTGCAATTTAATACGCCTCAAGCAGGCTTTGTCAGCTAACCGATGCACTTTGACGCTCGTCTCTCCTTTCACGCTCAAAGGCAAATTGAAACAATCAAAGAGATTCCAGATGTATCACTGAATGGCTTCTCTGTCAAAGTACCATGAATATTTCTCTCATAAACTTGATTAAACATTGATAGGCGCAAATTAAATATCAGAGAGATGTACTTAAATATAATCAAATTTCTCAACTAAATTTCAGGACCCCAGAGAAAATCGCACTAGTATTTCTAAAGTGACACAACTCAAAAATCGGTTTTATTCACACCGTCAATAGTTATAACTGTAAAAGACATGGTAAATATATCTTTATCAACCATCAAAACCGTATATACCTAGCTTCAGAGCTTGTGCACCAGAGGGCAATTGCGTCACCCATCCAGTCTTAATCCTAAGTCCCCTACATAGGCAAGAGCGACACATTTTCAGTTGAGCTTTATTTTGAGTTGTGTCACTTTAGAAATACTAGTGCGATATCAGGTAATAGGAAAAAAACTACATTTTTACCGTTCCGATCATACTAGACAAACCCTCAGGTACTTATCTACTTATTATCTATGATACATAATAGGTACATCATCCGGTTTATGATTAATATGCCAAAGAATTGATGAATCCGCACATAGATAACTTAATTTCCTTCTAAACTTAATACTCAAGAGAACACAAGCAAGTGGCAGCAACTGTCAAGAAAATTACTTTGGACCTATCAACCACCCACAAGATTACGGTTTTCCAAACCCATTCCTGTATCTAACTCATTTTTGTCAAAAATTTCACTTAGACCCCTTGACTTTTGGGGTTCTCATTTATGGCAAAACTATTTACAAATACCAATTAAATCTTAATTGTACTCACCACTAATTATATTGAAAATTGTAATTGAAATGTGAACTGCCAACATTAATAATTGATTTATCGTAATTTTCGTTAAATTAAATAATAGTTTCTACAATAAAATTCGAAACATATTTTTGTTTAAATAAGTCCCGTAACAGGCCACAAGTGTCCGGAGGGGAAGGTCAGTAAGATGCGTACCGACGCGTCGGTTGCCTTATTTTCACCTTTGATGGCATCTATTAAAGCCTGGGTGAGCCTAGGGATGGTCTGGGACCCCGAATCCGACCCTCGAACGACGACACTAAAAAATAAAATCTTTAGATCGCGTCCCTAGTTTAGAACTCGGCCCACCTAAAATATGAGTCGCGTGTTTTACCATTGAGCCAACGTCATCCCCTCCAAGAAATAGAACTAACAATTAATTTATGTAGAAATAGTACAAATTTGGGAAAATGACACTTCCTGTGAATGTAGACCGGTGTATTTTACAATGATTTAATATCTGACTATAATAAATACGATATTGACTTCAGAACATTATCAACATTTCTTCCAACACAAAAAAAGTTGCACATTGTATACATTCCGTCGGCGCTTTAAGATTTGTGTGTGTGTGTGAGTATATATATATATATATATATTAAAGGTATCGATATTCTAAGGCGTTGCAAAATTGAAAGTGCAAGATAGGTATCGAGCCTTTGAGGAGTTGCAGGAAATGAAGTAGAATCAGTAATTGGCATCAAGAAGCAACCCTTTGCCGGATCAAGGCGAAGCAATCACAAACCGCAGTCAGCCTCTAATCACCGAATAGTAGGCACTGCGATGGTAGTTTCAAACCCGGACAGTTACCTAGGCAACTGCAACAATTCGACGGAGAGGATCTATAGGATCTAGCAGGTCTGTGTTTCCTTGGATTCAATGGAAAACATTAGCAAGAAAAACAGAAAACCATATTGTAATAATATTATTTTTACATTGTGTGTGTGCGTGTATATATATATATACATGTACACACATATAAAAGATAAAAGTCCGTCACGCGTTAAGGAAGTTCTAGAAATAAAATATTTCATTAACAGGCATGAAAAGTTCCGAGGCGCCCCTCGGCTTTGTGAAAAATGTAACCAAATCATCACCGTTCACCACCTGTTAATAAATTGTAAAATCTACAAAAAACAAAGAAGAGAAGCCCAGCTATCAGATAGAATTGACGAAATATTAGCGGAACATCAAAAACAGACCAATAAGCTATTCGAATTTTTAACATCAAGTGATGTAGTGATTTAGATATTAATAAATAATATCTAAACATATAAATTAAAAATAAATACATAATCAAATATGTGACTCCGTAAATATCATAAACTAAATATTTAAATCACATAAAAAATATCATAAACAAGAAAACATTAAAATTAAAATCACCCGAAATAATAACCTTCAAATATAATTATAATTCCATTCCCCCACTCTTTCTGGTTAATTTCGCGCAGCGCCAATAGAATCAATTAAACAAATACACATCTTTAATCTGTGTTTAATGACCTCATAGTGGTTGACAACACATTAAAGAAATAAATTAAAAAAAAAAAAAAAAAAGACATGAAAAGTTTCGGGATTTTCGTATATTTTCTAAAATATCTCGAAACCGGTTAGGAAATCGTGGTATGTGGAAGGTAACTATTCGAAAGCTTACTAAACTGTCTATAAAAAAGGTTCTAATGTATTTTCGATGGGGCGAAGTGAATCATAGGTAATAAGGACTTGAAATTTCGCAATTGTTAGTTTTGCACTTTTGAACTGGTATTTGTATCTGTTTACCCAAAGTTTTAACTGGTTGTTTCTCATTTTAATTGCATTTAACAATAAAACGAATATTTGACTAAGCAAGGTAAGAAAATATGAAACATTGTTATAGTGTTTCCAAGAGTGAACGTTGAGAAGATGAGGGAAGTCGCTGATACTGTCAGTTTCCTGTATAGTGCCTTAAATATATTTTCTCTTCGAGATTTTTTTTTTTTTTATATTTTCACGAAAGATGAAACCCCACCAATAACTGCTATTATTCCTTTACTAGAATGATAGCAGCTCTAGAGATGTGAACGGAACCGCGCAAAGATGACGCAGTTCCTGTGAGTCGGACTTTTATCTTTTATATGTGTGTAGATAAATAAATAAATAAATATATATATATATATATATATATATATATATTGGACAAAGAGGTTGATGAACTCCAGTAGTATAATTTATAAATGCTGTATATAGTTTATCACGATGTGAGAGGGGGGGAAGAAGAGGGCGTAGGTAGCACATTACGGCAATCAGGTAGCCGCTCCCGGAGTGAGTTATGCCTAATGCTCAGCCTCAGGCGGTTTACTCCACTTTTTATTTCAGTTTAAATTGGGGCGGCATCATTTTAACAGTAGATTCGCTCCTTCTAGCTACGCCGCCTGTCTGATTTGAATAATTGAATATAACTCCCCCCCCCCGTAGCACGTAGCACTTTTGTAAATTAGAGCAACACTTATTTTTTTTATTTTTTTTTTTTTTATGAAGTGAAATATAATGAGATAACGGGAAGGAAGAGAACAGAGATGTACGGCGTTATAGAACTCGAGATGGAATAGACTCAGGAGAATAAAACATAAATAAACGTTTAAGGAAATGAAAACATAAGAAATAAAAAACAAGTTTAATTTTCTTTTACTTGTTATTTTATTTAGATGAATATTCATATAATAAATGTTTGTTTGAACAGATTTTTTTTTATTTTGGGTTTAGCAAATTCCCATAAGATTCGCCTATAGAATTTCTCAAATTAGGGTTGGCTGGGTAGTAAAAGTTCATC
The DNA here is from genome assembly GCA_946811695.1 of Gonocerus acuteangulatus. Classification (NCBI taxonomy): domain Eukaryota; kingdom Metazoa; phylum Arthropoda; class Insecta; order Hemiptera; family Coreidae; genus Gonocerus; species Gonocerus acuteangulatus. Next base: position 56,753,276 of record OX328129.1, on the reverse strand, counting down.
ATACTCTCTTAAAATAAACAAAAACTCCCCGTGTATATATAGTAATAATTTTATATTTTTATTATTCGGTTGAAGGCTCGAATGAACCTTTCTGAGCCATAGAAGGACACTGATGATGGCGTGGGGGGGCCTCGAAAATGTTCTGTTAATTCCTTTTTTTTTTTTTTTGTTTTAACGGCGTATCGACTATTGGGATATTAACGCCGCGTTCTGGTAATTATTATTTTTAACATGCAACGCTTCCGTGGCGATTTGAATTTCCTTCAGGAGATTTTGGTACAGAGCGAAGTAAAATTGTCCTCACGCCGTAAATGTTGTTTTCTGATGCCTTTGATATGGCATTGAATTGCCTGCCAACGGCCTTTGTGATATGTGAATTTTCAGTCTTGATGTGGGTCTTATCTACTTTTTTTCAATAATTTTACTTAGACCATCCCTCATCGTTTTAGTCGTTTTTTATGAGTTTATTGTTTTTAACAAGTCTCAACAACTTTGTCTCTTGCTCTATATTATTACATGTCGGCATTATGTTATTAAAATATGCACAGTTAACAAGTTTTTTCATCCTGTCAGTATAGAATTTCACCCTATAAAATAATTTTTAGAAACACTCCAGATCTTTATCGATACAATCTTTTTGATACAAGTAACTATTGTAATAAATATTGAAAATAGTCTATAGCTGCCAAAAACGCGTTATGAAAAAATACAGTAAGTGTATATGAATAAATGTAAAATTATTTGACCTATAAATGAATTTATGCAATGTAGATTATTCGTCCACAATGACGAGTAGATAAATGTAATTTACTGTTAAGCCATCTTGTCTCCTAATTAATTTCCGTGTGTGCTTTGATCCACTTTAATAAATCAGAAAATACGTTTCCGACGTAAATGTTTATTTTGTCAATGGATGATTTTCTGTCTGCGTTTATAGTTTACTTTACGGGATTCAATATGCCCAGTCACACTCAAAGTTTTTTTTAAATTGTTTTTTATATATATATATATATATATATATATATATATATATATATATATACTTGAATCTCTGAAAGGAAGTGAGAAGGAACAGGTTATCTATTGCTAATTTATTTATTCTTTCTTATTTTTTTCTTTTTTAAATATCTGTTAATTGCACAATTTTTATAGTGCAGACATGGGAACTAGGTTAGCTGGACTAATTTGCTGAATGACCCAACATCAAATCCCGAGCAAGCACTAAAGATTTTGATCTTCTATTGTCTTCGTACACGGATTGAATCCCTAGGCCAACCCAGCCTTCAATAAATTTATTAGTGGATACCTTGGTGCTAATGAGCAGTCGAAGCAGGAAAGGGGAAAATCAAGCGGCCTGAGCATAGTACTGACTATTTACATGAATCAGATACCTCTATAGTATCTGCCCCTCAGCACATCGCGTTGTGCCACGATGCATCGTGGCCTGTTCCGGGACTAATTTTTTTAAGTTGTGCATATAATTAACAATTGATTAATTGCGATTAATAATAGTTAATCCCGCGAATCCGCAATTAGAATTAATCAATTGTTAATTTTGAGATTTCGCTAGCCGATTAATCAATTTTTAATCGCAGGTTTTCGTAATTAAAATTAATTTTTAGTCTTAATTGCAGGTTAGTGCAATTAAAGTCGTCAATAATATCTGCAAGTAATTTTTTACTAACTCCGCATTAAGATTACATTAGAAAAGTTATATTTTCAAAAGCACTGAGAGTTACATGAGAAAAGTTAATACGGTCGTTAACAATACTCCGGCTTGAATCTCTAAAAATAAAAATACTACTGAAAAGAAAATCTATTGTATTATCTATATATATAAAAATCACCTGTCCGTTTGTCCTTCTGTTTGTTCCTTATACAAATCCACACCGTTTCACCAATTTGGACCAAACTTGGACATATACTTCTTGATACTTCCTAGGCTAGCTCAAAATCTTCTAGGCGTCACAGTTCGGAAGTAACGAGTTCGAAACTGTCAAATACAGAAGAGTGAATTCCCAGAAATCGCCATTTTCTTTCCAGTGTTGCCTGGGTAGAGATTAGCAAGCCAACAAAACTTGCTTCTTTTTTTGCGAAAAAATTTGTTTTTTTTGCGAACAAAACTTTTCAGTTTTTACGTTTGTATGTTTACCTAAATTATAGCATTATATTCTCAGAATTTGGACAAATCATATCATATAAGATCAATTTTCTTAATTTCTGATGAAAATGTAGGACAACACTGGGCTCCTAGAAGCCATTAACCATTTTTTTTTTTTAAGTTTGCTTTGTTTGTCTTACTTCCAAAACTTTTTAGTTTTAACAAAATACTTGTGTTTATCTAAATTATAGCCTTATATTCTTAGAATTTGGACTAATATTTATAAATAAGTAATTTGAAATATAAATAAGTTTTTGATCTGTTGACTTTACAGTCACCATTTTCTTACCAGTGTTGCCAAGGTGGAGATTACCAAGCCAACAAAAATTTCTTTGCGAAAAGTTTTTCTTTTGTGAAGAAAACTTTTCATTTTTAACCTTTGTATTTTTATCTAAATTCTCAAAATTTGGACAAATTTATATATATATATATATATATATATATATATATATATATATATATATATATATATATGCATATATATATAAGTGTCTGTTAACACGATAGCGGCCAGAGTTTTTGTTTTTTCGTCACGAAACTTGGTATATAGCATTCAATTAGCAAAGGATTGAACGAGTTCGTTAACCACCAAAGTCGGTCCACCGGAAGGGGGGGTTTACCCCGAACCCAAAACACTAATTTGACTATGTCAGCCGCAATATTTGTTATATTTCAACGAAACTTGGAATTCGTAGTGGTAATATAGAGAGAAAAGTGAGATATAAAAATGAACTAAATCGGTTCATTAGAAGGGGTGGTTTACTCCGGACCCACAATACCAATTCGCCACTACCAGCCGTGATTTTTGGTATATTTCGATGAAACTCGGTATTCGTAGTGGTAATCCACAGGTAAATAACTGTTGTAAAAATAAACTAAATCGGTTCATTAGGAGGGGGGGTTTACTCCGGACCCACAATACCAATTCGCCACTACCAGCCGTGATTTTTGGTATATTTCGACGAAACTCGGTATTCGTAGTGGTAATCTACAGGTAAATATATGTTGTAAAAATAAACTAAATCGGTTCATTAGAAGGGGGGGTTTACTCTTGATCCAAATTCTTAATATACTCATACCGGTCGTAATTTCTGCTGTATTGTAACGAAACGCGGTATACGTCGTGGGTAACTCATGAGAAAGAAGTGTTGTAAAAATGAGCTGAATCGGTCAATCGGAAAGCGGGGGTTTAATTTGTAATATATTTCAATAGAAAAGCCCGTCAGACGTAAGTTCACAAAGCCGCCGCAAGGAGCGCTTTCTACCACTAGAGTGACTGTATCCTGTTCCTGCGTTAGATCAAAATACGATAATATGAGGTTTTTTGTATTTATTACGTAGTGTAATAGGTACCATGTGTAAACATAACTCTGGAAGCAAATTATTAATTGATCAGTTACTCATTACAAATTTAAAAGAGAACTATTCATGTTTTTATTTTATTTATGTAGGATATTTTAAGCAAATTGTTCTGGAAAGCAATCTACACTACCCAAATTCTGAGGAAAGTGCTTAGTTATGCAGCTCCTGCGTGACGGACTTTTTTTAATTTGCAAATTGCATGCATTTTATTTATTTTCTTGATCCCATTCATTAGCTTTTAAAAAAACTATGTCTTTAACATGAACCCATGGATCTGTACAAAACTTTAATAATTTAAATACTTTTAGTTTTTTACCATACCACCTAAAATCATCTATATGTGACGTACAAAATTTTTGTGTTTATTTAAATCCTAGCCTTATATACTCAGAATTTGGATTAAGATCATATATTAGTAAGTAATTTGAAATATTAAGTATTTGATCTGTTGACTAGCAGGTTCCCGTTTGTTTTCAATAGCTGATTTTTTTTTCTATTTGCAAATTGTTTTCCATAATAGATTTTTTTTATTTGCAAATTTCATTTCATCACATGCATTTGTATATGTGACATACAAAAATTTTGTGTTTAACTACATCATAGCCTAATATTCTCAGAATTAGGATTAATATCATATATTAGTTAGTAATTTGAGGCAAGCTGAAAATAGTCTACCAGCTGTAGGTTTGTTCCTTTCAGTTATATAATATAAAGTTGGTGTAGCATGGCGCACTGGGTAACAGCTAGTAGGTGTAGCATGGCGCACTGGGTAACAGCTAGTAGGTGTAGCATGGCGCACTGGGTAACAGCTAGTTCATTATAAAAATGTTTTCATTCTTTTAGTCCATCGAAACTTACGCAAACTCCGTACTAGATGGAATTTTTAATATTAGGCATAATTGCTCGGAGCCAACCGCGATGAACAAAAAAACGCCTCAAAATAACTCAATAAACTTTCAACAACTAACAGTTAAGTTAAACATTAGGTTACAATAGAAAATTTAATATAGTCATTACGTTTTCTTCATTTTTAGCACTTTCCTCCGAAGGAAAGTAGCTATTGAGGTTGGACTCATGACGGAATTTTTGAAAAATGTCTTCAAATCTTTATCGATCCTACCTAGTAGACACCGAAAATGACCCCCGTTAAAATGTATATATATATATATATATATATATATATATATATATATATATATATATGCATATATATATATATATGTGACTGTTAACACGATAGCGGCCAGAGTTTTTGTTTTTTCGTCACGAAACTTGGTATATAGCATTCAATTAGCAAACGATTGAACGAGTTCGTTAACCACCAAAGTCGGTCCACCGGAAGGGGGGGTTTACCCCGAACCCAAAACACTAATTTGACTATGTCAGCCGTAATATTTGTTATATTTCAACGAAACTTGGTATTCGTAGTGGAAATTTAGAGAGAAAAGTGAGATATAAAAATGAACTAAATCGGTTCATTAGAAGGGGGGGTTTACTCCGGACCCACAATACCAATTCGCCACTACCAGCCGTGATTTTTGGTATATTTTGACGAAACTCGGTATTCGTAGTGGTAATCTACAGTTAAATATGTGTTGTAAAAATAAACTAAATCGGTTCATTAGAAGGGGGGTTTACTCCGGACCCAAATTCCTAATATACTCATACCGGTCGTAATTTCTGCTGTATTGTAACGAAACGCGGTATACGTCGTGGGTAACTCATGAGAAAGAAGTGTTGTATAAATGAGCTGATTCGGTCAATCGTAAAGCAGGGGTTAATTTGTAATATATTTCAATAGAAAAGCCCGCCAAACGTAGGTTCACAAAGCCGCCGCAAGGAGCGCTTTCTACCACTAGAGTGACTGTATCCTGTTCCTGCGTTAGATCAAAATACGATAATATGAGTTTTTTTTGTATTTATTACGTAGTGTAGTAGGTACCATGTGTAAACATAACTCTGGAAGCAAATTAATAATTGATCAGTTACTCATTACAAATTTAAAAGAGAACTATTCATGTTTTTATTTTATTTATGTAGGATATTTTAAGCAAATATTTCTGGAAAGCAGTCTACACTACCCAAATTCTGAGGAAAGTGCTTAGTTATGCAGCTCCTGCATGACGGACTTTTTAATATTTCTTGGGACTTTTTTTGATTTTTTTCTTTCATAAGACTCTTCTACTCACAATAACAACCACAACAGAAAAAGAATTAGAGAAATTGGTCCAACGCATGATGCCGAGACAAAGGGAAATAGAAATTCATTTATGTATACAGATTTATATATACAGATTATTGTGATTCAATTGTGGATTTAGTCTATTTAAAGAAACTCATTTGGTCTTCCTAATTTATCAAATTGTTATAACAAGAAAGTGTCCTTCAATATTGTATGATGCTAGACCCGCAAGACTGTAAAGTTGCACGGGTTACCCAGGGGTTTATTAAGAATCGGTCTTCCACTTAGCCTTTACTGTCTGCTAGATTTTCTTTTCAGATTTAATGAATAATAATAATTCATATTGTTTTTTAAAAAAATAAGGTGTAAATCTCACCTAATATTTCATCAAATATGAAAATAATTATTCAGTTTCACGGATTTTCTACGCTTTAGCATTAACTCAATGGCTGTCTGTTGAACCTTTCTATTTAAGTTTTTTCTCATTATATTCATTAATAACAATCAAATGTACAAAATTCAATTACGTCAAAGTAAAACTTAAATAATATAACACACCAATATTTTCTATACTTTGCCTAAACTATCTACAAATCGGAGCAAACTAGGGAACATATTCTATCCATTGACTTATATCTGAGTACTGTATAGTAAGGTTTCATGACCAGCTGTTCAGATTGAAAATTTTAAAGATTATTATCAAATTAATCAACTGGAGAAAAAGAAGCAACCAAATGCCAAGAATGAAGAGGAAAGCAAACAGAAAGCAGAAAAAGAAGAAAAGATTTGTAAACCAAGTGAAAAGAAGAATATCATGGATTCAAGAATTGATTGTACGAAACAAAACAAACTTCGAAATCGAGGAAGACTAAATCTATTTCTCTAAATTAATCCTGATGAGAACCTATTTGTTGAATTTTACCACTCAATTTCTTAAAATTATTTGGTATTATTAATTTATTTTTTCTTATTATTATATTTTACATTAGAGTTAATATTTTAGTTTTTAATATAATTGTGAACATTTTTCCTCCCTCTTCATACTTACTAGTAATTTTCTTTCTTTTTGTTCCCCGAATCCTGTTGCTTATATTAAGTGGATTATTTATTTTTTCAAATTTGTCATTCTTGGATTTTTCTTTTTTAACAACCTTTGTTTTCTACATTTATTGTAGTTTTTACATGTTCTAGCAATTTAATCTATGTATTCATGTATTGAGAAAGTCGTCTTATGCCGGCCACACACTATGAGGTAGACCGGACAGGTGCACCGGACAGGTCCACCCGTGAGGTGCATCCGTCCGGTCTACCTGTGACCCACACTGTTGAGGTGTACCGGACAGGTTTGTCAGTCTTCAACATGGATCCTCCAGGAGATGATCTACTTTATCTCTCTCTATTTGCAGTAATATTTGAGACACGTAAAAACAAACGAAAAAAACGCAAACAATGGTGTAAGGAATGGTTGCAGAGAAGAAATAAATTCACCCATATCAATCTGCTGAACGAATTAAGAGATGAACCAACAGATTATCGGAATTATCTGCGCATGAACGAATCAGCTTACATAGAGTTATTGTCACTTGTATCTCCTTTCATTAAGAAGAAATATACACAAATGAGGGCCGCTATATCTCCACACGAAAAACTAACAGCTACATTGAGAATCTTGAGGAGTCAATTTTCCTCTACTCCTTTCTAATATTAGATCGAAAACTATTAATTTTACTTTTAGCCATACTCTCGTTTGCATTTGGATATATTTTCTGCAGTTTGTATACTAATTTGCGATATGCAGCATCCCTTTTATTTCCATCGTGAAAATCATCGTCTTTTGTTTTCCATAAACATGGTTCATTTTTTTTCGATGAAATCACTAAGAACTTCGTTAATTTTATGACACATTTTACACTTTAAACTGATTTCATAAATAAATAAATAAAAAGGCCACAACGGTAAAACAAATCAACACAAATCAGAGTTGCAGAAAACTGAGACGTCATGAGGTACACCTGACAACCCCCAAACACAAAATGAGGTCTAATCGCGTGTGAGGTGGAAATAATCGAATTTTCATCAGGTGTGAGGTCGCCGGAAAGGGTAGAGTGGGGGTAGTAAAGTTCCGCCACAGACTATGAGGTCATAGTGTGTGGCGGCCCTTAGTTACGAACGCTCTTAAATAAATAAATATAAAATATAAAACTATCCATTGAAGAGGTAATATATTGAAGAACGGTCTTATTCGATACTTTATTTAAGGCTTCAAAGACTATTCTATAAAGGGGTTAGAGCTGTGACAATTTGCGACAAGCCATATCGCCAAGAGCAAAGTCCCGAATCTAAAAACAAAATTTCTTATATTCGATAGTTTGAGATGGCATGGGCGATATCTGTACACCGAAGGTAAAGGACACCTTGTCACATGTTTGTAATTGTTCAGGGGAGCCAATTTTCCATAATTTTGAACTATTAAAATTTGTTTAAAGAAAGGTTTTCACGTTGTTATTGGCATTGATAGGTAATTCGAAGTATTGATCATAGTTAATGAGACCAAATCCACCACATGGTGTCTTTTACATCTAATGAAAACAGACATGATTTTATTTTTTACTGTCTTATCTTCGTTTTTTATGGGAGCAGGACATACTTTCCATTACCATTATATGGATTTAAAAAGCCACACCAAGACATGGTGTCCTTTACCTCCGGGGTATAGATATGTACTTCAAGGTTGTGTAAGAGCTGTATATTTTAAAATTGGATATCTTAAAGGAAGTTATGATATCCAAGCAAAATATAGAAGAATTCACAAATAAGCAACATTTCTAATACAAATGTTGTCTTTGTGTGTACTTTTACGATTTTCTTATGAATATAGAGTAGGAAAACTGATTTGTTATGTGCGATATTGGGTCTAGATTCATGAAAGGGACGGACAGAAGGGCGATAAAGGATGAAAAATGATGACTAAAACCCAATAGATTCACCCCCATCATCCCTTAAGGGCTCTCTCTTTTCACTTTAGCACCGACGGCCTTTTCAAATTTCCAACAAACTATGAATACGCATTATCGGTCGTCTATAACTCACGCAGGATCAAGGGATGTACGGGGGGAAATAACTTGCAACCCTGCAACAGGTATTGGCCAGGTTCCGGAAGAACGGTCGACGAAAAACACTAGAAATTCTTTTATTAGAGCTGAAGTCATGTTTTAGTTGCCTAATAGGCTTTGAATTCGATTCTCAGTAGTTTTAAAAAATAAAAATAAAACATCACGAAAAAAATGGTCTTCGTTCATAACCATACTGCCATTAGTAAAGGAATAGAAACATTTATTGGTAGGTTTTGATCTTTCGTGAAAAATATAAAATCAAATCTCAAAGGAAAGGAAGGTTTTAGGCGCCACAACAGGAAACTGACAGTAATCCAAGCCGAAATTATTACCAATACGTTTCACATTGTCCTACCTTGTTTTACTAAAATAAACATTTTTGATATAAGAACCCCTAGAATACCTATTGCGCTCTAGCATAGTTGAAAAATCTCACACGGGATTAAACATCTTCGGTTATGATAGTTTTTTTTTTCCCTTTCGGCACCATTGTGCGTCATGAGGTCAACCTAGGGATGGCGATCTGAATCGATCTTTTAGAAGATCGATCTTTTTAACACGCTATATCAACTTTTTGAATAAATATCCAAGGGCCGATCTTTTAAAGAAGTAATCTATCTAGAATACCGTAAAATAAAGTGTTGTTTTTTTTTTATTTAAACTATTCAAATACTTAATCTTACCTGTTGTTACTCAATCTCAATTCTGAAGAATTCTCATTTATTTAACTGAAGAAGAAATTTACCTTTCAGTGTCTTATGTCCAGCAACAGACTTTTTAAACAACGATAACACTATACAGCGACTCAATACCTTCCGTTTTTCTAACTTGGAGGTATTATAATAAAAATAAGGTTTCAAACTATGTTCTTAATTTCTATAACCATTTTTCTCTATTATAATTATTTTATTCTATTTTTTTTTTCTAATTTGATAAAAATATATATGTAGTAATACCGAAATAATTCAATTTGATGTAACAGTAGTAGCTTCAAGTCAAATATTATTTTTGATGAAAAATAGTGTTAAAATTTTCTATTTTTAGGTTACAGATATATTTTTTCATAATATAAAGTATTCAAATGGACTTATATAGGTCGATTCGTAGTAATGATGGGCGAATCTCAAATGAGAATTGATTCGAATGGAAATGAAATACGAATTACGTAGGTAATTGTAAGAAATCGTGAAATCTGTCCACATCGAAGATCGACCCTTATCGAAGATCGATCCATAACGAACATCGTTTTGTACCGTAGATCAATCTTCTGAGCTTAGAAGATCGATCTTTTGAATCGATCTGAACTCGCCGATCTTTTTTGAGGATCGATCATTTCATTTCGATTCAAATCGTTTCAAAAGATCGATTCATATTCGAGCATCGCCCATCACTTATAAGCTAAAATAAAGGGTTAACTTATATTTTTCTCCCTTGTCTCTGGAGAGGAAGAGAAAGAGCTATTCAGAGACAAAAGGATAAACGAGGAGAATACGTTTGTGTACGGCAACTGAGTGAATATAAGAGAACGTGGGTTAGAGATGAGAGACTGATAAATAGTGAGAGAGAGATAGAGATTGAGAGAGAGAGAGAAACTTGTGAGATGGCAGACTCGTGTGAGCCTTATTAAACGGAGAGAGTGCTGATGAGTCTGGAGGCAATAATCTCTACTTCACTCTATAGAGATATCACGGCCTTTAGCTCCTGTCAACAAACTCTACAAACTCTATATTGACCTGCAGAAGGGATAAACCAATCTCTTATCAATTTTATCAGCTACATCTAAAATGTTAATAAATCAAACGGAAAAATTGTCTTTGATGGTTACCCTCACTTATGTTTTTGTTTCTGGTTCAAAAATAACGGCTAAATATCTGTCTAAAACTATATTTCCCGTGGAGCTGATGGCAATCAAAACCAGTGACACTCTATTGATGCAAAATATCACTTGGTAACTTCAGCTGGATCTAGAGTAACGTTCCTCTGGATTCCGGGTCATATTGGCTTTGAGGGAAATGTTAAAGCGAGGAAGGCAGCATGAGAAACTGCTGTTACTGTCTTTCTTCTACATGTCAACGATTTAAAACATCTAGTGAAGACAAAATGGCAAGCGGAATACAAATTACAATAAAGCACGTATCGAGAGGGGCGAAGTTAGCTTAGCTGGACAGCTCGACAAATATGCTGAAGGACATGAATTAATAACTCGAGCGAAATGACGAGTTAAATTCGGGACCCCAGACCGACCAGTACTGAATACAATGTGTCCCTAGTGTGCCTTAGGCCTCTCGTCCACTGGAACCGAAAAGCTGCGGAATGAATTCGTCCGAATTCGGACGAAAACGCACGAACAATCCAAACACGTGGTTCCATTATGGACCGCGTCCACTGGGCCCGTATCGTTCGTCCGTTTTCGTCCGAACTGGTCCGAAGTATGAACCGATCCCATTCTGCTGGGATTTATAGTTGCGAACGATTGCGAAATGTCATGGTTAATTTTGCTTTTGACAGGAAATATCTGTGGGACCAACGGGAAACAAAATATTTTAGAATAAATGTTGTCAATAATGTATCCTTTCTTATTCGAAAATAGGAAAAGTGGTGGGCATCGTCTATTTGAAGATCATTCCACAAAATTTGTGGAAATATCTTCAAATATTTTCTCATTAAATATTCCATTTAATGGGAAAATTCACCGAACTCGTTTCTTTTGACATTAATGCGATTCGCCCACATTTCCCGTCTTTGTTGATGTCGACGGAGCCGTCGATGAATCAAAGGTGATATTCCAAAGCGAAACGTTTTTCATCAGAATCATGAGAAAAACCTTTTCGACGACCCATCAAGTCTACTGCGAATTCGGACGAATCCTGAGGCAATGGACGAGAGGCATTCGCACGATTTCGGACGATTGGCGTTCGTTCGAATTCTTTACTTCGCAGTTCGCAGCTTTTCCGTTCCAGTGGACGAGAGGCCTTATGGTCAAGAGTCACATACCTCTACATTATTTTCCCGATGAAAAGAAAGAATTGAGGGTATCTCAGTGTAATTAAGGAAACATTTACATTTGAAAGATTTGTTTTATCTAAAAGAATTACACAAATTATAATAAGCATTATTCAAGACTTCTGGTACTTTTCTAATCAGCGTATTTCTGCCCAATTAAGTACATTAATATTATTTGGATATATGTGGCGTAGGTTATAGAAAATAGTACTTATTTTTCCTTTTTGTAGTACTTTATTATATTATTGCCGTAGATGTTACGATGCCTACATCCCACCTATGTCTTATGGCACATGAGGAGGTAGCATAGAGGCCACGAATCATAATCTACTATAAATATGTCAAATACCACTCTACCAATTTGAAATTTTGCAAGGACCCTCCCTTTGGGATGTAAACACTCGCTAAGAAAGGTTTTTTTGATATTCAAATTTTTAAGTATTTTAAGAGGGGTTTGAATTTTTAGTTTTAAAGAGACCATGCTCGCCTAGGCAACATGCGTTGCTAGAAATAAACCGTTCCTCATAGAGTTTACAGTATGAGGGACAAAATCACCATTTTAATTGGTGTTCATTTCAACGTTCCCCATAGTTTTCCTGGTGATGGTCCATTCGACATAATAATATCCCGAACCCTTGCGCAGCCTCATAATTTTTTAAATTTTAACGTACATTCATTATTGACAACGAATTTTAACCTATACTGGTATAACTCCTGTTACTGGTAATCTATAGATAACGGGTTATCTCGAGGTTATCTGTTTGTTGACACTGGTCCGGAGAGCCCCAGTGTCAAGAAACATTATACTTAGATTGCTTATCAATTGATAAATAACGTATAGTATGACAGGAACCATACTATAATAAACTGCAAACAATTTTATTGATACATTAATATTTAACGCAATAAAAAACTACTTATCTGCCGTGACGAATCACGGGTATTTAGCTATTTATTTAATAAAGTATGTAATGCTGAAAAAAAAAAAGAATCACTATTTTTTATAACCAACGCCACATATATTCAAGAAAGGTGGATATTGCGGCCTTATACACTTGATAATATTTTTTATTGTCAAATCAAAGAGAGCAAAATTCTTCAAATCGTGGATGGAAATTACTTTCAATGTCAAAAATATGAATATTTGTGGGATTTAAAGGTTCGATTGCCGCCAAAAAGCGCCCTCAGTTTAATAACATTCGCCCTGCTATCGGCGCACAAACGCCAACACGGAACTTACTTCGCACACTAACAAACCTTCCTCGTAGGCGATAGGCAATCATTATATAGTGACAGGGCTTTCCAATATCCTGTCCCTGGAACTTCACTTATGAATCTCTTTGATCCTCGCCGACACGAATACTGTTCCCGAACTATATATAGCCATTGTCGAGCCGTGCTTACATTAATCCGAGCCGAGGGAGTATGTAGAGCAGTCAATATATGCTTTAATTTTGTAAAGTAATGCATAAACATGTTATCGGGGAATATATGCTTTGAAAAAAGTAGACATCTCTTTATGAATATTAATAACTTTGTTATAAATATGATTTCATAAAATAAAAATGATGAGCACGAAGCCATAAGGCTTCAAATATCCTTTAATTGAGAATATAATACCATTCTTCAAATCATATGTGGGATCCGGCCCACTGTAAGATTTGATCCGGGCCGCCAGATATTTTGAAAAACCCAATTTAAGAAAAGTCCGACTCGCAGGAACTGCGTCATCTTAGCGCGGTACTGTACTTATTCATAGTAACATTATCACCAACATCAATAAATCCAGCAACCTATTCTACTTCATCATTAAAGCAATAAAGATAATAGTAGTCACAGTTTTCGAGCAAGTGTGATGAGTGCAGTGGAATGTGTAGTTTTTCTTTTCATGATTATTCTAAGCGGAAAAAGTGAAAATCACAAATGTTCATATTTTTTGCTTCAAAATCTAATTGACCCATAAGAGTAAATTTTTCCTTTATTATTTATTTTATATAGTTTTATTTATTTTTTTTCTTGACTACTGATTTGAAGATTTTCTTTTATTATTTTTTTGTAATCATTGTAGATACAACATGATAAAATACAGTAAATATTCATTCAAAAAAAAAAAAAAAAAAAAAAAAAAAAACATTGTATATATATCTGTTTGATGTTATTTTAACTATTATTAAAAACTACCTCTGCAAAATTTTAGCGCAATCGGACAACTGCTAGGCGACCCCCAAAAGCTTTGAAATTGAAACATAGTATACGCAACGATTAATAACATTAAAAAAGGGATATACTGTTCTATCTCAATCCGTTTCTTATATTTATGTAGATACATCCAGTCTACCCAAGAAATTGTCTAAAATCATTCTGAATCAGATATCTCAAAATTTAATTCTAAGCAGTGCAGGGATAACATGAAAAAAAAAATATTAGGTTTTTAATAATGCACTCAACTTGAATAAGGCAACCGCTTTTTTTAAAAAAAACAACAATTTCTATGGAAACAAAGAATAATGTGAACAATACAAAAATACAAATATTGAACATTATGTTTTTCTAAGGGAGGATTTAGTAGCAGTCGGGTATTTTTTCCGGCCCCCGGCAACTATCTGCAAAACAAATTGTTTCTCATTTTCAACTTTGACGCCTCTTTCAGCAACGTCATTCGCAACAACTATCTTCTCAAGTTTTTCAATTCCACTCTTGTAACCTGGATCATCCTTCCATGTTGAAGGGTCCTTGTCGAGGAAATCGGTACTGATTGAAAATCTCGTGAAGAAATGTTTTGTATCAGGAGTTACAAAAGATAAAAAATCGATCTTTCTGAAGGAAGAAAAATCGTTTTGTTGGAGTGCGTTCCTCTTTAGTTGATTTTCTTCTTCTTCATCTTCTTCAGCATTGTCTGCTTCCAACATAACTTGAGCTATATTTGCTCTAACCGCTTTTGGAACGTTGTCATCAAATAAGGATATAAGGAAGGTCATCATCCACGGTTTTGGGAAATACCAGAGATGATTGGACATTTTTTTGCGGCAGCCTTACTGATTTCTGGATCAATATCCATATAATTTATCGGTTGATGCATGAATAGAAAGCCATGTTGTGGTGCTTTAATTGGGTCTGATGATAGAAACCAGGTTCGAACGTACCCTCGCGCAAGGAAAATACATGTTCTTCTTAACGATTTTTTTACCTCTCGCTATGAGGTAACTGAAGTTGATTTTGGTGCAGGTACATTTTCAATGCAAGAATCGCCCTTGCCATCCATCTAGCATGACTTACAGCTCCAGCTAACGAAACGATACTCCTTTCTTCCCGTGCAAACGAGTGCGTTTTCTGGAAGCAGGAACAGACTTGATTGTTCATCTTTTTATCCAACATTAACAAGAACACAACTAATTTAATTTCCATTACCAGTGCTTACGTGCTCAAAAGTGATTAAAAAATTAAATAACTTAAAAAAAAAAATGATCTGAAAAAATTACTTTCGGACGAATGTCAATATTTCAAGGTCATTGTCGCCTCGGAGTTGTTCGATTTAGCTAATATTTTGCACAGATCGTTATTTTGTTAATTGGAACAAGATAGGGGAGTGGGAGATAAACTTTTAGAAAGTTGAAAAATAAGGGCTACCCTAACGTAGCCCTTATTAATAGGCGTATAGAATCAAAACAAGACACATTATTGAAACCAATTTGTTCAAAAAATAGAGCAAGTCTTATATTGAATTTTATATGTGTGTGTGTGTGTAATAATACCCATATATTTCAATATAATGTAAACAGTACAGTAGTACAGTAGTAGTTTCATTATGTATTATTTTTAATGAAAAATAGTCGTTTTTCTACTACTAGGCTACATACATATTTTTTATATTATCGAGTATTTAAATCGACTCGTAGTAGTCGATTCGTAGTAATGACGGGCGATTCTCCAATGAGAATCGATATGAAATACGAATTTCGTAGGTAATTGTATGTAATCGTGAAATCGATCCAATCCAAGATCGATCCATATCCAAGATCATACCATATCGAAGGTCGATCCATATCCAAGATCGAACCATATCCAAGATCGAACCATATCCAAGATCGATCCATATCCAAGATCGAACCATATCCAAGATCGATCCACATCCAAGATCGAACCATATCCAAGATCGATCCATATATAAGATCGAACCATATCCAAGATCGAACCATATCCAAGATCGATCCATATCCTAGATAGAACCATATCCAAGATCGATCAATATATAAGATCGAACCATATCTGAACCGAAGTGCATCGATCTTTTCATTTTGATTCAAAAGATTGATTCGTGTTCGACAATCGCCCAATCACTACCCATACCTGCTTTACATTATCTGAAGATGCATATACTAAGAAAATTTCAGTTTTATGTCTTAGTTATAAACTGAATTTATTTACGTTTGTAAGTATGTGTGTTTGTGTATGAGTGTATACATATATATATATATATATATATATATATATATATATATATATATATATATATATATATATATATATATATATATATATATAGGAAGGTGTTGTACCTTTGACCGCTTTGCAAAATTGATTTTTTTTTAGCTCGAATATTAAGGCTAAGTTCATTTTTTTTATTTCATTGTAATTAGTATTCTATTGCTCATAATATTTAATTTTTTCAAGATTCTCGCTTTACATTTAATATTTTTTATTAATTTTTTTAAAAATAATCGTACAGTGGTCAAAGTTACAACATGTAGTTGTACCTTTGACCATGGGGTGTTGTACCTCTGACCACGTAAAAAAAAACATAGGAATGCAGGAAAAAAATTGTATTCAGTAATATTGTAATTAATTGTAAGATTAATTAATGCAGGACAAGGATGGAAGCATACTAAAAAAGCTATTATTGATATTATGTTATGCTTAATATGCTGAAAAATCCAGTCCAATCGATAAACGTTTTAACTGTCAAGCACATCCACTAGTAGGGTATGGGAGTTTAGCCACAATGTCTTCTGTATCTATATCATACTAATTGTCATCTTTTCTCATAAACTTGTCACTTAAAGTTTGTTTTGTCAAATATTGGATCTTAAACATTGGACATTTAATACCACAGATCTCTGCGAATAAATATTTAATAGTCTTTTTACTTTTATTTTTAACAAGTATAAAATTTCCTTTTTCCAAATCATGTTTTTCAAATTGTTGCTGGTCATCGACTTAACTCAGACAGATCAACGTCACTTTCTCCTGAACAAATTTCGGTGTCATTATCAGAATCTGAACTGTCATTAGAATAATTTTCTTTCTATTTACCACTTTTTTAGGAAGGAGTTTATTTGTATATGGTGTTTTACGTTTAGGGTGGTGCTTTCGTTTTTTTTTTCACCTTCAATAATTAGCTTTTCAGGAATATCTGTCAGGATACGAGGTTTATTTTTAGGCCGGTACCTATTTGACATTTTCCTTGCCTCCGCTTTTCGATGAGGCCTTACAACTTCAAGTGGAAGGATAAGAGGCGATAGGTTCGAACTGCTACACCGAGGATTGATAAAGTCTGTTTGAACTCATTTCATTTATTATTTTTAAATTCTTTGAACAATTAAAGCAACCAATATTAATGATTTTTTAAAAAGGTGTAGCAGAAGAACATAAAAATTGAATTATGAAAAATTACTCAGTGGTGTTGTAACTTTGACCTGGTCAAAGGAACAACAACTAGTCGTGGTCAGAGGTACAACACCCTGGTAGTGAAAATTAAAATAAATCCATTTCAGGACCTACACCATGTTCCTTATTTTAATAGCTACTTTCTCAAATGACTTCCATCTAAAAAGACATAATACAAAAAATATTATTAGGCAAAACGTCATCAATAAATAACTTACAATTTTATTATAGAAATGGATAAGTATTTTTTGCAAGAATCCTCTTTGACTTGAATAATCCAAAGTAGGTTACACAAGCCTTCTAGTGAAGGAGCTAAACACTAATTACAACAAAATTTATAAAATGTTGCTACGTGCCGCGACAGCCTCGGTGGTCAAAGGTAGAATATGGTCAGAGGTACAACACCTTCCCCTATATACATATGTGTGTGTGTTTGTGGGTGCATTTATATACACGGTATATGTTGGGACATATATCAGTATGCTAAAAGGAGTTTTCATTCCACCCTATGTTGAAAGTAAGAACCATACTAAAACTAGTGCGGCTTGGAAAGAGTAAAATGAAACAGCAGAGATAATAAAAGTAAAATGTCGGTTAAGGCCTAACTGAACTGTAAAGCTGTAATAGAGGATGGTGGTTGGAGCAATAAGGATAAAATATGCCAGCTGTAAGTAATAATTTCCGTTTCGCCCCCCCCCCCCCCCCCCACTCTTCTACCTGGCAGGATTTAGCTATGGTAGGTGGAGTGGGGGGAAGCCTTTTCGCACCTCATGGAAAAAAATCATTTGCATGCCTTGCTTCGGGGCCCCCCTCCCAGATGTAGGCATTATTTCATCGTTATAAAGTATAAAAACCCTACCTGCCTTCATCGCCTCCAACCAAAAGGGAGGAGAAAGGAAAAAAAATGAAAAATAATAAAATTGTTACAAATGCTATCAATTATTTTATATATACAACGTATTGTTTAAATGTTACTATTGATCGATGACCGTACATATATATACTAGCTATATCTAGAAAAACAAAAATAAATTAGAAACCAAATAAGTATTATTATCATCTACTCATCGCAAATCTGTAAGTCCTAGCCTATGACACTCCCCGGATCAAGACCTAACAGTTGCCAAGTTCGGGCAAACTTGATCAAACAGTGTGGATTTGTGTAACGTACAATCGTACAGGTAGACAGCTGGTTAGACGTTTTCGATCTAGCCTACGAGACTTCCAAGTTTGGTCCAAATCGGACGCACGGTGAGGATTTATATAAGGAACAAACATACAGACATACAGCTGGTAGACGATTTTGACCTAGCCTACGACATTCCCCGGATCAAGACCTACCAGTGTTCCAAGTTTGGCCAAAATCGGTCGAACGGTGTGGATTTGTGTAAGGAACAAACAGAGAAACAGATGTTCCAAGCGATAGCAATTTTAGGGTTTCTTTGGAATGAAACTAGCTATATTAAACTAATGAAATAAAATGAGTATCAAAAGTAGCTAAATTTCCTCTAGATGAAATTTAAAAAAAAATAGTAAAGAGTAAAACTGTATTTACTCGGCTTTAATAAAAATGATAAGCAACATCGCTATGGTGCAATTTCTAGTGAGAAATGATTAGTTCTGTGGCTTGGTGCTAAAAGGGCCAATGTCAAAAATGCTAGTTTCGAGAAAAAGGCATTGAAAGATATTTGAGATTTTTGTGAATGCTATAACTTTCATATACTAAAATTCACAGTATTTTTTTTTTTTTGTATTTGTTTATTGTTAGTGTCAAGAAACTTTATTTTATCATATACAATTTTTTAACCTGTTACTATTTTATGTAAAAATTATGACATTGGCCCTTTTTGGATTTAAAGCTACTGCATCTCTTAATGACATTGGTCCACTTACTGAGGACCCAGAAGGTAGTAAGAAGGAAAAAAAAAGTCTGATTTCAACAGTTTTATTAATATAATTATTATAAAGTACATTTACATAAAGTAAAGTTTAAAATTACATTTTTGGGATTCTTAAGGGTTTTTTATTTTTATTTTTTTTTATATATATAATTTTCTTATTCATCTTCATCATAATCCGAAAATGGATCTACAACATCTGATGAACTAGTCAATTTATCTATTAATGCATTATAAAATATGCGACTATTCGGCTGAATGTACTGCATTAAATCTTTCAAGTCCTTAAGTTTTTCATTACTCACATTACTCAAAGGTAATGGTTTGTTTGAAATGGGTCTCAAGTTGAAGTAACCGGTGTTGGTACAATGTCTCGTATTTTTTTTTTCAAATAATTTATTGTTTGGAATGGCTCTTCATTTCTAAAGGAAGTTTTATACTGAATTTCATTTAGTTTGTCCCAACGAAACTGCATCCATTTGATTTTTGTCCACTTAACCGGCTCGTCAGCAGTATTAACTTTTTTGTGAACGAATGCTGTTCCCAGAAGATCATTAAAGTTTAAGAATTTATGTTGACGCATCTCGTGTACGATGATTGGCGGTTTTCTGGGGACCATTCTGATTAAATTTGTCGACATAGGCCCTTTTAGCAATGAATTAGAAAACACTAGGAATGACATTGGCTAACATTAGAATGGAAATACAACCTATTCGAGTTTGTTATTAGACATTAGCTTTTGTGGGATTAAAGATTTACTAAATTGGAAACTTTTGGCATAAATAACTCAAAACTTGAACAAATTGACATTGGCCCTTTTTAGCACCAAGCCACAGAGTTAACTTCAAGGTTTAACCTTCATTGTGAAGCATCCATTGTTAAGGGAATACTTGGTAGTGTCCAGTATGACATCTGTATGTGTGGTGGTGCATAAAAGACTGACCAACTGACATGTCAGTACTGGCGATGACATAAAACCTAACAGACAACAAGACAGTAATTAACAGAGAACGCTAGCAACTTTGACTTACTAGAGTTACTTCTGACAGGTTTGAGCGACAGCCTCTCGGCCGATGTTCAAACTTCGTCTGTCTCGTTCCCTCAGATTTATCTAGAAAAACATTTTAAAATGAAATAACAAAGTTAAGCATTTTGTTTTATTTTAAATTTAGAATAATGTATTTTATATACATTTTTTATTAAATTATTGGAAGCCTGAGTTCCTTAAGAAGTAAGTACAAAGGTAGTGCAATTAATAACTAGTCGTGTAAAAAAAGCGACAACAGGAGCACCGGTTACCGTTGATCATTGAAGTTAAGCAACTTTGGGCGTGGTCCGTACCTGAATGGGTAACCGGCCACGTGCTGTTGGTATTATAAAAGGGCGGCAACCTATAGATTGCTCGGCATTAATAGCCCAAATGTTGATACGCCGTTAAACAAAAAACATAAAAAAGGACGGTGAAATGGGCTCCGCTCCACGAGCGTATAAGTTCGTGCGGGTTGCCGTCACGTTACATATCGTCCGTGCCATGTCAAACTATCGAATATGCAAAATCTTGTTTTCAGATTCTAGAGTTTGCTCTTGGATTGTGGACGATACGGCTTGTCGCAAATTGTCCCAACACTAACCCCTTTTTAGAATAGCCTATAATGCTGTAAATAAAGTATCGAATAAGCCCATTTTTCAATATAGATAGAATATATTCGTTCCTCTTTTGCTCCGATTTTCTTATTCGGTAGTTTGACATGGAAGAAACGATATGTTGAGATGTTTCAGGTTGATTGGGAATATCAGCTCCAAATGTTAAGAACAGAACGGGGCTAAGAATTCGCCCTTGAAAAACACCTGTATGTTAGGAAAAATAGGCGAGGATGAAGTGCCGTAAAATCTGTCGGAAAGAAAGGTTTTTATTGTTAGATAGAAAGTTCAGGAATAATTTATCCGAGTTTAAACAGTAATTGTTGATGGTACATGAGGTCAAAAGGCAATACTACATCGATGAAGACTCGTCGAGGAGACCAATAGTTTATTTTCAAAATTATCGTCCAGAATGCCCGTTTCTTCCGTAGATGAAACTACGGAAGAAACGGGTTAAATATTTAGTTCGTCAAAGACGTTCCCAAAAATGGTTAACCAGGGAATACAGCAGTGGAATTCTAAACGGATTATAGAAAACTCCAACAGAATGTTATAATATCCCTTTCAGAAAACGGTATTATAAATAATAGTTTAAAAATAGGACTGCTTTTTGGGAGGAGGTCTGCAAGAGTACTTGTGGTGGAATTAGATCACAAATATTTATTTTTTCGAAGTTCCCATAGTGTTTTCAAAATGTCTCATAATACCAATTGAAAACAAAAGATCACCCCTCCCCATGTTCCCCGACGATATTATTTTCCTTAAAAAATATGTTGACGACCTCTTCCTCATAATTAATCCTGATAAGATTCCAGAAATTCTAACAGCCTTTAACTCCTACCACCCCCGGTTAATATTCACCATCGAGACCGAAACTAACAACTCCCTTCCTTTCCTTGACATACTCCTTATAAGAAATACAGACGGCTCTTTATCCACTGATTGGTATACCAAACCCACTTACTCGGGACGACTTCTCCATTACCTTTCCTCACACCCCAAACACCAAATCCTCAATACTGCCAGCAACCTAATAAATCGAGCCCTCTCCCTATCCGATACAAAATTTCACCCTGCCAACAAATCCCGACTCCTCGATATTCTTACTACCAATGGATTTCCTACCAACATTATCACCCGTCTCATAAATTCTTTTAATAACCCTAAACCCATCCCCACTACCCAAGACAATATTTTCCCTCAATTCAGAGGCCTCCCATATATCCCAAACCTCACAGAAAAAATCCAAAAATCCCTACGCGATACATTCCCCACTCTAAAACTAGGACTATCGACACAGAACAAACTGAAAAACTTACATACGACTCTTAAAGACCCTATCCCACAAAAAGACAGGACCAATGTAGTCTACAGAATCCCTTGCATCACACCCAACTGCAATAGTGCGTACATTGGACAGACTAAAAACCCAGTAAGAAAACGTATCAACAACCACAAAAACGATATACGGAATAAAGACATAAAGACAGCTTTAACTAGACATGCCATCATCGACGGACATGACTTTGGTTTTGACCAATACTCCATCCTTTCCACTGAATCCAACGAAGACCAACGCCTCCTTTCCGAATCAATTTTTATCCACCTAGAAAATAACCCAGTTAATGACAAAATTGACAAAGAAGTCATCTCCTCTACCTACTCCAACATCTTCCATTTATTAAAAACTCCATCCTAATCCCATATACCGCCTGCAATATAGCCCTTTATACCTGCCTCCCTTTCCATTAACACAACATTTTATGACTTTATGACCCCTTACTGTACTTCGCCGCTTTCGCCGCTCTTTCTTTCATCTTCTATGTTCTCTGTCCATTGGGTGGTCCAGAACCCCCCCCCCCCCCTCACCAACTCCTTTCTTCCTATGTTTCCCTGTATTAACTGTCAGAAATGATTCCGCATTTGTGAGGAATAGTTCTCTATCTTCCCATCGGTAAGCCCATATTGTTATTCTTATATCTAATCTAATATGTAATCTGTTATTCTTATATCTGTTTTCCTAATAATCCAAACACTTCTAGAGCACATTGTTCTTCTATATATTATGTTCTAGTATTTTATGTTTTGTCTTTTTCCATATATGTATATTATTATCCGTCCATATATGTATATTATTATCCGTCCTACTTGTTTTTTACAGCCCTGATGAAGGCTTGAAGTTCAAGCCGAAACGTCGGCACAATAAAACATTTTTATGATAAAATGTAGTTTTATTAAGTAGCAGTGACCGAACCCCGACAATCCCTACCTTGCAAAAGATCACCCTTTTACAAAAAGACCCTCCAAGTCTAATTTTTTATTAAACTAAATAACTAAAGATAATGAGGTCAGGTCCCTTTCATAAAATGACACCATGAATTAAGTCCTTTTTTAATGAAGAACATTTGTAACTGTTGCCGTCAAGAAGTAGGAGAGAAGGGAGTGGGGTCTGACGTTGTCCCTATTCATTTTAAATTTAGAAGTTGTAAACTTGGCGTCCTTGCCCCCAACCACTCCGGAGTGCTTTCAGGTAATCTTCAACACCTAAAACTTACAAGAGACGCTGGAAAAGTGTTTTATTGAGTTTGCAGCCATGCTAAAGTCCCCTCCTCTCTCCTTTTGGAGCCTCCTTTCAGAGAATTAAGTCCTGGAATCCTGTGGCTAACTTGATTGAAAGAACAAATGCAAAAAATCTTCTGTTACAAACTTCTCGATCTCCAAGTCTTTGGCTGGCTTTGTCCTTCAATGTCATAATCGTCTGAGGAGAGTAACAGAGGGGTATCGAAAAAGTCTACAGATACAATTGAACTTATTTAAAAGAATCGAATCGAGACATGATAAGAAAGAGCTAAAGTTGAAAACCTTTCTACTCTAAAGCCTCTTGTGCTTTTATCAATCTTTAATATTATGACCCACGATATCTCAAAATCAAAAATGTAAAACGAGCACCTTCGTCGGCAATGCAAATACAATAAAGAAAACGTTTTGCTAATTCGCATTAGTTTTAAAATTTAAATAAATTATTACAATAATAAATAACAAAACTGATGTGCTTAACCACAGGTTTATGTTTCAACAAAAACAAAACATAAATAGTAGACAATACATGTACACAACACTGACATAGGATCGATTTAGGCACTTCAACATCCTAAGTTGGAACCGATATCGGAACGTGAATGAGGTTATTGGAAGTCTAGTTGAACCAGTCGGAACATTTAGAGGGAAGAATCGAAGGTGCGACATCCGACTGGCGACGGAGTTGGAGCGTGAGTGGGGGAGTAGGATCCTTCGGGCAACTTCGGTCTGCACTCGATACATTTTTCGGCTCGTGAGCGACGGACACAGTCGTGAAATCAGACAAGGACAAGTCGGACTACTAGTTCGATATTCGAATCCACTCATGCTCCGACTTGTTGTTCAACATGCGATCCAACTTTAGTCTTAGTCCGTTTTCAGGACTAAGTCAAGAGCCGAAAAATTAATCGGGTGCAGACTGAAGTTGACCGAACATCAAGCACTTTCTGTGCTGTTGGACGACTCTGATCCGACCCCCCCCCCCTCTTAAAGTTTCCGACTCGTCCAATTAGATTTCCATCAATCGAACAAGCCCATTCACGATCCGATTTGAATCAATCTATGCAAAAAGAGCTTCAGCCCATAATCAATAGTTTTGAGAAAACGAGAAAAAACTGTCTACACCCTTCATTTGTTTTATTATTTTGCTATTTTTTTTTGTCTGAGTACCCCGTACTAACACAAGTTATATATGAAACATTGGTTACTGACAAATGCATTATATTATTAAAATATAATAATAGTGCTTGGACTGAAGCTCTTCTTGGAACAGCCTAAGGAGTACCTCCTTGCAAAATATAAGGTCTAATATAATGTAAAACACATTGTAGGATATATTGAGTAACAGTCTATTATCAATGGTACAATATGTACGAAATTTTTGAATGATATAACGTTCATACAATGAGTAATGTAATGCTTAATCATCTTGAACTTCTTCATCTATGTTTATAGTTGTTGGCAACCCAATATTTCATAGTAAAAATTCTTGTGCTCTTCTGAAACGTAAGGCATCAAAATCTTAATATTTTTAATTTGTTGCTTCTTGATGGGGACCTTCCCTCCTGCGTAGGCAGGATCGGGAGGGAACACTGGAGCCTGAAGACCTTGGCGAAAAGTATGTGCTACAATGCCGTTATTGAATTTTTTTGCTACACGTGTTTCTATGGCAATAATGTATTGGACTAAAGTCCTCTTAACATAGAAATGTGTAAAGACCTTCAGAGACAACGAATCCATCACTCACTCATATTTGGAAAAAAATGGACTGAAGCTCTTTTTGCATGGATCGATTCATTTGTGGTCAAACTTCGGAAGTTGGACCAAAATTCGTACTGCGAATCGAAACGTGAATGGCTTGCTTTAGGAATCCCACCCCTCGCTGCTACAACTGTCTTTCGGTCTAAAATGCATTAATCCATAAAGGATTAAACGATATAAAGAGTTGATCGATTAAGCAGCATGTTCCATCTTATACGTAGGCTGTAAACATGGAATATATTTAGGTTCTGAAGAGACTCATCAGTTCTTGGTGTATTACATGTTGATTCGTCCATGTTGAACTATTCATGTTCATTTTGTATTTATGTGGGTTATTTTAAGCACATTCCAAGGAATATTCTTAGTAATGCAGCTCCATCGGGACGGATTTGTATTATATCAGCTTCATGAATAAAATTACCAAAGCAATCACCGGAATGGGCTCAAAGAAACCATCTCACTTCTACTACTAAAGGTAAAGAGACAATCTTGACCGACGTCCAACTCACAAGCCTCCAAAGCGATACAAAAAAAAAGCCCTCAAGACACAGAGGTGTCGATTGGTCGCAATCCAATAGAGACTGGAGAAAGTCTTTATCCGTATCGGCGAGTGTATTGCTACAGGGATGTGGTTTGTCCTGGGGTAATAAGGTGGGAGTGCTGCCATCTTCTGGTCAATCCGAACCCCATTTCGACCTTATACTACAACTCCCAACATAAATGTGTTACAATCCCAAACCTCCAGACAATTCTTTTATTCCCTTCGTTTCCTAACACACTTTCCGCTTACTCAATATCATTCTAATCTTCAATTTATACTCATTTTTCTTCTCACTGTAATATATCTAATTGACATAGGCCAACAGACGGCAGGAGTAAAAAGACTAATCTTTATCTCGAAAAACAAAATTTATTTATTCAGGAAAATTAGATGCTCTTAAAATAGTCATAAAAGGTCCTCACACCGGGGGAAAATTATTAAATTACCTGTACAAGCCGTAATTTTTGCTCCAATGTAACAATTCTCTGTATCCTACGCAACTAATTTCTTATGGCGTCTCACCTGGTCTAGTAGCTAACGCCTTAGGGTGGGTTTACACTTGCTAGTTATTGCAGGAAATTTATATCAAAATTGCGACTAGTGTAAACCATGAGCAATTTATGTCTGAGATATATATTTCTATCACGAACTATAAGTGTCGACACTTCTATACCACCAGGTGTAAGCACAGATTTTTACGAGAAGAATTTAATTTCAGAGAAAAATATCTTGGCTACTAGGTGTATTGTCGACACTTCTATAACAACAGATGTAAACACTGATTATTTGTGCTTTTGGCGAATTTATCGCAAATTAGAACAAATCCAGAACTGTCCTATACATATCCATGACATAAATGTCTAGCTATTTTTGTCAGTATGTAAACCTTCAAGAGAATATCTATCCGACACCTGACATATATTTCCTGCGAGAAGTGTCAGATGTAAACGCACCCTTAGATACTCATGCTTAAATAACACTTTTTCCGAAAGCCCCAATTATATATATTTTATTTTAGCACCTCCTCGCTAGCTCCGGAGGAACCCCGCATATAAGGTTTCTAAGTTTAGCGTACAGGCAATTATTTTGTTGATTGCTGAACGCAATCTCCTAAATCGAATTACTTCTCCACCAACCACAAAAAAAAAAAAAAAAAAAAAAAAAAAAAAAAAAAAAAAAAAAAAAAAAAAAAAAAAAAAATAGAACGTTAATAAATTAATGTGCTAATTTTTTTGGAAATTCAGACGAGAAATACTTTCAAATCAAAGCGTATTTTTAGAGAGAACTACTTGACGCATCGAAAATTCATTGGCAGTTCTTCCTTGTTTTTTTTTGTACTTTCAAAAATGTAATGAAACACATGGGTTAACACTCCTCCAATACTTTTCCCTTTAGATTCAAAAGGCTCGTAAATAGTGGGGATTTACAGCTCCAGATAAAGACAGTTGCCTTTTTCCGTTTTCAAATCGGCTGACTAGAAGATTTTTTTATGGGAAAAAAATGTCTACATGAAAAATTCAAACAAAAAATGCACCCCCAACAATAACAGCCGCAGCGAAAGTGATAAGAGGGAACACTTCCCTTCAAATGTATATTTGAGCCCTTAAAAGGGTTATTTTCTTATTTGCCATTTTAGGGTACCATTCCACATATCTCGACGAGGACTACAACTTTGCTCCTTTGAAAAATAATGATATCACCAACGGTATATGAATTATTTCTGTTGTGGCCCGCTTATCTGGGTCCAGATTGTACCATGCAGACAGCATGGTACAACACTAACGACAATAAACTACGACAGATTAAACAAACAGTGGCAGAATGGCCATCCAGCAGAAGAGGAAACCGGAGAGAAGAGGTAGTTCTAACTCGACTCCGAATTGGCCATTCTCTACTTACTCACGGACACCTAATGACTAGACAAGACGCACCAACATGTAGACAATCTAACCAACTCCTAACTATAAGACATATACTTACAGACTGTAGAAGAAGAGAACAATTAAACATACCCACTGACCTTACAGAACTCTTGACCGATGGTAGCCATTATTTAAATCAGATATTTAAATACTTACAGACTACACATATATATCACACAATTTAACGAACTCATGAAAATGTTTACTCTGTCATTTTTTTATAACTTCCTTACTTTTATTTTATTTTTTCTTTCTTTTTTAATTTATTTTATTTTTTTTATTATATTTTTGGTTTTTCAATGTATTTGATACTTTTTCTGAAATTATATTTATTTCCTTTATGTTATGATTATCTATTATAATTTATTTAATAATAATATCTTTTTGTTCAAAGCTGACGTTTCCATATAGACTTAATAATTTGCTAGTCGCCGTTGCGATCAAGCAGTAAATAAATAAATAAATATCTGGGTCCGCCTGTGAGTGTATGTATATATATATATATATATATACATATATATATATATATATATATATATATATATATATATATATATATATTGATTACGTTAGCTGATAGGTAGGATCGATGACGATATTTGAACCCCAATATCTGCATTCCTGCAGAATGTGCTAAAAACTGTACCTATTTTCCTTCTCTAATATTATTGAGCCTAATGGCATACGAAGGATGTACTAATCGTAACCAAAAGGAAAGGATGTGATTTCTATATAGAGAATAGAATAAATGATCCTATCTCACCACCAAGGATAAATAGATAGCAATTTACTGAAACTTTAGTTAAAACCTTGTACGCTTTAATCCCGAAAGCCTGGATACCCTAATTAAACGACCCCATTGGAGGGTTTAATAATTTGAGGACTAGTTCTGAAAAGTGCTGAATCCGCTAGAAACTAACATCGGTAGAATTGAACTTGCCTTAGGAGTCTGAAGACACATGGTTTGGAAACCAGCGGCTATTCATGTAGGAGTCTAGATTTAATGAAGCAGTTCTCATTCCTTCCTATCCCAAGTAAACCTATTTCAATTTGTTCAGCATTGATTTTCATGGAAATATACTCCATTTTCGATAATGTTCACATATCTAAAGTCTTCTGATAATAATGGAAGTTAAAATTCAAAATAAAATTAAAGTCTTCTGTATGTGACTGTCTTCACTTGGTAAGAATCGACGTTTCACCAGATCTTCTGCTGGCTTCCTCAGGACTTCCCATATCCATTTATTCAGGATGGATTCTAAAACCCCAAATCTACTATAAATATTTCTTGGCATTAATATCCAAAAAATTATGGAAACTAACATATGGTGCGGCCTTCAAGGTTAGTCTAGTTCAAAAATGGGTTAGAAACACAAATCATCATTTTTTTACTATACACTAAGTCACACGAAATCGCCGCAAACAGCAACCAATGAGAACTAATAAACTGGAATACATCACCAAAATGTATGAAGAATTATGCCTCTTTGTAGTTCCGGACTATTCGCCAATATTCGATCCGCGGCAACTCAATTCGATTTATTCATCACTATTGGGTAAGAGTTTTAGATTCTTAAAATGTGAAAAGTTATATTTTAACGTCCACTTATACTAAACAAAGATTTAGAGGCAACCATCCTTTTTTGTTTAGTATGGGTGATCCAATATATAAGGGTAACAAACTTCGTTATTTTGATAAAGAATTCCCCCTTCTTTCCTTACGTACATCAGGATGATGCCTTTTAGCGCGGTTCCTCCCTCCCTCCATAGGGAGGAAACCTGCTTATGAGGTTGATCTCATGAACCAATCCGGAAGTGCCGACTAGAAAATTTCACGTTAGTGCTCAAACCGTTTAAATTGTTAGTTTTGATCGTTTGAACGAGGATTTGTCTCTGATTGCCTAACTTTTTAATTGGTTGCTGTTATTTTTTTTGGTAAAAATGCAGTTTCACGCCCTCCAAACCGATTTCTTTCATATTTTGTACAATAACGTATTTTGATGCACTAAACACGAATCCGCTAAAAAAAATGTTCGCATTCAACTAGGAAAGAAGTTAGGTAAAAATGCAGTTTCCAGCCCTCCAAACCGATTTCTTTCAAACTTTGCACAATAACGTATTTTGATGCACTAAACACGAATACGATAAAAGAAAACGTCGGATTTAACTAGGAAAGAAGTTATAAAGCACTTAAGTTCACTGTTGTGCAGGTTATGAGAGCTAATGTAAACAACTAAATTTGTCAACATACGCATGCGCGGGTACGGGAAAGTTCGTAATAAGGAAGTTTAATTGAAATTTACCATAAATTATCGAAATTCATCAGCAGTTATTTATTTACAATCATTTTTTTAAATAATGAAACACTCTTCACATTTCTTGTTTCGTTCATGAAAAGTATTATATATCAGAAATCCCTTAATAATTAGCTAACGCCTTTATAATAGCAGAAGAATGTCTAGGACGAATGATTAGGAATGCAGAAGAATGTCTAGGAATGCAGAAGAATGTCTAGGGCGATTTTAAGGGCATACATGCTATGCGTTTCCGCTCGCTCAAGAAGATAACAAAACCCCAGTCAATCCAACTCGCTAAAATTAATAGAATTCTATTAATTTTAGCGAGTTGGATTGACTGGGGTTTTGTTATTTTCTTGAGCGAGCGGAGCGAGCGAAAACGCAAAGCACGTATGCCCTTAAGCGACAGGTGACGACAGGTGAGAATGCCCTTAAAATTAACAATATCTTGGAATAAATAGTTTCTGAACATTTCAAATGAGAGTTCTCTGTTTCCCAATGTTACGTATCTGCGCATGCGCATGTTCACAAATACGCTGATGACGCCTAGTTTTATAACCTTCCTAACTTTAGTGCTTAATATTATAGTCTATTAATTTTAGCGAGTTGGATTGACTGGGGTTTTGTTATCTTTTTGAGCGAGCGTAGCGAGCGGAAACGCATAGCATGTGTGCCTTAAAGTCGTCATTTATGCCTTAAAGTCATGTATGCCTTAAAGTCGTCACAAATTTAATTGTTTACATTAGCTCTCATAACCTGCACAACAGTGAACTTATGTGCTTAATAACTTCTTTCCTAGTTAAATCCGACGTTTTTTTTTATTGTATTCGTGTTTAGTGCATCAAAATACGTTATTTTGCAAAGTTTGAAAGAAATCGGTTTGGAGGGCTGGAAACTGCATTTTTACCAGAAGTTATTAAGCACTAAAGTTCGCTGTTATGCAGGTTATAATAGAATTCTATTAATTTTAGCGAGTTGGATTGACTGGGGTTTTGTTACCTTCTTGAGCGAGCGTAGCGAGCGGAAACGCATAGCACGTATGCCCTTAAGCGACAGGTGAGGATGCCCTTAAAATTAACAATATTTTTGAATAAATGGTTTCTGAACATTTCAAATGAGAGTTCTCTGTTTCCCAATGTTACATATCTGCGCATGCGCGTGTTTACAAACTGATGACGCCTAGTTATATAACCTTCCTAATTTTAGTGCTTAATATTCTATTCTATTAATTTTAGCGATTTGGATTGACTGGGGTTTTGTTATCTTCTTTAGCGAGCGGAAACGCATAGCATGTATGCCTTAAAGTCGTCACAAATTTAGTTGTTTACATTAGTTCTCATAACCTGCATAACAGTGAACTTAAGTGCTTAATAACTTCTTTCCTAGTTAAATGCGAAGGTTTTTTTTTATCGTATTCGTGTTTAGTGCATCAAAATACGTTATTGTACAAAATTTGAAAGAAATCGGTTTGGAGGGCTGGAAACTGCATTTTTACCTTTTTTTTTAATTGAATTTAACAGTAACATGAGTATTTTAATAAAACAAAGTAAGAAATAAGAAGCAGTGTTATAGTGTTTCCAAGAGCGCACGTTGAGATGGAGGATTGAGTAATTTCCGCTTAGGATACTATCAGTTGGGCTTAATATATTATATTCCTTCATTTTCAAAATATATTTTTCACAAAAGATAAAAATTTATCAACAAATGCTTTTACTCTTTTACTAATTGCACTTGGAATATGAACGGAAACGCGCTAAGCTGAGGCAGTTCCAGTGATTCGGACTTTTATAAATAATTTAGTTGACCAATTGGAAAAGCCCATTGCCTTAAAATACCATAATTCGCGTAATAATGCTTCAAAAGGCTTGCTCAATCCAAATCAAGGTGCGAATAGAGAAAATCGGATGTAATGTGTTATTTTTGATGGGATTTGGAAAGCTTAGAATGGAAACTCTAAACATTTTTCTTTAAATGAAAAAGCAATCTGCATTTCCAAACGTTCAGCCACCGTTTTCTTCAAATCAGGTTGTCGCTCCTATTGAACTTTTAACCTGTGCTTTTTTTTTTTTTTTTTTTTTTTTTTGTATTTTTTTATTTACTTATTTACTTTAGAGCATCCGCAACAAAGGCGATTCGCTCTGTAGAAGATGTATTCGACTTTCGAATCGTTGCTTTACAATAGTTGATATTTCTAACCACCAAGGATATATTTTAAAAAAAATATGAGGGAACCCTCAAACTCCTCGTGTCTCTGTTGATAAAATTTGTTTAATACTTCCCTTCCATCATAAATAACCACAATTTATCTATCTTAGTTTCTATAAATGTTCAAGTCTTATCCTCGCTTAAAGACCATAATTCTGATATTTCCAAGTATTATAAAAACCCGTTAAAGATTTCGTCTTCAAAATGGTTTTACTAGCTTTGCCAACCTAATTACCTGAAAAAAACGTAAATACACAATGACTGCAATTTATTTGAGTGATATCTTACATTGGATTGTCCAAAAGGATCCTAGACATTTTGATAATAAGCCTCTTAATCGTTTGAACTTAAAATTAATGCAAAGGCTTTCTCTATTTACATAACTTACTTATTACTGTATTTATTTTTAACTAAATTCAGAAGTACCAAATCAAGTGAAACAAATCTCTACACAATCTCAACTCTTTTAGCTTAACTATTTATGCGCAATATAGTTATTCGTGTATATACGAATATATATATACGAATTTGAACGATTTTTTTCCTAACTACATTAATAGTGTATTTCCCCTCTCCAAGAAGAAATGAAAAAATCTTGATGTTTTCAATTGAAAAAGGGGTAAAAATGAAGTTTCACGCCCTCAAAACCGATTTCTTTCAAATTTTGTACAATAACGTATTTTGATGCACTAAACACGAATACGTTAAAAAAAACCTTCGCATTTAACTAGGAAAGAAGTTATTAAGCACTAAAGTTAATAGAATAATTAATATAATTCTATTAATTTTAGCGAGTTGGATTGACTGGGGTTTTGTTATCTTCTTGAGCGAGTGTAGCGAGCGGAAACGCATAGCAAGTATGCCCTTAAGCGACAGGTGACGACGGGTGAGGATGCCCTTAAAATTAACAATATTTTTTAATAAATGGTTACTGAACATTTCAAATGAGAGTTCTCTGTTTCCCAATGTTACATATCTACGCATGCGCGTGTTTACAAATACGCTGTTGACGCCTAGTTTTATAACCTTCCTAACAGTTAACTTTAGTGCTTAATATTATATTCTATTAGAATTCTATTAATTTTAGCGAGTTGGATTTACTCGGGTTTTGTTATCTTCTTGAGCGAGCGTAGCGTGCGGAAACGCATAGCATGTATGCCTTAAAGTCGTCATTTATTCCTTAAAGTCGTCACAAATTTAGTTGTTAACATTAGCTCTCATAACCCGCATAACAGTGAACTTTAGTGCTTATTACTTCTTTCGTAGTTAAATGCGAAGGTCTTTTTTAACGTATTCGTGTTTAGTGCATCAAAATACGTTATTGTACAAAATTTGAAAGAAATCGGTTTTGAGGGCGTGAAACTTCATTTTTACCGAAAAAGGCAGCCTAGATAATCTAACCGTTTATCGTTTCCTTCGTGTTCGGTGTTGAATGTAGAGGCAATTTAACTCAAAAAATGTCTTGTTTATTTGTATTTTAGGGTCAAATAAAACTACTGTGTCTGCTGTATATATATTATTCGACATACATATTTATTTTCTAAAAATAATATTTGTACGAAGTTCTGTAAATAATTGTTTACAGGTGCACACGTGAAACTCACATTAAACTGGGAGGGAAAGACCTACAAGTCTTTGGAAACGTGTATTGCAGCTAAAGTGTTAATTGCCTGTCCCAGAGTTTTATTTCATTCTCTCACCAGGTAGTAATTTAAATTCTTGAAATATTACAAGTTTATGTAAGATTATTTTACATGAATATCCCTAATTGGTTTATTTATTATATTTGTTGCTTTTAAATTCTTAAGAGGTATGTAATCTGTTTGTATACACACTCTCACACACACACACACACATATGTATATATATATATATATATATATATATATATATATATATATATATATATATATATATATATATACATACATACATACATAAGACATCTTTCAACTCAATAATTTTAACCGTTTTGGGAGAAAAGTAACTAGAACTAGAATTTGGGGGGGGTCTCCCCGTGGTCTAGTGGTTAACGCCTTAGATTCTCATGCGGGAGATGGTGGGTTCGATTCCCACCGGCAGGAATTTTCTCATCTAACGACTCGTTGAGAAAATTCCTGGCTGCACCTTGGATGTTGGCGCTAATGGCCCAGATGTCGATGCGGCGTAAAAAAACAAAAATGAAAAAAAATAGAATTTGGATTTTAGGCTCTAAAACAAAGGATTCTGTTGTTATTTATTTTTTACGAAGGTAGGTCGAATTGATTTTGTTCAAGCGTTTCTTATTCGTGTAAGAATGATAGATAAATGTTGGCATTTTGAGTATAGAAAAATAAATAAAATAGGCAAGGAAGTATAGAAAAAATAATTTAATAACAGACATGAGCTATGCTGAGATTTTCTTCAATATCATGGAAACGGCTGGGAAATCGTCGTGAGTAGTAAATACTATAAACATTCAAAACATCATTAAATTTTCTTGGATATTGATTCTCAAGAAAATTTCGAAAGGACAATCACATTCGGTGAAAGCACTGCTTACAATTTCGAAAGGACAATCACATTCGCTGAAAGCACTGCTTACAATTTCGAAAGGACAATCACATTCGGTGAAAGCACTGCTTACAATTTCGAAAGATTAGGTTTCATTCCCATAATCCTCTCTGTTTCCTTCGGGTCTTTATTGATTTTTGTATCTTGGCACTCTCTGAAGTAGCTATTGAGGTTGGACTCATGAAAGAAATTTTGAAAATTGCCTTAAACTTTCCCTCAAGAGAAAAACCGACTCATGAAAGCGGATGTATACGGTTTTTGCCGTTCCCTGAGTTTTAAGAAGACGAAATTTTTATTTAGTTCTTGAGCCAGTTCATTACTTAATGTTTTAAGCATGTATCCTTTCCTAAAGGGGGGAAGGAAAAAATATAGATTAATACAACACCATTTGAATTATTGGACGAGATATATTCCAGATTATCTATTCCGATTATTCGAATCGTTTTTCCTAAATATAAGCAAAAAAAAAAAATGTAACTTCGCTCCGTTAAATCCCATTAAATTTGTCCAATTCTGTCTCCAGAGTGCAGGAAAAACGTGGATTCCAAGGACGAAGATCGAACCGAAGAAAAACATTTGGAAGGCTGTACAGCAGTAGAAGTGTGAGAAAATGGATTCCTTTCAGATCACAGGATGCTGATAAGTACAGGTTCAGCTACTCAACTCTGCTGGTGGATCAGGAGAGGTACATTTAGTTGTAGAAAAGCAAAAACACTAAAACATTAGAACATTAGACAGCATTTTATTTTCCAAGCTACCAAAAAAACGCATTACAACAGAAATATGAGTAACTATGGAGAAAAAATACAAGACTCACTACTTCGGCATGGAAAATATTTTCTCTAGACACGGTCGAGGTGGCTCTTTTCAGAATTAAAATCCGACACACTAAACTCACCCATTCTTACGAATAAAATTTACAAAATTACGTGGTCGTACTTTTAATAGATTTTCAGAGGCCTTTCGAAACCAAGTAAAATCGTGTAAAATTTTCAGAAAAAAAACTTTCTAATAATTACATTCTGCCGGTTAAATGGAAGAAATTTTAGTTATATATATATATATATATATATATATATATATATATATATATATATATATATATATATAAAAGCCTCGAAGCGATATAGGGCAAAACAATGAGACCAGGATGCCTTGAAGATCCTAGTGGAATCCATTTTTAATTGATAATTTCAACAATATGATTTACATATTTCCAGTAATATTGCTGGTTTTGTGAGGCATGATGTGGGAATCTGTACAGTGAAATCTGATCCTAGGTTAACCATTGAGGAACTACCCGTGAGACTTAGGTGTACTTGTTCCACCGTACAGAGGACCCTTCATGATATTGGTAAGCCACACAGACATGGGCAATGGGTACCTCATGAAGTCTCAAGGCCAATCTCCAGTACCAACCCCTAAACTGACTTTGCCCATCAGGAAGGGTTTGCTGTGTGTTTGGTGGGACGTCCGTGCTATTTTTTCTTTTTTAGCAAAATAAAACTATTTCCAAAGTCAAAAGGTTTATTACTTTTTGGTACTCCTATTATATATATAAAGGGTGGTCCCGAAGGAAATCGCCATACTTGAGGTGTATGTAGGCCGACTGAAGTGTAATTGAATGCCACCAAGGAGAAATTTTTATTAGCATCATTTCCCTCGATAAAGGCGTTTCCGTGATTTTTGTCTAAGCGCTAGTTTTTGATTATTTTTGCGCTATTGGTCGCTCAAGCCATAGGGAAAATTATATCTGATGACATTATCAAATTCTGTATCAAATTTCTTATAAGATCTCATGTACCTTGTGTGAACATTTCTCAAACCAAATTCACAGCAGCCACCCAAACAAATAACTTATCACCAAATAAAGGGGTTTTATTTTTATTCTTCCACTTTTAGGTAGATGGGACTCTCAGAAAAGTTGCATTATTTCATTGCCATGACTAATTTATTAGTAAGTTGAAGGCCAAAAAAGGATGCTTCGCATGGGTAAATTGTGTGCGATTAAAACAAAAAAAAAAAAAAATTAATATCTACCTAAAAGTGGAAGAATAAAAATAAAACCCCTTTATTTGGTGATAAGTTATTTGTTTGGGTGGCTGCTGTGATTTTGTTTTGAGACATTTTTGCATAAGGTACATGAGATCTTATAGTAAATTTGTTGCAGAATTTGAAAATATGCTCTGAATTAAATTTGCTCTATGGCGTGAAAGGCAAAAAGCACGAAAATGGCCAAAAACAAGCGTTTAGACAATAAACACGGAAACGCCTATATCTAAGGAAATAATGAAAATAGAATTTCGCCTTGGTGGCATTCAACAAACCTTTAGTACACCCCCCCCCCCCACACACATATATATATATATATATATATATATATATATATATATATATATATATATATATATATATATATATATATTAAACCAGCACAGGGTCGAAGGACTATTAAACATGGATGCTAATAAGATTTGCTAATTTCGCTCATTCATATGCCAAGAGTATCAGGTCACCTGAGCTAGCTACAATAGTCACCTTGTGACGCACCGTTCCCCACTCCAGGTAGAGAGTTCTACTCCAGTGTAAACACAACCGTCAACTGGGATTTCACTCGTGCGGACCATCTCCAGCTCGTTTCCCAACGTGTAGGTTATATTCATTATACTTTCTCTGTTTTGTCGTAGTTACCTATATTGACCATTGGTGGTTACTTTTCCAAAAAAAACTTGTCGGTAAGTATGTATAATTAGTCTGTTATTGTGGCTATGTCGAGTTCTTCGTGCACGTATTTGATCTTTGTGTATAATAATACACAGTTAATAGATAATTAATATTATTCGAAGGCAGCAGTTATGTGCAGTTTTTAATTTTTTTTTTAGTTGGTAGTCGATGTGCAGCTCCACACTGGGCAGGCATAACAAAAGACTGGGCGGATAACACTTTTGTAGATGATAATTTTATTTTTAGATTCATTTCTGTTTTGGGCAGGAAGGAAATAAATTAAATAAAAACAGTTATACTTTTTAATATTTCTGTATTTTTTTTTGTTTTCGGCAAACAGTGGCGCCAAAAGACATTTAGTGTTTCAAAAAAGGCTACAGCCTCTCAATCTTAACCGATTTCAAAGCTTTTTTTTTTTTATTTAAATGAAAGCTAATAAAATTTAGAACAACTTTGTCTAGCCAGATTTTTTATTTTATTTCTCTTATTTATTAAAGTATGTGTAAATAATTCACGAACTTCCAGCATTGAACTTAAAATAATACTTTATTTTTCATCTAACTTAATGTCAGCACTGATATCGTTAAAATTAAACATTCAAATCCTGATTAGACTTGAAAAAGAACTGACACATC
This sequence comes from Gonocerus acuteangulatus, assembly GCA_946811695.1. Lineage (NCBI taxonomy): Eukaryota > Metazoa > Arthropoda > Insecta > Hemiptera > Coreidae > Gonocerus > Gonocerus acuteangulatus. The sequence goes on along the minus strand of OX328129.1, from coordinate 56,715,037 downwards.
TTCAAAGCGTAAATTCATCTTAATCCGACAATGAGATTGATTGAAATAATATGGTTTTTGAATGATTTGAAAATATATTTTGATTTTTTCCAAGTCTAATCAGGATTTGAATGTTTAATTTCAACGATATCAGTTCTGATATTAAGTTAGATGAAAAATAAAATATTATTAAATGTTCAATTTTAGAAGTTCGTGAATTATTTACACGTAATATAATAAACACTGGAAACTTTCATTTAAAAAAAAATGCATTAAATCGGTTATGATTTAGCGGCCGTAGCCTTTTTTGAAACACGAAATGTCGTTTGGTCCCACTTAGCGGCGTATCAACAATAGGGCTATTAACCCCGAGCTAACTACAAGTTGCCACCCTTATATTTTGTCAAGAGCACGTAGTGGGTCACCCGTCAGGTATTGGCCACGACCATTTCCAGGGAATGGAATAACAATTTAGAACTTGGTATAGTTTTAGGCAACTAAAACGCTATTACACCTAAAGTAAACTATTTTTTATGAACTAAGTCACCTTTTTTAGTTTATTTATAAGGGTTTTATGACACATTTTTACATCAAATCCAAATTTCGGGGGGGGGGGGGGAGATATTTTGGAAAGTAAACAAATTTACCAAAACTTTTTATGTCTGTTAATAAAATATTTTATTCTAACCCTTCCTTAACTCCAAACGTAACCAAAATTTCAACATATTAGTTTTAATGAAAGTAGAACATGCATAAAATGTATCAACTGAATCCCATGATTCTAAGTACCCAAACCAAAAACGGTATTCAAAAACTATTTTTCCAATTTTCTCGACAACGGTTAAAGCTATCACCTTGAAAATGGTTTCATTCCTTTTCCTAGCCCAAGAAGCCTATAAAAAGAGTACTTACAAGCTTATAAACGCAAAAACGTAAGCGTTACGATTTTTTTGCGCGAATTTCGCCCCAAACGCCATCTTCCAGTGGGCGGATTTTGCTGGTTAACGAACTTGACCTTTCAAATTAGACGAAAGATTTTTGTACCAAATTTCATCAAAGTCGGACCATTCGTCTGGGAGCTACAGAGCGAACGTATATATATATATCTATATATATATATATATATATATATATATATATATATATATATATATATATATATGTATATATATATACAAATTTTAACCACTATCATTTTCGGTCTCTATGGGTTCTGAAACGCAAAATTTTCTAGTCGGAACTTCCGGATTGCGTCATGAGATCAACCTTATAAGCGGGGTTCCTGCCCATGGGGAGGGAGGAACCGCGTTAAAAATGACCTTGGATTTAACAAATCATGTTTTTCTGAGTCACAATTTTATCTATGTCAAAGAATCAGATAAGGAGTTATAGCGCTATCAAAATCCCATAAATCCTTATCAAACATGAAAGTGGAACGTGAGTTGTTTGATAAAGTAGGTAGTAAATGATAAAGTAAGAAATATATAAAATATCATTTTTATTTTAAGTGCAAATCAGAATGTTTGCTAAGTTCTATCTAATATAGAAAGAAGAAATATATATATATATATATATATATATATATATATATATACAAATTATATTTTTAAATTTTAACGTCCATTTATACATAACAAAGATGTTTAGGGCGGGTTATCAAGAGGTTTCTATCTTTTAGCGCGGTTCCTCCCTCCCCCATAGGGAGGAACCCCGCTTATAAGGTTGATCTCATGACGCAATCCAGAAGTGCCGACTAGAAAATTTTGCGTTTCAGAACCCCTATGTATGTATATATATATATATATATATATATATATATATATATATATATATATATATTTGTCTGTTCGCTCTCTAGGTAGAAGACGAATGGTCCGATTTTGATGAAATTTGGTACAAAAATCCGTCGTCCAATTTGAAAGGTCAAGTTCGTTAACCAGCAAAATCCGTCCACTGGATGATGGCGTTTGGGGCGAAATTATATATATATGTACACAAATAGATTACATACCTCTTAAAAATTTAAAAGCAACAAATATAATAAATAAACCAATTAGGGATATTCATATAAAATAATCTTACATAAACTTGTAATATTTCAAGAATTTAAATTACTACCTGGTGAGAGAATGAAATAAAACTCTGGGACAGGCAATTAACACTTTAGCTGCAATAAACGTTTCCAAAGACTTGTAGGTCTTTCCCTCCCAGTCTAATGTGTGTTTCACGTGTGCACCTGTAAACAATTATTTACAGAACTTCGTACAAACATTATTTTTAGAAAATAAATATGTATGTCGAATAATATATATACAGCAGACACAGTAGTTTTATTTGACCCTAAAATACAAATAAACAAGACATTTTTTGAGATAAATTGCCTCTACATTCAACATCGAACACGAAGGAAACGATAAACGGTTAGATTATCTAGGCTGCCTTTTTCGGTAAAAATGAAGTTTCACGCCCTCAAAACCGATTTCTTTCAAATTTTGCACAATAACGTATTTTGATGCAATAAAAAAATCGTAACGCTAACGTTTTTGAGTTCATAAGCTTGTAAGCACTCGTTTTATAGGCTTCTTGGGCTAGGAAAACGAATGAAACCATTTTCAAGGCGATAGCTTTAACCGTTTTAGAGAAAATTGGAAAAAATAGTTTTTGAATACCGGTTTTGGTTTGGGTACTTAAAATCATGGGATTCAGTTGAAACATTTTCTGCATGTTCTACTTTCATTAAAACTAATATGTTGAAATTTGTGTTACGTTTGGAGTTAAGGAAGGGTTAGAATAAAATATTTTATTAACAGACATAAAAAGTTTTGGTAACTTTGTATACTTTCCTTAATATCTCGAAAAAGTTTGAGAATCTTGGTAAACGTAAGAATATCATTAGAAAGCTTACTAAATGCTCTACAAAAAAGGTTCTGATGAAAGTTTTGATTAGACGATGTCAATCGGAGAAATAAGTGCTTAAATCTTTAAAGTGATTGATTTCGCTTATTCAAACTGTTCATTTTGTCTGTTTTTATTCCTTGTTATTTTTTAACTGCTTATAGTTGGATAATGTATTTGATAATAAATAATAAGAAAAATAAGAAAACCATTTAATCTTAGAGATATGGATTTCCAAGATATAGCTTTTCAACTGCCTAGCGGGGTCCTTCCTAGGCGGTTTGGCCGACCCATCCAGGTAGGATCGTAAATAAGACCTTTCTTGAAAGTAAAGATGGAACTGTCAACTTTGGCCCTCCTCTGCCTCCCGGCACTTTCATTGCTGACGAAGGCTACCAATGAGTAGCCGAAACGTCCTAAATATAGATTTGTTTAACAAAAATCGTATTGAGGTTTCTTTAACCGAATCCCAACCATTCCATCTTTACTTATCACCTCGACGGCTAACTATCTAATCTTCATGCTTTCTAGAAATGTGGACCCAAAATAATAACAGCTTCTATTTTAATCATTTTAAATGAGTCTAGAGATAAGAACGGAACCGCGCTAAGATGATGCAGTTCCTGCGAGTCGGACTTTTTTCAAATGATGATGGATATCTAGCATTTTTTTAGAACACATATTCCTCATTAATTGGCCATGATAGCTTTTTGGTTTCGATACAAGAAAATGCAAATAACTGCTGGTACAGACAATTTTTTTGTTTTTCAATAGTAAACATTATAGACCAATTTTGCTTATTTTTAGAAGATATCTTTGTCTTTAGATTCTTCAACGATTATTGCTGTAACATAACAAAAATTAGGAGCGTTAAGACCATAATAATAATGTTTATCCGTAGTAAACACCCTCGCCAAATGAACCGATTGTGCTAATGAAAGAACTCAACCAACCTTTTGTTGTGGATACGCTATGTACCAAGTTTCGTTGCGGAAGAACTTACTGTAATTGCGTAATAATGTATAGATATAAAAAAAATTGAATGGAAAAATGTGTCAAAAGAAATAAATATTTGAATGTCATACCTGTTGGTGCAGACCGTCTTCACTGGCATCTGTGCGAGTACTGTGGGCAAGCGCTTTCGACGAAAGTACGTCATTATCAAGCCACTGTTAAGTTAGTACTAACTTCACAGTGGCTTGATAATGACGTACTTACAGATGCCAGTGACGACGGTCTTCACCAACAGGTATGACAATAGTATATTTACTGGCGGACCTAACCCCTTAAATATTTGAATATTATCTATGAGCAGCTGACTGATTTTTTTGTTTTTTATTATGTTCCGGAGTGAGCCCCAATTTCGAAGAGGCCGATTTTTTTTTTTTTTTTTTTTTTTTTTTTTTTTTTTTTTTTTTTTTTTTTACAACACGATATCTATCGAATTTCGTTGCAAAAAAGTAAAAATAACACCCGGAATTTTCAAATTAATAATTATGTTCCGGAATAAACTCTCACTTGAAGTGTTCCCGATTTTTCAGCTTTGAATGTAACAATAATTTTGATCGTTAGCAGAGAATTAACAATTTGTGTCCGGAGTAAACATTCTCCAAATGGACCAATTTTGTTTGTTAACGAACTCAACCAATAGTTTTTATGTGAATGCTATTTGCCATTAAAAGGCTAAAGAAAAACAATTGTCACCACGAATATGTATAAATTCTAACGGATGCTATTTGTCATTAAAAGGCTAAAGAAAAACAATTGTCACCACGAATATGTATAAATTCTAACGGATGCTATTTGCCATTAAAAGGCTAAAGAAAAACAATTGTCACCACGAATATGTATAAATTCTAACGGATGCTATTTATTTAAATTTTAACGTCCATTTATTATTAACTACGAATTAACGGATGCTATTTTCACTATTTAATGGATACTGTAGTAGATGCATGAAGATTTAAACATCTTTCTTTCTTGTGTGTAGCCTCAAAATATTACCTACTTATTTAATAAGAATATATAAATAACAAATGCTTTTTGTATATAAACTATGCTCTGAGAGCTAGCCAAATAGCTCTCATAAAATTTAATATGGTTTAACCACACTCCGTAGCCTATAAATATCCAAACAGTAGGTTAATAATTAGTTGGATTTGTAAGACATGCATCAGAAGAGACAGACCTCTCCTGGTGAATTCATGAAAATCACATGCAGCAAGCTTATAGGCCAATCCTCTTCAAAGCCCCTTTATGCCGCTTACATTAATGTGCATTAGAATGTAAATTTTAATCAACATTAAATCATGCATTTTTAGTAGCTGCAGGCTGTTAGTATCAAAAGGAGTTCTGGATAATGGATAGCAGTGGTTTCCAGTCTTCTCGGTTAATGCTCCTAGGAATATTTGCATCATTTTGATTCTGTCCGATGAAATATATATATATATATATATATATATATATATATATATATATATATATATATATATATATATATATATAAATCACGTGTCTGTCTGTTTTCTGTTTATTTATTTTTTTGTTCCTTATACAAATCTACACCGTTTGACCGATATTGACCAAACTTGGCACACAGGTAGGTCTTGATACGAGAAATCTCCTAGACTAGGTCAAAATTTGGTCAAAAGTTCAAGAAAAATTGGCTACACTGAACCATTCAGATTGTGACGGCCATTTTGAATCGACTACTACTGGCCTCTGTCGGCTGTTAGATGAAGTGCTGTTGTGCTGGCCTATGCCGGTTGCATTATGAACTAAAACAAATTCACATCGTTTGACAGATTTTCGTAACTGGGTAAGATCTTGATACGGGGAGAGTCATAGACAGAAAGTAGGTGTAGCATGGCACACTGGGTAACAGCTAGTAAGTAAGAAAAATGCCCAGAACTGGGCATGGTCCATAAAAGAAAAGGTCCCACAAGACCTGAGTAAACGTAGCACGTTCCTCAGCAAGGCAAATATTTTTTGGCATTTTTGTTCCTTCCAATTGCCTCAATCAGTCGAAAAATTAATTTGGGATGTTTCGTATCTAGTATTCTTACAATTTTTGGGAAACCCCTCGAAATACACGAACTTTGCTGATAAAGAATTCGTACCGCGTTTTTATTCTTAAAGAGTTCAAAATGTGAGATTTTCGGATGCGTGCAGCCTCAATCAGCGGGAAGGTGCTTAAATCTTATTGTATCCAAAGGTCCGTCAAAGATGGGAGCAACATTTTTGCCAGTGTGAGGGCTTCTTTAGATACTAATGAAATAAATTTCGTCTCACTTTTGACTTAAAAAGATAAAACGTATGCATGCACCCAGAAAAACTTTCGCATATTAGCACGGGGATTGCGACCACTGTGGGTATCATTGTTCCCACACCTTTAGATTATAAAGTGACTGTAGGCCAAGGTTGAGTAAAAATTAGCGAGCGCTGAATGCTGATACCTGCGCTACTCTCTAAACACAGCGCTAATATATTTATGAAATGTTTGAATATCGTTGTAGCTAATAGCAAATTAGCTTTATCAATAGTTACAACATTTTGACATCTTAAAGTTTACTTCCGGTTTCCTCTGGCCCTCTCCCAGCCTTATCTGGTCCACTTCCGGTCAACTCTGAGTAACTTCCAAGGGCATTCTAGCTCACTCCTGTTCCTCTTCCGCTTCACTCTAGTGAATTTCCGATCACACCTGGGTCACTATGGATCACTATATTCATCCCGGATCCAATTAAGGGAGGATTTGAAAAACCTCCGGTAGTTTCCAGCCTCTCATGATCCATTCATGGTGAATTCTGGATGGATCTAGGCCACTTCCGGCTGACAGAATGTTGTAGTTGTAACTATAGCTAAAGCTAATTAGCTATTAGCTATCACGATATTTAAACATTTCATAAATAAATTAGCGATTAGCGCCCTGCCGCTAACTTTTAGCGCGGGATTTATACGTTAGTGCTAAATTAGCGATGAGGTATCAGCTTTTAGCGCTCGCTAATTTTTGCCCAACCCTGCTGTAGGCAACCTATGATTCCTTGGTCATTAATGAGTTCATTGAAACAAATTTCGGATCAGGTGCTCTGACGTTAAATGATAACACATATGCACACAGACAGATGCAATTTTGTGTGTTATCAAGGGAATTCAGACCCTTGCGGGATGCCGCCGATGAGTCTAGGACTAAAGCCACGACCTTTCATGTGTTATCAAGGGAATTCGGACCCCTGCGGGATGCCGCCGATGAGTCTAGGACTAAAGCCACGACCAGGGCTGAACACCTCGGAGGAGGGGGGGGGGCTTAGAGCGGATATTAAGGTGGTAAGTAGGTGTGTTCAACCCTCCACACACACAACTACTTGCCAACTTAGCCCATTTCCAAGTTGGCAGTGTTCACTCCCGAGACGCCATCCATCCTCCAATTAGCGACTTTGGGCTCTTGCATCTCCCCGAAGAGGAAGGAAGTGGCTCTTCTTAATTAGCCTTCTAAAAGGCGGGTGTAAGACTCCGCGAGCAGCAGCGCTATCTACTGGCTGGCTCTGGCACAACTTTAACCTAACCCCCTCTTTCCTTATTTATCAGATACTCAGATTAACCTAATCTCAGAGGTAACCATATATCATGTTGCTTTCTCTGAATTTAGCAGCCCCAGGTTTTCCTCAAACTTATAAATACGATTTACCTGTATTATTTTTGGAATTATGTTACACCCCCTCGCTTTGTCTCTCTGTTGTCCTGAGACTAATACCTTGGAATCTCATGCGGCAGATGCGGGTTCGAGTCCGACCTGCAGCAGATTAAGTTTCTTTACTCAAGGATGGTTAAAGGAATTCACTGCTGCACTGTAGATGTTTAGGAAGGCCAACTGATTGAGTCAGGTGGTAGAAACAAAAATACCCAAAACATTTGCCTTGCTGAGAAATTTGCTAAGTTTACGCAGGCCTTGTGAGACAGAACTTTTCTACAAAAAATAGAAAGATTTTTTCTTTTATGGACCATCCCAAGTTCTGGGTGTTATTATTAATTATTCCATCGGACACGATCAAAATGACGTAAATATTCCTAGGAGCATTAACCGAGAAGACTGGAAACCACTGCTATCCATTATCCAGAACTCCTTTTGATACTAACAGCCTGCAGCTACTGAAAATGCATGATTTAATGTTGATTAAAATTTACATTTTAATGCACATTAATGTAAGCGGCATAAAGGGGCTTTGAAGAGGATTGGCCTATAAGCTGGCTGCATGTGATTTTCATGAAATAACCAGGAGAGGTCTGTCTCTCCCGATGCATGTCTTACAAATACAACTAATTATTAACCTGTTTGGATATTTATAGGCTACGGAGTGTGGTTAAACCATATTAAATTTTAGGAGAGCTATTGTCAAGCTCTCAGCACATAATTTATATACAAACAGCAATAGTTACTAATATCTACCTATTAAACCTCCATGAAAAGGAGGCAGGTCATTATTCCACCAAGGGAAGGCAACACTCGATACTAGAGACACATCTATGTCAGGAGGATATTGCTTATTGTAAATTTAGAGAAGTTTTACTTTTTAGTCCTAATGTGTTGAAGTATGTTTATTTTGCATTATATTTTTTCTAAAAAATAAAAAATATTACTTTTCCTGTTTTTTCCATTAGCTGAATACGTGCACTGCATATACTAAAAAATAGGGCAATTTATATTCACCAGGAAAACAGATAATTCAATGTGCAATGTTGTATTTTTTTTTTTTTTTTTTTTTTTTTTAATCCAGTATTTTTATACACTATAGTATTGCTGAATTGAAATTGATATTCAAAAGGAGAAACAAAAAATCCCAAAATTTCCACAGTTGATTTATTCTCGTCTTTATCCAATTGAGCCTTTCTCCTAGACCTTACATTATTTTAATTATTTTTACTTTTCAGCACATTCTGAACGAATGTAGCTATTGAGGTAATTCTCATAAAATAATTTTTGAAAATATGTATATGAAAATATGTACTGAAAACGTACTCACTCTTCGACTTCTACTCAGAAGGCTCTATTCCAAACCACCAAAAATTCGATATTTTAAATCTGTTGTTTTACCAGCAAATACATTTTACCGTAAAAATAAATTGTACATGCGCTTCGTGGCGAATAAAACTCCATTCTCTCGTGGGTTAAATATTTGGTACAAAATCTACTATGTATTTGTCAAATACCACTCACTCACTCACTCACTGACCTATCATCGCCAGCCCAAACCGCTCGACAGAAAATTTTGAAATTTTGCATGGACACTCCCTATATAACGCAGGCACTCACTAAGAAATGATTTTTTGATATTCGAATTTTTAAGTATTTTTAGAGGGGTTTAAAGTTCTAGTTGGTTAGAGCAGCCAAGCCTAGGTAGCATGCGTTGCTAGGACAATAACAGAACAGCTGTTACCGTACATTATCTATTTCATAGTATTATTTTTCATTGAGGTTAATTTCCACTATGATGGCAGTCCTTGAATTACTGGGGTATGGAATACTATCAACTTGGAATAGTTTTGGGCAAATAAAAGTCCGTCACGCAGGAGCTGCATAACTAAGCACTTTCCTCAGAATTGCGTAGTGTCGAGTGCAATCCTGAATAATTTGCTTAAAATAACCTATATAGATAAATAAAATAAAACCTGTTTCAATTCAATTCAAACATAGTACAAAGTAAGTCCCCCCTTCCGATAGACCGATTTACTTCTTTTTTACAACACTTCTTCCTTATTAGATACCCAGAACGTATACCGCGTTTTGTTACAATATAGCAGAAATTACGACCGGTATGAGCAAATTAGTAATTTGGGTCTGGAGTAAACCCCCCGTCCTAATGAACCGCTTTAGTTTATTTTTACAACACATTTTTCTTTTTAGTTGACCAGAGCGAATACCGAGTTCTAACGGCGCATCTACATCTAGGTCATTAGCGCCGACAGTGTGCAGCGAAGAATTTTACCAGCGAGCCGTGGGATGATAAAATTCCTGCCGGAGGTTGGGAATCGAACCCACCATCTCCCGCTTATGAATCCAAGGCGCTAGCCATTAGACCACGGGAGACCCCGATTACCGAATTTTGTTGAAATACAACACAAATTAAGGCTGGTATTGGCAAATAACTGCTTTGGCTCCGGAGTAAACCCCATCTCCAGATGGACCGATTTTGTTGGTTAACGAACTCGTTCAATCGTTTGATTGGGGAATACTACATACCAAATTTCTTGGGGAGGAAACAAAAACTCTGGCCGGTATCGTGTTAACGGACACATATATAACTATATATATATATATATATATATATATAAATTTTAAGTGGGGTCATTTTCGCTGTCTACTAGGCAGGATCGATAAAGATTCGAAGAAATTTTTCAAAAATTCCGTCATGAGTGCAACCTTAATAGCTACTTTCCTTCGGAGGAAAGTGCTAAAACGGTATTACAACTAAAATGAAATGATCTTTGGAATGAAAAAGGAATGGATCAAACCAATTGTGCTTATAAAAGAAATGATCTTATTTAATTTATTTTTAAGACGCATTTTTACCATCAAATCAAAATTTCGGGGGGGGGGGCTGCACATCCCTCAGTTCCCCTTATATACGCCCACGCTGGTAACCTGTAGATAACGGGTTATCTCTGCGTTATCTGTTTTTTGATACTGGTGCGGAGCCCCAGAGAGCGATACCTATTTCATACGTTGAATGCATTGAAAAATATCAAAATTTTTCACATTTTCTTGTGTTATTCTACTATAGTCATAATTCTACAAATAAAATCAATTAAAAAATAAAATAAAAAACCAACAGCATAAAGGCAATTGAAAATATTCAAAAGACCTCATCGAATCTCTTTCTCTTTGAAAGCTATATTTCTAACAATAAATTGTTTTTCTTATTTTACTTAATCTGTTTTATTGTCAAATAGATTATCCAACTATAAGCAATTAAAAATATAGTGGACACAGAAGGACCAAGAACAAGTCTTCAAGATTGAGTGCGAACCAAACAACTGAAAATAATATTTTTAATAATGGGTTAACGAAGCAAAGCATTTAAAAAGACACTGGAATGTAAATGCAATATAGAAATAGAATTTTAAGTTTAAATTTTAATAATGATAATGTTAGGAAGGAGTAATATTATCGACTTATTTAATAAAAATAAATAAATTAAAAGTGATATACAACGAGTTGGCTAATATAAAAAGTCCGTCACGCAGGAGCTGCATAACTAAGCACTTTCCTCAGAATTTGGGTAGTGTAGACTGCTTTCCAGAAAAATATCCTACATAAATAAAATAAAAACATGAATAGTTCTCTTTTAAATTTGTAATGAGTAACTGATCAATTAATAATTTGCTTCCAGGGTTATGTTTACATATGGTTTCCTATTACACTACGTAATAAATACAAAAAAACCTCATATTATCGTATTTTGATCTAACGCAGGAACAGGATACAGTCACTCTAGTGGTAGAAAGCGCTCCTTGCGGCGGCTTTGTGAACCTACGTCTGACGGGCTTTTCTATTGAAATATATTACAAATTAAACCCCCGCTTTCCGATTGACCGATTCAGCTCATTTTTACAACACTTCTTTCTCATGAGTTACCCACGACGTATACCGCGTTTCGTTACAATACAGCAGAAATTACGACCGGTATGAGTATATTAAGAATTTGGGTCAGGAGTAAACCCCCCCCCTTCTAATGAACCGATTTAGTTTATTTTTACAACACATATTTACCTGTAGATTACCACTACGAATACCGAGTTTCGTCGAAATATACCAAAAATCACGGCTGGTAGTGGCGAATTGGTATTGTGGGTCCGGAGTAAGCCCCCCCTCCTAATGAACCGATTTAGTTTATTTTTACAACAGGTATTTACCTGTGGATTACCACTACGAATACCGAGTTCCGTCGAAATATACCAAAAATCACGGCTGGTAGTGGCGAATTGTTATTGTGGGTCCGGAGTAAACCCCCCCCCCCCCTTCTAATGAACCGATTTAGTTCATTTTTATATCTCACTTTTCTCTCTAGATTACCACTACGAATACCAAGTTTCGTTGAAATATAATAAATATTACGGCTGACATAGTCAAATTAGTGTTTTGGGTTCGGGGTAAACCCCCCCTTCCGGTGGACCGACTTTGGTGGTTAACGAACTCGTTCAATCGTTTGCTAATTGAATGCTATATACCAAGTTTCGTGACGAAAAAACAAAAACTCTGGCCGCTATCGTGTTAACAGGGGGTCATTTTCGGTGTCTACTAGGTAGGATCGATAAAGATTTGAAGACATTTTTCAAAAATTCCGTCATGAGTCCAACCTCAATAGCTACTTTCCTTCGGAGGAAAGTGCTAATAAAAACAGGCAGATAAAAAATAATAAAAAAATAACTTACCTTAAATTCAGATGGATAAAGTAGAAAGTCACTATAGTCTTATAGTGATATAAAATTTTAGGCACTTTCAACACTTGTTCACACTGAGTAAAACAATATAAACAGATCTAAGGTGTTACACGATAGCTGGTGATAGAAAGAATGAGAAGGTCTCGTATTGCAATTCTCTGTATGCAGGGTCTACTTCCAGGTAAAGTCATATACTTTTACTGCCCTTTACCGTTACTCAGAAAGCTCTTTGTGTTTACAAACAAAGGACTCGGTATAGACCACCCGTATTAACCCAAAAGTGATTATGTCAAGCTTGATAAACTTCCTGAATTAAATTAAAGAATTTAAGAGTACTTAAAATAGGTTCTTGATCTAGTCAAAAAATTCAAGGAGAATTAGACCATGAATAGAAAATTTCGGCCAAACAGAAGGGAAATAACAATAACAAGAATAGTCAAACTTCGTTTTCAAAGATTGTTAGTTGTAACACAAAAACGGTCACTCTTGATTCTAATAACAATAATAATTGATAACACAAAAATTTCTGTTGAGGCTTTAAAACTTCAATTTAAATATTAATATTAATTAAAAAACATATTAATGTTAAACAGGAATTATAGATTGGCCTAAAAACATAAAATCATTGAAAAAAGGATTTCTTATTATTGAATCAAACAAAAACGATATAGAGGTTATATCAACAGAGTTTTCAAATATATGCAAAGACCTGTTGATCAAAAAAATTAAAATAAAAAATAGAGTTCTCTGTAAAAGGTTTAATGAGTTCTATTAAATACATATTATCCAATTTAGTTATAATTTTAACTATTGGAATTATTATCCAAAAATTCATATAATTACTCAACAATAGATTCTAATTTGAAGCACAGCTATTTTCGATATCTACCTGTTCTAAAACGTGAAATCATTTATTAGGCACTTCGGATGACGTCATTGGGTTGACGTCAGAAGCGTGTTTCCTATCTGTGGAGTGAAGCAGGAAACGAGTTAAAAATAGCAACCAATTAAAATTTGAGTAAATAGAGGAAAAACGCCGTTCGTGGTGGTAGAAAATCATCACAAGGCATTTCGCTCAAAAATCTCCGAAATATTGTTACTAATTTTACGTATCCTGTTTTATAACCAAATAGATTTATATTCTATAATCAATAAGAAAAAACTACTAGCAATAAAAAACTATGGGTAACAGATGAAAATAGGGAATACCAAGAACAAATCTAAAGAACGAAATTGACACCAGTACTGTAATCTACATATTCATACGGCATCTTCGAATTTTAACAAACAAAATATTGCTTCTAATTATACGTATCCTGTTTACTGACAAATACATTTGACTGCTATAAGGAATTACAAAAATAACGAGCAGTGAAAAAAAAACTGCGGGCAATACACAAATAGATCCGTTTAAATAAACGAAACTAACTACCTAAGTTTTAAGCACTTATTTCTCCTAACGTGACGACCCCATCAAACATTTCTTCAAAACATTTTTTGTAGAGAATTTAGTAAGCTTTCTAACTGTTACATTTCACTTGCCACGATTTCCTAACCCTTTTCGAGATATTAAGGAAAAAATACGAGGGGGGCCTAATAGATATTCATACGGGATATGAGAATCCCAATATTCCGCAAAAATAAAATATTCTAATTATACGTATCCTGTTTTATTGGCAAATACATTTGACTACTATAAGCAATTGCAAACACTAGGAAATATGCCAAAGAACTTGGAGTAGGAGCCTCGACAGTTTCAAGACATTTGAAGGAAATCGGCAAATCCAAAACTGACACTTCATACGGTACACCCTGATATATTTCTAACAATGTATTGTTTTTACTTATTTTAATTAATCTGTTTTATTGTCAAATACATTATCCAACTATAAGCAATGAAAAAATAGGAATAAAAACAGACAAAAAGAACCGTTCGAAAAACGAAATCAATTACTTCAAAGTTTAAGCACTTATTTCTCCGATTGACATCGCTTATTCAAAACTTTCTTTAGAACATTATTTGTAGACCATTTAGTAAGCTTTCGAATGGTAACCTTTCGCTTCTCAAGATTTTTAACCGTTTTCGAGATATTAATGAAAGTATAAGAAGTTCCCAAAATTTTCATTATTTCTAGCAACAGAAAATTGGTCTCATTTTTCCAATCCTGTTTTACACACAAATACATTTTCCCAACATAAGAAATTGCAAAAATAAAAAGCAATAATAAACCAAGGGAAAGAGACAGAAATTACAAAAAGAACGAGAAATACCCGTTCATAAGAACAAAACAGACGTATTTGAAGTTTTAAGCACTTATTTCTCCGATTGACATAACCTAATCAAAAATAGTTTAAATTTTTTTTTGTAGAGAATTTAGTAAGCTTTCAAATAGTTTCTATCCACTTACCACGATTTCCCAACCGTGTTCGAGATATTAATGAAAGTATACGAAGTTCCCAAAACTTTTCATGTCTGTTCATGAAATATTTTATTCTAACCCTTCCTTAACTCCAAACGTAACAAAACTTTGAACATATTAGTTTTAATGAAAGTAGAACATGCAGATAATGTTTCAACTGAATCCCGTGATTCTAAGTACCCAAACCAAAAACGGTATTCAAAAACTATTTTTCCAATTTTCTCGAAAACGGTTAAAGCTATCGCCTTGAAAATGGTTTCACTCGTTTTCCTAGCCCAAGAAGCCTATAAAACGAGTACTCACAAGCTTATGAACTCAAAAACGTAAGCGTTACGATTTTTTTTGCGCGAATTTTGCCCCAAACGCCATCTTCCAGTGGGCGGATTTTGCTGGTTAACGAACTTGACCTTTCAAATTGGACGATGGATTTTTGTACCAAATTTCATCAAAATCGGACCATTGCTCTCTGAGCTACGCCGCGAACAGACAAATATATATATATATATATATATATATATATATATATATATATATATATATATATATACACAAATTTTAACCACCGTTATTTTCGGTCTCTAGGGGTTCTGAAACGCGAAATTTTCTAGTCTACACTTCCGGATTGTTTCATGAGATCAACCTTATAAGCGGGGTTCCTCCCTATGGGGGAGGGAGGAACCGCGCTAAAAAGAATGAATATCTTTTATAATTGGGGTAAAAGGATTGGTTGCTCTAATTTTCTGACACCACATAAATTCTGCTAAGTATGTATATATGTAGTAAAGTTGTGTGGGTTCTGCTAATTTAATTATATGTCAATTAAATATAGCTTTTTCTTTATATTTAATTAGCAAAGAGTGCTCAAATTCAAACATTTTTCTACCATAATAATCCAGTGATCCCCTGAAAAATTGCAGGCCTATCATCCTACACTTCTCTAAAACATTTTTTCAAATTCATCTTCATCATACAACACAATGAATAATTGTCTATATTTTTTTACCTGTAATCATATTTTTTTATTATATATATATATACATATATATATATATATATATATATACATATATATATATATATATATATATATATATATATATATATATATATATATATATATAGGGTGTCCCGTAAATGTCTAGTCATATTGTAGGAGGTAATAGAGGACCCTTAGGGGAACAAAAAATGTCATGTGACGATTTTCCGAATTTTCATACATAAGGGAGAAAACGTTGTTTTATTGTTTTTTCCGCCTAACCACACGATAACCTGAAAAATTATTATTTTTACCTGGATAACGCATTTGAACACAATTTTACACTTATTATAATTAAAAAACAAATGATTTACCTTGAATTGATACTGATGGCCACGCTTGTGAACCGCCCTGGGATTCTCGTGAGCCCACGTGTGTTTGTTGTGGTAATTAAATATCCCATACCTAATAAATAAGGTGTAGATAGTCCTGTAAAATTGTGTTCAAATGCGTAATCTAGGTAAAAATAATAATTTTTCAAGTTAATGTGTGGTTGGGCTTCATTAATGGCCACCTCCTGGACCCAGTATTAGTTAATGTAATTAACAAATCAAAATAAATGTGTATTTTATTTATTTACTGTTTTAGGATTTTTTTTTTTTCTATTGTTTTAAGTAAACATTTAGGTACTTAATATTTAAGTAAATATTTATAAAAATAAATATTTCTTTTAAGCTTTTTGAATAAACTGAAGAAAAAAATTTAATTTTCTTTTCACAGATCCATGATTTTTTTTTAACTTTTGTTCCTAAATTGTTCACATACTTCAATAACACAGGGTTGTGATACATGAATGGAAAGCTGGTTGAATGAGAAAGTTTTTCTGAAACCCGGAAATCTCAGATCCTGTCCATTGAAGAGTAACACTGGTAAGAAATATAAAGAAAAAGTCAGGAAATTTAGAATAGCATTCTTTTGGTCAGATAGACATTCTTAAATTCATTCGTTTTTACATTTACTCCCAACTTCTAATTCTAAAAACCATGTTTGTCTCGAAAAAACAATAAAACGAGGTTTTCTCCCTTATATGTGAGAATTCGGAAAATCGTCACATGACATTTTTTATTCCCCTAAGGGTCCTCTATCACCTCCCACAATATGACTAGACATTTACAGGACACCCTGTATACATGGTGTCCCCCAAAATAAACGGCAAATCTTCTGGAATCAATGCAGGATGAAAAAAGAAAGAAAAAAATTCCTTTGGTATTTTTCTTGTTTTTGCTTCGTTTCCGAGAAAAACGCAAAAAACTAAAACACAATTGTGAATAGGCATTCTTTCATAATACCTATATAAAAATCATTAAAAGTATAGGTTTTATCTTCCACCCTCTCCACGTACCCTCCCACCCCACCCCTAACTCCTTTAATCCACCCCCCAAAGAAATAGGAGTGAGTATGCCTCTTGTTTTGTGTGAGTGAGTATGCCTGTTGTGAAATAATAGGTCTCCATTTTTTTACCCCTAAACTTAAAGCAGTCTTTCCACTCATTCCTCCATAATAAACTGTCCTTGTTCGTGGAGGAAGTCCTTTTGGCATGAAGATTGGGAAGCTGGTTCCAAATCGGCAGTTGTCCAGCCCACTTTGGGAGAGCCGTCTGAAAATGGTTGGACACTATCCTTGGCGTTTGATAGGACGTGGTGGGCCAGTAACTTGGCCAGCTCAATCTTCAGACCTTACGCACTTGGATTTCTTCGCATGGGGACACGTTAAATATTTGATCTACCGTGAGCCCATTGGATGAAGGGAGCACCTCATCTGCCGCATCGGATGGGCCCGGGAACAGATTACAGCAGAGCAATGCACAAATACCATCCAGTCTGTCAATGTGCAATGTGATGCCTGTATTGCTGCAAGAGGCCAAACCTTTGAACAATTTTTAAATTGATTATTAGGAATTATTAGAAGAAGAAATTGTTATTTTGTAATTATGTATCCGTCCAGTGTTAAATTTAAAATGTTTTAAGAATTTAAAATTTATTTTGATTAAGAATTGAAAGTTTTTTTGGTTTTGCGTTTTATCACTTTCCTCCGAAGAAAATTAGTATTCTAAATTATGTTGAACATGCAGCTTTACTTGCCGTCATTTAATTATTTCAACCAAGAGGATTTTTGTAGGTATGTCTCGGGGCGAGATAAAACATGTACATTTAATTTTCTTTATATAGGCATTATGAAAGAACGTTTATTCACAATTGTGTTTTAGTTTTTTGCGTTTTTCTCTTGTACCTTGGTAAGGAATGTACTTAGATATGCAGCTCTTGGCTCTTTGATGATGTTTTAACAAGCTTCATATTTACATTTTAAAAACATTTGGGTGAATTCTGTTTTATTCAATAATATTATCCGACACGTTGATTATTGATTTAATGAATAATAAATACACAAAATACAAGTAGCCATTGGAATGTGGAATATTTACACAATAAATTTGCACATTAGAGGCTAATTCTAATAAGGAAAAACATTAAAAAAATAAACATCCCTAAGCAGAAAAAACTCTTAAAACGTTTTGTGTTTAAGCCCCTTTGATTTATAGTGCTTCTAGTTTATACATACTTCCTATGATTTACAGCTGATAAACTCATTATTCACTAATGTGACAGGTATTAGAAAAAACTGCAAAGCCTGTTTTACTATTATGTAATCATTGGTAGAAATCATTACAAGCACTTCAAGCTTATTATGTGATCTTGCAAATTATCATTTTTTTTTTTAATTAGCAATTTGTTAAGAATATATTTGGGTTTTGATCTCCACTAGGTATTTTGCTCAGAATAGTGCATATTAAAGGTAAGGCATTATGTTTGGTTAAAAGCAGGTACCGAAAATAAATATTAATTTTTATTTCACATGAGTTTTACTTTTCCTTTAATTTTTATTATTAAGAAACAAAAATAAAAATTTCATCGTAATTGATAAATTTTATTATTTTGTAAAACATTTTTCAAATAAATAAAAGGAAAACAGACCATTTTTCGGATGCCTAGAGAGTGAACATACAAATATATAAATACATTATAAAAAAAAAAATTTGTTTAGAGCCATCTGCTCAAATTCAGGAACATAAATATGCTTTAGGTCGACCCGACAAACCGATGTAATGTACTGTATAATATACATTCTTCTGTTTCATACATGGACACCAGTACGAACTCCAGTGGACACTTTTTTGTAACTTTTTTTCAGTTTAGTCATCGGTAAAGCATATTTCAAAAACTTAAAAATAAAAATTATTTGAATAATGTTATTCCAATTTTTTTTTTTTTTTTTAGAAAAAGTTTTAATACAAATTTTTGGAGGCCTGGTGGCTGTGAGTGTTAAGGCGTGAGCACTTATCCCTCCGTGCCTAAAATTCTTAGCTAATGAAAATGGACTTAAAATTTAAATAAATAATATTTGAAGTTATTTGTTTAAGTCAGTGAATCAATGTATCTATTCATTATGGCACTAATAAAAACAATATTAGTGCCATAATGAATAGAAACATTGATTCAATGACATAAACAAATAACTTCAAATAAACAAAAGGTTTCAAATCAAATATTTCTTTATTTATTCTGAGGATAATTTTCATTTTGGTCCTTGGCTAAAAGATAAGTGATCAGGTGGATATTAAAGGCAATCATATGATAACAGTCAATAAAATATTTAACAAAGAATACAAAATTTATTTTCTAAACCAATAAATTTAATTTTTATTTACATAGAGTCATATTTTAGTTGGAGATTTTAAAATACTCCTTAAAGTAGGCTGAAAGAGACTGACAGAGTTTTTCATCACCCATTTCTTTAGCAACTTCAATAAATTTTCCAAATCTGTTTCTATCATTTGGCCCTCCGTGCTTTGCAGAATATCGGATAGCAGGTAAGACTTGTTGCTTTGAGAGCAAAATTTCAATAATTTCTTCTCTTGCAGAGCCTATCCTTTCGAGCATATCTATAGCTAACTGGGAAGCACCGCTGTAGACGTTCTCCAGCGAGAGTAGAAGACATGCTAATGGCTTCGAATCGACGACGACTCGATATTGGAGCAGCTGATAGAGTTGATAGAACTTCTTCTGAATCACTAAAGAGTTGATGAGAAGTTCGTAAAGGAAGTGCTGAGCGGGAATTTGAAAATCTGTCAAAGAGCGGATGTAATCCAATAAGGCCATAGTCAATATTTTTGATTCTTTCTTGTTCGGTCCTTCGAAGACCTTTTCGGTCAGTTTGCACAGAACAGAACTATAAATGAAAGACTGATCAATCACTGTGCGGAACTCCACAACTGGGTCTTCTTCGGGTCTTGTCATCGAAGATGGAAGTCCCATCTGACTCTTCATATTCTGTTCCAAGTAACTCCGGTAAACAAAATTTATTTGATCAAAAATATCAGATAAGTCTTCCATATTATTGAAACCATCTGCCAAAAGAGCTTCAAGAGTTTTGGCAATTATCATTTTTGAGTTTGAACGTAACAATAAGAACCCAATAAGATCTCTTTTATTGGAAATACCATTATAAAAACCCATTAAATTAATTTCCATAAACCACAAAGAACCCACTTTTGCGTCCATGACTATATTAGGCTGAAATATTATCCAATGTGGGCTGTACAATTCACAAGGTTTTGATACAATACTTTGAGGGTTATTTTCTTGAAATGGCATTATAGAATTAGGCTCAAGTACAGGATTGTAATATTTCACTGCTCCTTGAAATTCATTATTAGTTATATCGAAGACAAGAGATGTTTTTGTAGCCTGATTGTGTACAATAATCAAATTATCGACAATGTTAATGGCAAATCTCCCACTCTGGTTGATTCTTAATACATGCGTTCTCTTGACTGATGACAATTTCATAATTGTGTAGACAATCACTTCAGCTTCTGCAGTGCTTGACTGTAAATTAAGAAACAATATTCTTGGTTGGTTATAAACAACTCCCAAAACAATATCTCTATCATTCACAACCCTCTTTGGTTTCGACAAATACTCACTATCTATATCAAATTTCATTAATTTTAAGATTTGATTTTGTTTAATTTGTAAAAGTTGCAATGAATTACTTGCTTGAACTATATTTACTAAAAGTAAATTAATTGGTGAATAATAGTTATACCAATTGATATTAATATTTACTGATTTGAGATTGTTGAGAGTACATGATTTCACATCGACTTTACATAATTTTATACTAATATTCGTAATTAAGACAATTTCGGCCTTACCAGTCCATAAGTAGCCCATAAGAGTACAACCTTTAAATGTATGTGTGAATTCTTTGGAGACTTTACCATCCTCAAAAGTTAAGAAGTCTACCGCAGTGGGTGTCCTTTGAAGGGCAAGAATGGTCTGATCTAAAGAAAATTTAATAGATGCAATGCGTCCTTTTTCGATAATTTTAAATGAATTACAAAAACTCGGGATGGGGCTCTTAACAGTCACTTCAGTTACATCACCAGATAATATACTGAATACCTGATTGTTTGCTTCATCAAAGAATACATTTGTTAGCTGTGATTTGCTGATGCCTTCAAAAGTGATTCTGTTTTGAGAAAGTATCAAATAGTAATCAGAATCGAAGTCTCCACCTTTTTTTATAGGTACAGAAGCCTCTTGAGATAAAGCCATAATAAAAGTAAGGCAAGTTAAGATTATTGGCGAGCAATGTCCAATCTAGAACACCAATGGTCAATGGTCACCTATTACATCACTTCATTATAATGTCCACAACGTACTAGTTAAACTTGCTCAACGTAAATTGACTAATATCCTTTGATGTAACATCGCGCATCATTCTATTTGGCGTCGTACTTCTGAGGCAAAAGAAACTCACGTTTTTTTCTTAAACACAACACTTGAAGGTAAACAAAAATGACAAGCGATAACAGTCCTTATCACTGAATGTCTTCCCTTAACACTATAATCGATGTTTTATCATTGTCCAATGTCAAGTCGATCTTGATAATAAGCCAACCCCAACCTGCCCTACACTTTTTTTTAAAAATATGAACTGGATTTCTCAATGTCCATTTCATACTTGTTTTCCTGTCATTATGAAACCTGTCATGTTTGAATGCTAATCGAGAACAAAACGTTCTTGAGGAGTTTGATGGTAACCAAAGTATTTTCTGAACTATGGCTTCATTTTGGAATTGTATAATATTGTAATCTAATTATTGGAATTTCTCTTTACCAGATTGTTGGATAGCATCATGAAACTAATGCTCAAAAGAAGATTCATCAAAAGGTGAGAAGTCAATATTGCACATTCATTATTAAAGGGTCTTTCAAAAATTCATTTCATTTAACTTTTTTATTTCCTTTGAACATCCTCGATTGTTCTGTGATTATATTTACTTTGGAAATAACATATTAGTTTGTTCTAAATCAAACTAGTTTGAGATAAATTCTTGGCTGTGCTATGCAAGATGCCTAGGGAGTAATTTTTATGCTTCTTCTTTTCCTTTCCTTACTTTCATGTTGTGGAATTAAATATAATATTGTTTTTGCATTATGGTATGACACTCTTACTGTAGCTTAACTATAATTTCTAAAATATGAGTAGACATTTAAATGTGTAATTATGCCCCTATATTACAAGAAAAACTTCTTAATTTTTCTATAAATAATAAGGTAAACAATTCCTGTTTCAGATTCATTTTGAACTTTTAAAATTAGGTCTCTAGTAATTGTGTATTACTGCATGTTTCGTTAATCAGTGATATCAATATGGAATTGTATACATTCAATGCACTTGCAATTTTCTTCCTTATTCCTGTCAGCGTGATTACTCTGTGGTATACTGGCGTGTGAGTATGTTTTTTATTAAATTGAAACATCGCATGATTCTTCGCTGTTCTGTGCTGTGTAATGTTCGTGCATTTGCTTAAATAGTTTCTTTAATTTTAATAAAACTTAATATTATTTGATACATTGCTTTAATTCATTGCATTAGTAATTTATTTCTCAATTAAGCATTGGTCTGAGTTGAAAAAGACTGGAATCATACAAATTAACTCATGATTCTTCATTTGATATGCTTGTTTAATTTAATGGATTAATCACAAACAAGTTATCATTTAATCTTATATTTGTCTGCAATGGGATTATAAATATTTTTGGGGCATACATTGGGATTATTAAGCATGTTATTATTTTTGCAGTGCAGCTAGCATTGTATTAAGAAATAAATAAGTTCATTTATAGTAACGCATAATCGACAAATCAATCTTATTTTACTGGAAAAAATTCTCATTTTTTTAGAGTATCCATAATACTTTTTCTAGTGAGATCATCAAATCAAATTTAAAGAGTGCATATTCCAACTGTTATTTTCGAGTCAAGTTTAGGGAATTCATATTTTTTCCCCCTCCATATTACTTTCCTAGTGATGCTGTCAAATCAAGTTAAAACATCTATATTATTTTCCTAGTAATGCTGTCACATCTGGTATAGAATATAATTTTCTTAGCGAGGTTGTCACATCCATTTTAGAATGCCGAGATTATTTTTTTTAGGAAAACTATAGTATATAAGTTTTTTGAGGTCTTATTGTTTTCCTGGCAAGGTTTTCAGACTTGTAAAGGTAGACTGTATTATTTTCGTAGACTGGCTCACAAATCAATTTTAGGGAGTCCATATTATTTTCCTAGTGCACTTGTCACATTTAGTTTAGGACATCCATATTATTTTCTTGTTGAGAAAGTAACTAATATAGTGTGGAAGGCCTGGTGCTCAGGTGTGAGCAATTTGTGCCTAAAGTCATGGGTTCGATTCCGACTCCTCAAATGGAGTTTAGAACATCCATAATATTTTCTTAGGAATTTTATCACATCTGGTATAGAATATCCATATAATTTTCTTTTATTATTATTCTTCTAATAAATTAGTCTTAAAATTAAATTTTCTATCAGAATTCGTCATAAAAAATACCTGCCGTCATTGGAAAATCAAGAGTTAGATGCGCTGGAGAAAAACTGGAGAACGATACAGAGTCAACTAAACCTTTAAAAGAAACCTCATGCAACATAACTAAGACCTACCAAGATTTATTTCGAAATTCCAACAACTCTAGGAGGAAAAGGGGGTGGACACATATACTGGAACACCCTGTATATGTATATGTATATATATATATAAATAAATATATTTACTGGATTCAATCATATTGAACTAGCAGTAAAAAAGGCACACGCATATAAAAGTGAATTATTTCAATAAAAAATGTAAATATTTGAACCGCATTTCGCTTGTTTTTGTTGCTTTCCTTATCTACCACGTGTTACTAACTTTATCATGAGCTCATCACTAACGTTACGAAGCTCATCATAAAATAAATAAATTACACTGTTCTGCACGAAAATCCTCCTTCAAACCAAAACATGCTTTCTTACTGTTTTGGTTACTTGTAAATGTGCTGAACATGAATTTGAAGTCAGATTCTGTCTATCACGCACAGTTTCTTGAGAAATTCTAGTTTTTTATCCAAAAATGTGAGTTTTTTGTAAATTTGACGAATTTTTTTTGGCATCAAAACATAGTGAAAAAAATTCAAAAGCCCGATGATTTTGAGCGCAATGAAGTATATTTGAACGGAAAAAAATTTGATGGGAATATTACGAGTGGTTGAAGAAATATGGCTAAAAGAAACTGAAAAAAACACTTTTAGCCATATTTCTTCAAAATCATCGGGCTTTTGAATTTTTTTTACTATGTTTTGATGCCAAAAAAAATTCGTCAAATTTACAAAAAACTCACATTTTTTGATAAAAAACTAGAATTTCCCAAGAAACTGTGCGTGATAGACAGAATCTGACTTCAAATTCGTGTTCAGCACATTTGAAAACAGTAAGAAAGCATGTTTTGGTTTGAAGGAGGATTTTCGTGCAGAACAGTGTAATTTTCAAATACAATTTTTCATTTTTTCCAAGTTTCTCCTCTTTTCTCTCAAAATCAGAGGGTGATAGAATTTTTCTGAGTTCAGATTCGGACTCAGCACACGGGAAAACATGAGAAACAGGCAAAATTGTTCAAGGGAGGGGAGAAAAGTTTTTTTTTTCAGAACAGTGTTATCTACGACGTCATTCTCAAGCCAGACTTGAGATGGTATAGATTTATTTAAATGAATAAAACATATTATTTATTGAAAGTAAATAACATAAAATAAAATAAATAATTCTGCAAAGAAACCCGCTTATAAATTATAAACTAAAAGAGAGACAAAGATATTATAGAGGTGTCTAGTGCTCACATGTTTATGCATAAGTACAATGAAATGAAACAGAGCTTTGTTTGGCCACTTTACCATTAATTAGAACACTGCACAATTCGCTTCCTAAGATGCTTGAATGTGGTGCATGGTGTGACGCAAGAGGCACAGCTGGAGAGAGAAAAATAAAGGACTAACGAGAACAAAACACTGGCTAGATCCGCAATGCACAGGAAGATTTTCGAATAAAAAAAAAGTCATCATCCTTATCTTGACAAGAACAGAGTGATAAGCTATATGGGTTTTCCATTCTCAAGAAAATCTATGCCATTAACCCATGCGAGACTGATAGCCACTGTGATGTGCCAGCATGCCCGGTGACTGAAAGCCTACGCTTTCAGATTTTTGTGTTTTTATTTTTAAATTTTTAAAAAGTAAAATTTAAGAATAAAAAAAAAAAACGTTTTAAGCCTGCTGTTGGCTGCTCCGAGGCCAGAATGAGAAAATGACAACAGACAATTTTTTAAAGAAAGAAACTACAAAAGTGTATTAAAAGAAAGGAGTATTGGAGGCTCAGCTTTATTTGTGAGGCACCAAAAGGGTGAAACGGGCTCTGCTTGGCGGGCATTTAAGGTCATGCCGGTTGCCGTCTCATAAAGGTTAAAGAACGATTACTAATGTTTTTTTTTTTGTTTTTTTTTTCGTACCTCAGTTGATTCATTCTTGGAGGACTGGCATTTAAATAAGGATGGTGGGTGCCATAGAAACTAATTTTCTTTTATTTATTTTTCTTAAGCTGCCATAAAGCTTTGACATAATCATTAAGCGCTTATTTTTGTTTGTTTTTCCATTGATGAATCATATAGCCAAACTAGATTATATAATCTATAGAAAGGAAAACCTGCTTATCATGTCAACCTGATTACGCAATCCAAAAGTGATTGTGAGAAATATTTGTCTTTTTATTACCCATAACTCACAAAATATATACACACTTTTGTGTGCGTGTGTGTGTGTGTATATATATATATATATATATACATATATATATATATATATATATATATATATATATATATATATATATATATATATATATATATATATATATATAGCTTGAGATGTCTTCTTTGGAGAGTGTATTTAGTATTTATGCTGCTTTTCACTGCGGTTGTTTGTTGTTTTTTTTTTATCATTATATTTCAAAGGAACCTCAAATAAATAATCGGAACATGAAATTGTAGATAGATATTTGTTTAAAAATCAATTTATGCATGCGCCCCAAAAATCATGGTATACATTTGATAACGCATTTATCCAGGAATACTATCCAAAAAACAGAGTTAAGAAACTCCTTTATTTGGAGTCCTGACACCAAAAAGAGTGGCAAAGGGTTTATTTTTCGGGAATTTTCATAAATGCCGAATATCTCGAAAACGGAAGGACTTTTACTAAACATAAAACATATTTTTCTGAACCACCAAAACTTCCTCAACCCGCAGGTAGCATATTATCCATTCATTACGCTAATATATATATATTATTTGTTGGTTACTTCTAGAATAGTAGAAATATTAAATAAAAAATTGTATTAACTGACATGAGCAGTTGTACATGACTTTTTGTCCAGAGTACCATCTGAATGTAATGCGTGGGATTTTTTTGTGACCTGAAATAAATAAATTAAATTAAAAATCGATTTAAATTAAATTAAATAGATTTTTTCTTCTGTTTCCCCTATTTCCTTTTTGGTATATTATTATAATGAATCTTGAAAAACTAATCAATTCTAATGCTAATATCTCTTACCTTTTTACATTTTATGGAGAAACAAACACATGCAAATTAAGCTATTAAAATGAAAGCTAATTTTACTTTCTAATGAGGGGAAAATATATTATCTACAGATAAAATTGTTTTTTTACCAAAATTTTAATTTGTTTTATTTTCTGTTACAGGGTTTTACTTGGAACTACATTGTTATGTCTATTCATTTTTGTAATTGTGTTTCTAATAGTTCCAATAGTTTACAAAAATTCCTACACTTTCCAAAGAAATCTATTATTTTTAAATTTTGGTAAGTAAAAAACATTTCTAAGTTAAACATGTGAATAAAAAATATTTTTAAATTAAATACGTAATTAAACCTATTACTATTTTTTGGTTTCATTTAAATTTAAAACTGAGGCCCGGTGGCCGTGAGTGTTAAGGCGTGAGCACCTAACACTCCGTGCAAAGAGTCGTGGGTTCAATTCCCACTAGAGATGGCAGCTTTTCTTTGTAAAAAAGAAAAGGCATCAACCACATCCTTGCTAGAAAAGAGTGGTGACCTATAGATAACCTATCCTAAAATTCTGAATTAATAAAAATTGTGGTTAAAATTTAAATAAATAAATTTCAACATTTGTAGTCTTTGAATTTAAAAAATGCCCATATAAACTGTTTATTAAAACGCTGAAAATAATTTTACACTTAATTTTATTTTTATTTTAGTCTATCTTCCTACCAATTTCAAGGACCCTAAGTCAGTGGGACTGTC
The DNA here is from genome assembly GCA_946811695.1 of Gonocerus acuteangulatus. Classification (NCBI taxonomy): domain Eukaryota; kingdom Metazoa; phylum Arthropoda; class Insecta; order Hemiptera; family Coreidae; genus Gonocerus; species Gonocerus acuteangulatus. Next base: position 56,687,535 of record OX328129.1, on the reverse strand, counting down.
TGGAGCGAGGAATTTATACTTAACAACGGAAGACAATGTGACATTGGGTGTTTGGTAAGTTGAAATTGTGTTTATCCCCTCCTCAAAAATGACGATTTTGTCCTATAGGCTGTTCAGATATAGGGAAAAGTTCAATTCCGCATGCAAACAATTTTGAGAGAAATATTCTTAACGGATCCATTTTTTGCAAACTCCCATTTCAAGGAACAACACGATACATGAAACGTTATATAAAAACTGATTATATCTTGTATAAGGCTATGGAAGGAAATATTGTCTAATATTTATCAATACTTAGCCAAAGCTAAGACTAAAAATGTTTTAAACTTCCTAGTGATAAGGTTATAACAGAGAGAATTTTTACCGCCAATTTCATGCACGGGGAATATAGTTCACACCCTTTTCCCTCCAACTAAACCATCTATTTGAACAGGCTATAGCTTAAATTGTTTTTAGCCTTAGCTTTGTCTAAATATTAAACGCTGTCTCTCTTGCCTAACCTCTCAAAGCCTTCTTTGGTCCTAAACGAAACATAATCAGTTTATATTGTGTTTAAAGTAGCGTGTTGTTCATTGTAATGTAAATGCAAATGGTCGGGAATATTTCCCTCAGAATTTCACGCAAGCGGGATTAGAACCATTCCATCTGACTGAACGGGCTACTGCTCACCTCTAAATATTATCTAGGGTATGGCTTTGATGTTTTTGTTTTTTTATGGGGTGTCCAGTTCATAGGTTTTACATTTATACGAGAGTCCGCGGGGTGAGTGACTACTCGTTCAGATTTTCACTCAGTGAGAATCCAACTAAACCCAAAGCTCACCAGAACTTCATAAAGTATTTTTTAGCACTTTATTAATTTAATATAGTGAATTCAAGATATTGTTTTTTTATTTTTTGGTTCTTCTCAATATTTTGCATTCATTTAAAGCCTGTGTTTTAAATCAAGGATACTTAAAAGTACTTACAACATTCCAAAAGTCCTCTATTAGCCAATGCTCAGCCTATAACGGACGTAATTTTGTTGGGCATACTGGCAGGCAGTTTTTTAGGATGGATTTGGTGTCTTGTTTGAAACAGGTTGATCCTATGGAATGAACAGCCAAGCCATTGTTTTTGTAAAGATCATTTTTTTAACGTTACTTTTTTTCAGGCAAATTCTTCCAGCCTCAAAGCTGTCCAAGTTTGGTTTTAATACTTACACCGAAAAGGACTTTGAAAAAGCCCTCGGAAGTGGAGAACCTATATTTATGTATCTCCATGGTAACTCAGGAAATAGGGGATCTGCACATAGGGTCGAACTATACAAAATACTCCAGAGGTGTAACTACAATGTTGTAGCTTTTGACTACAGAAGTAAGAATCATTTTTAAATAACACAGACTATTCCAATCATTTTATTTTTATTTTAATGTTACTTTTATTATGTATTCTTCATCCCCACATAGAGTAAATCCTGCTTATGATGTTTACCCGATGACACAATCTCAGAGTGCTGACGAGAAATGTGATTTTTAGTACATCGTAGCTCGCAAAAAAATAAATAAACTGTAGTTCAAATTTTTATATTTATGTCTCTCTCTCTCACTATATATATATATGTATATATATATGATTGATTTGTGAGACGGCTTCTCTCTCCAGCGGTGATTTTCCTCTCCTTACTGCAATATTTCGTCGGGTTCATCTCCGACTTCTTCAGGCTGCTATGTGTCGTCCTCGGTGGTTGTCAAGGGAATGATTTTTTTCCCGGAATTTCCCTCCTTTATAGCCCTGCTTCGTAGACTATGCGGGCCAGTGGTGTAGGGGGTCCTTGGGCCAATAGGGCTCGAGGGCTGTCTTCGTCGTTCGTCCGTCGTCTGTAGTACCGATTCAAATTCATCAGTGGTCCGTGTGGGGCGCTGGTCCACCACCGGACCACTGATGAACTACAGACGACGGACGAACGACGAAGACAGCCCTCGAGCCCTATTGGCCCATGGACCCCCTACACCATTGGCCCGCATAGTCTACGAAGCAGGGCTATAAAGGAGGGAAATTCCGGGAAAAAAATCATTCCCTTGACAACCACCGAGGACGACACATAGCAGCCTGAAGAAGTCGGAGATGAACCCGACGAAATATTGCAGTAAGGAGAGGAAAATCACCGCTGGAGAGAGAAGCCGTCTCACAAATCAATCATTTTAACCCCAGCGAAGTAACTTAAAACAAAACATATATATTTATATATATATATATATATATATATATATATATATATATATATATAGTATTCCACTTCATGCAGAAGTGTATTTTTAATGCATTTGCTTTTAATGCATTCACTCATTGTTCCTCATATTCATTATTTATATTTATATGTTATCATTTATCTATTCGTGATGTTGTCAATCATGTTGTTTCTTCCTCGGTGGTTGCCGAGGGAAGAAACAACAATGACCTGGCTGAAGAAGATGGAGATGAACCCTTTGAAATATTCCAGGAAGAAGTGAAGAACTGAGGAGTACCACCGCTGGAGAAAAATGCCGTTCCATCCAAAAATATCATCCCAGCAACAAAAAATAAACATCATATATATATATATATATATATATATATATAGGCAGATAGATATAAATGGCCCCCCATTTCAGGTGTCATTTGTGCAACTTCAATGCAGAATGAACTAAAACAAAATACATAATAGTTTATAAAGGACGAATTTATAGTTGGGTGTTAAATTAAAAACACCTGTAATTTTTTTTATTCATTGCAAAGTTTGATTTGTTCATATCCCCGTTCCGGAAGAAAAATGACGTAACTGCAAAAATGTTAAAAATGCAAATAAGTCCATAGACTATATCCAGAAACACATCCCATATACAGGGGAACATGGACAAAACTGTAGTTTCACTCAGGACCACCTTTATTTTAAAATTTATCTTCGAGAACAACGAACACTTTTTAGAGAAACAATGATGTAATTGTACAAAGTGTTGAAATTAGGGTGATTCTAATCCCGGGTAAATGAAAGTAAAGTACATACTGTACATACTCTCAGTATTCCATTATTTTCTGTCAATTACATTCTTTTCAATTATACAACGCCATATTGTTTTTTACTCTCTTGTAAAATTGTTGTAAACATTTTTTTGCATTTACGTCACTGTTTTTCTGGAGCGGCTATATATAAACATAAATATTTGTGTTGTTTTCGCCAATTCCCTCCCACTCTTCTGAACTACTCGTTGCTCAATAGTCCAGCATGGCCCAATCCATCGACTGGATTTGCTATTGAAACATAACTGATTCAAATTCAGTTATTATTCATATCAGTGCTTACACAAATATCGTTTCAAAAATAGACAGAAGTATTAACATCTTGGTCATGATTTCAAGTCCACTGTCCGCCATAATGCATTATTTATTTATGTTTTTTTTTTTTTTTTTTTTGTATTTTAGGTTATGGAGATTCAAGTTTAACTGCACCATCAGAAGAAGGAGTGGTGGCCGATTCTAAAGCTGTATATAAGTGGATTAAATCCCACTCTAATAACTCCAAGATATTCTTCTGGGGCCATTCCCTAGGATCTGGGTAAAACAATTTATTTTGATTAGTGAAAATTAGTTTTAATCTATAGCCTGTTCAGATAAATTAATAGGTAATAATAGAACTAGGTTCAATTGTGCATGGATGAACTTTAGGGAGGGAAACTTCACATAAAACTCTATCAAAATTATATCTCTGAGCAGGGAAGGCTATGAGGGGTCTCGCTACGCTCGCTCAAGAAGGTATCAAAACTGTAGTCAATCCAACTCGGTCAAATTAATAGAATTATATTATTTGACCGAGTTAGATTGACTAGAATTTTTATACCTTCTTGAGCAAGCGTAGTGAGCGGAAACACATAGCATGTATGCCCAAACGTTGTCCTAGACATTCTTCTTATCCTCCTAGACATTCTTCTTAGCCTTCTTCTCCTATAGACGTGATGTTCGGTGGATATTAATCCGCAATCACACCGAAAAATGCCTTTAAGCGCTCTTCATATTTTGGACCCCTTTAAAGAAAAATTTGGCTAAATACCCATCTAAGTGGTCATCTTGTCTGCCATACTGCGGGATATTATCTCGAACTTCTCTCCAATCATAGTTTGAAGTTATACACTTTTCTATAAAATCAAACTATGATCATGATAGAACTTTCCTCAATTATTAGAAGGCGCGAACTAGAGCAAACAAATTATAAAGGCATTAGCTAATTATTAAGGGATTTCTTTTATGTAATACTTTTCCTGAGCGAAACATAAAATGTGAAGAATGTTCTATTATTTTTTAAAAAAATTCTGAATTAATAAGTGCTGGTATTTAAATAATTGATGGTAAATTTCAATTAGACTTCTTTATTAAGGACTTTTCCATATCTGCTTATGCGCAAGTTTGCAAATACCTTGTTTACACCAGCTTTTATAACCTCCCTAACAGCGAACTTTAGTGCTTAATAACTTATTTCCTGGTTGAGAGCAATTTTTTTTTTTTTTTTTTTTTTTTTTTAATGGATTCGTGTTTAGTGTATCCAAACATGTTATAGTGCAAAAATTTGAAAGTAATCGGTTCGAAGGACCCTAAACTTCAGCATTACCAAATCTTTTTATATTGAGAAAGGACTCTTTGGCATGGAGGTTCAGCCTTCTGAAGAATATAATTATAAAATGTTTAATTCTACATATGGCTTAAAACTGATTTTTACTGTCATTAACAAATTAATATTGACTAATGTTTAAAAATTAATTTTGAACTTAATAGGATTTCATCTCATCTATTGGACGAGCTAGAAAACGAAGGTCATCAAATATCAGGGCTTGTATTGGAAGCACCTTTCAACAACATGGTTGATGAAGTGCGATCGTACCCCATGACTAAGGTACTTAACTTATATTATTTGTTCCATATAGGTTATTTTGTTACTTCATCATGGCATATTTTCTGAGACCAAATCATTTTTGAAGTCTTCATAATTTATTTCAGTCAAAATCTCAACAGTATAATTTTGTACAATATATTTAACATGTCAGTCTTTGTAGCCATTTTAATGGAAGAAAAACAGGCTTTATTACTATTAAAAACTTCATAATTAGTATGATTATTTATCATATTTCTCAATATTATTCAATATTATATTATTTATCATATTATTTATTATACCTAATAAAGTTTTAAATTCAGTTATTCAGGTACCTTCCATGGTTCGACTACTTCTTTACGGAGCCCATGTACGAAAATGGCTTTAAATTTGAATCGGATAAGCACTTAACTCGTGTGAAAGCACCAATACTCATTCTTCATGCTGAGGACGATCTAGTCATTCCTATTAGCCTTGGCTACAAGGTACGTTTCTTCTTTTATTAAAATTTGTATGTATATATACGTTTTATGATTTTTGTTTTACTTTGGCTGCGTAGATCATTAGCACATTAATGTGTTATTAGTTTTAATCCTTTTTTAGAAGTTTGTCCTGCCTCTTTTTAGTGAGGAATAAACCTTATTGGTGCGAAATCTGGAAGTGGACGAGAAATTACAACATTTCATAATCCGTAGCGAAATCTGTTCATTAAAATTTATTTATTTGTTTAAATTTTAATGTCCGCTTATAAATAATACAGATTTTTTGGGACAGATTATCTACAGGACCATCCTTTTCTAGCCAGATTTCGAGGTTTTCCCCACACTGTGTTAAGTGAGGTTCTCCCCTGCTGTGCTAAGCGGATATCCTACACCTACCTTCCTCACTGTGCTAAGTGAGATATCCTCGCCCACTGTGTTAAGCGGCCTTCTTCCTCTCACCTTTCTTGTCTTCCTCTTTCCTTCACCCCTGTGTTAAGCGGAACAGTAACCCTATTCACACTCGCTGTGATAAGTGAGGTGAATCCTAATACAAGAACACGCACTCTATCGCGACCTTCTGATGATACTAAGCATATGCACGCAACTAACTAAACTTACTTACACAAACAACCAATGCGATATACATATCTATATAAATTAGTCGGTTTGCGCTCTACTGTCTACAAAAATTGTCTGATTCTGTTGAAATTTGGCAAAAAAAAATATTTTGTCTAAAATAAAACAAAAATGAGTTTTGTTAACCAGCAGAAGTTTTCTGGAACAAAGTATTTTTGGAGCAAAGAAGTACAGCACTTATGGTTTTGTGTTATAAATCTTCCAGTTACACTTTTTATATGTATTTTAATGTATCTTTGAATCACATAAATGCACTTTTAAGGTTTTAAGTTTATCTGTTTTTGAGAAAACTGACAAAAATAGAATTATGGGGTAGAATTCTCCAAAAAAAAATATTGAGTGTGACAAGTTTTTACAATTTGACGTTCATCCAAACTAAAATTTATAAACTTTGGTTATTATTATTTTTGTGTGTGTTTAACAGCATATCAACTATTTGGCTATTAACCCCAGGCTATCTACAGGTTGCCACCCTTATATAATACCAAAAGCACGTGTCGGTCACCCATTCCCCCTGGCCATGCCCAATGTGGCTTAACTTCGGTGATCTACGGGAACCGGTGCATTCAACATGACTATGGAACTTAGGTTATTATTGGAGTTTTAGATTATTACACAAAAAAAAAAAAAAAACTAGTATCAACATGCATGGGGAGTTTCAGACATTTCATATATTATTTTTGCATAATTAGAAAACATTTATGTTTTGATTTCAGCTTTATAAAACTGTGAGTTCAGCACGGATGGATCGAAGTCCAACAAAATTTATCAAGTTCGACAAGAAACTACACTTTGGACATAAATTTATCTACAGGGATTCAGAGCTTGACAAAAAAATTATGTAAGCTTCAATTTAAATTTATTAAAATGATTTTCATTTATTTGAGGCCCAATGGCCTTGAGTGTTAACCCTTTTGTTGCTCTGAATACGATTTAACTTGTGTTTGACTAGCAGAGCCCCACAAGCTCCACACGAGATAACTCGTGTTCCACTGTCTGTACCCCTGACGCTCCACACGAGTTAACTCATAGTCCCATCAACCCCATGTGTTGCTTCTCCGGCCTAGTGCTATTTTCTTGTATGTAATCAGTGGGACCAAGCGAAAATAAGAAGCATTCTCTGCTTCATTAAATCAACATCAGAGATGAATGCCTCATAATGCCTGTGAATGAGTCATAATGAAATAATGCATTACATTTTCTGGTCAGTTTTAGAATCTGCAATGACCATTAATTTTCTGTAAAGATCAAATAACCGGGGCTTTATATCTCAATTATCTTGTTATTGCTATTCGTGCTGATTTTATTATTATTGAATAGTTTCTCCCGGTTCCTTAAATATATAATTTTCGATTTAATCAAATCTTCTTTGCATAATAATTAAAATGATGCATTGTGCAAGTATATTATTATCTATAATAATGATCTGTAAGTCCTATAATTCCCATTGTTATGGATAATTATTGGAGGTTGAAGCTGATGTGTCTTGCCGTATATAGACCTGGGCATAATTTATTTGAAATAATATTTTCGGAATAAATCATGAAATAACCTTAACAGATTATTTCAGAAATAATTTATTTTATAATTTTTTAAAATATTATTTTGGAAATAATTCTTTCAAGGATTAAATTATTTCATGATTAATGATATATTTATTCCCGAAATGATTATTTGATGGAATAATATATTCTGATATCTTAATTTATACAAAAAAATCCTCTAAATGAAAAAAAAAAAAAAAAAAAAAAAATTGTGGTGCTAACGTGTTAAATCAGTCTTCAATTTTTTTTTTTTTTTTTTGGGAGGGTTCGATTCCCAAAGGGAGGAATTTTCTCATATAACGGCTCGTTGAGAAAATTCCACCTTGGATGTTGGCGATAAGGCTTAAAAAAAAAAAAAAAAATTGAAGACTGATTTAACACGTTAGCACCGGTTTTTTTTTTTTTTTTTTTTTCTATGACCCATCGACATCAGGGCCATTATCGCCAACATCCAAACTGCAGCGAGGAATTTTCTCAACGAGCCGTTAGATGAGAAAATTCCTGCCGGCGGGAATCGAATCCACCATCTCCTGCTTGAGAATCTAAAGCTTTAACCACTAGACCATGCGGGGAGACCCCAATAATAATGTTAAAAGGATTATCTCCTTAACTCGTGTTTTGATGGTAGTATTAACCATTCGCATTATTCTCATCTATTACAAACGTTATTTCATGATGAAGTTATTTCGGGAATAATTATTTTGCATCTGAGTGAAATAATTTATTTCATGAATAAAAAATACTGAAATATCATTTATCAAATAGTTATTTCAGAAATAAAGCTTTTAGAATTATGTTGATTTATTTCAAAGAATGATCAAATTTTCAAATAATTATTCAAGGAAAAAATACATCTAGTTATTTGATGAATATTGTTTTATTTAACGATGAAATAACATTTAAAGAATTTCAGGAAATAATTATTTCAGGAATAACCATTTTATTTATTTAAGGAATAAATTATTCCAGTATTGCCCAGGTCTAGCCGCATATTTGGAGGATCGTACATAGATTTGTCTCTCTAACTCTATTGTTGCTGTTTATATCTTTCAGTCACAATTTAGATCTTGTTTAGTGCACTCCTTATAATATTATATACTATAAATTATATCAATCAAGCAATTATTATCGTAATTTCTTATCTAAGTGATTTTCTTTTCCATGATAGAAAATTTCTTTTAGTTTAGTATAGAAGTACCAATGTAAAGAAAATTTGATATTATAAGTTATATATAACAAGAGGATGCCGACAGAGGCAAAAAAGTCGAATGGTAGTGAGGTGGAGAAGAGGAGAGTGTACGGGGGGAGTTAGACAGATAAGCATCGAGCGTACTGGGCGCTGCAAGTCCCTTCATTTACCAGCAATGAAAGGGTTAAGGTTTGAAGGAATTGGCATAAGGCTTCAAATTCCAGCGTGGAATCGTCTAGAAAAATTAAGTCACTGGTGGTCTATATTTTCCTGCAGATTGTACAGTGTTTTAGTAAAAATAATTCTCTTTATATATATATATATATATATATATATATATATATATATATATATATATATATATATATATATATATATATATATATTCTAATACATATGTTTGTTGTCCTTTTTTCAGGCAATTTGTTCAAGAAAGTTTGTCATTTAAAGCATTTTGAAAGTGCGACATATTTCAAGGAGATTGTCATTAAAAATAATTACAATGCAAACTTTTTTAAGATGAAAAATGCTGAATAGTTAAACTGCTTTCATTCAACTGTCGAGGGGAGCATTGTGAGGATATGTCAAATGTGGATGTAGCAAGCAGTCTACACATATTCACTCAAATTATAGTGAATAAATCATGGTGCTGTGATTCCATATGCTCCAATATTTATCCTCAAGCAGCAGTGGTGTGAGGGTCTTTTTAAATAATTTTATTGTTTGAGTGTTTAGTTGAAGTCATCTGCGTAGCCTCTGTCCCATAATTTTTGAACAAATTAGTATTTTAAAAATTGAAAACAATAAAAAGTACAAGGCACAATCAGTCATTAGCTGTTAAGACAACTCACATTCAGAATAATTTTAATTTGGCATTCCCGGTAGCTCATGGCATTTTTAACTCAAGCAAAACAAGTAGTTGCCTAGTCTGTCGTAAAATGAGCTCGCCAAGGGATTAACATTGTCTTCTGATCTTTTTCCTTCAGGAATTAAAGCTAAATAATGCAAACGGTGAGCACAAAATATAATGTAGAATCTTTTAAAATCTACATTGGATACTTTAACAAAAATCTACACCTGAACCAAACCGTCCTTTCAGATCATCCGAACACCTAATGATTAGCACTTCAATTTTCCTATTTTTTGTTTGTTATTTTCTAAAAAAAATGTCATTAATTGCTTGATTTTATCTTATTATTTTCTACTCTGCCATTCAACAATATAATTATTATTATCATAGCCCTCAAAACCACTGCTTCGAAAATATGTATCAAATTAGTATTATTTTATTTATTTATTTTTTATTCAAACTCTTTTGTAATAATTCATTAGAATTCGTGTTTGTATTTATTGTAATTTATAATACCTAGTGCTTTCTTAACTATTGTTTTCTATTAATTTATGGTTTTTTAATAGTAATTTATATATATATATATATATATATATATATATATATATGAATAAAAGCAATGTATTATTTAACTTTTTTGTGATTGGCTACTGCTATTAATTTATTGTAGACTATAAATGCCTATTTAAATGTGAAAGCTGATTCATAACATTAGCGGCCTCAAAAGAAACAAATCTTTATAAACAAAATTAAGTCTAAAAAAATAATACACCAAGAGAATTGTGAGCCACCAATATTATCAACTTACAAACTTAAGTTTTGTATTTCAGTAATAATTGAAATGTTAGCTAATACGCCTTTTTGTCTTGCATTTAGTCGACTAACCCTGTGGAAAGAGACGAATTTCCACAGAAAATAAAGCATTTATTTGCCTGATTTAAATTTGATAGCATTTATTTCTACTGAAGAGTTCCTTGTTTTTTAAACTTTCCTCCATGACAATTTTAATATAATACTCGCATTGTTTATGGGATTCAGCTGATAGGCCTACCAAAAGAGTTTTAAAATAACAATATTGAGACCAACATTACTTTTTGTTGATTCGATTTCTAATAATATAACTAATTAAAATATTATAAAATGAAGTGAAAGTTGTTTTTCATTTGTTGCTTTGCAGTATAAGTTTTATTATTTTTAAATTCTTATTTTTGAGAGAAATTTTAGAGGCCTAGCGCTATCCAGGAATCCATTTATAAATCTGGTGGTGATTTGCTTGGGAAAATGAAAACTCACAAATTTCATCCAAGGTGGTTATGAAAACTTATTGATATTGTTCCGTCAATATGAAGGACAATCACCTTTAAACAAATTTCATTAAGAAATAAACTAATTTAGTGATAAAGTATTATTCATATTAGCAATCCCATTCTTAAAATCCAAAATATACTTTAAACACTAAATAAATAATGCATGCATTCCTTACATAAAAAAATTAATTAAAACATTTTAATTTGTGATAAAAAATTCATTTTACCCATTGATTTTTTTTTTTTTTTTTTTTTTTATAGATATTTACAATTTTAGCCTTTCACAGCCTTGAGAAAAGTATCGCATTACTTTACTGCTTGGATGTTTTTGTCGTGTTATTGGACTTAAATGGATGTCTTGATTTTCAACATTCAATTGACATTTATTTGTCAGCTTTTAATATTCCTTCACGTTGGATTAAAAAAAAAATTGCCTCATTAAATCAATTGAATTATTTTTAATTTGAAATTATCCTAAGTTAGATGCGGTTTTGTGAAAAAGTTGCTCTGAAGTGAAAATATTAAGTACGCATTTCCCAGAAATCTCTCGACATATTTAATTGAAGAAATGAATAATTTTAACTACCTCATACCTACTTAATTGTCAACAGAATCGAAAAATGGATCAATTAAATTTGTAAATTGATATTGGGTTTCAGGTCTAAGTTGCTCTTTTATTTCGTATGTTAAGGAGTAATTTTTAGTCAATAAATATTATTGATACTAGCAAATGCATTTTATGTGAAAAAATAAATATTGAATTGTTTTTCTGTGGTATATTTGTGAAAATTTCTCTATAAATTATTAATAAATTGTTATTTTTTATTATAATTGTTGTTTTTTATATTGTGCTACTGTATTCTCTATTAAACTTTTTCGCTTCATGGTTTCATCTCATACTCCTTGGCACCAGCAGTGGGGGGTTCCCTGGGATTACAGCTGGCTTCTTCAGGTAGTATATATGCTTGTGTGGTAGCTGAAGGCAAAATGGCCTTGAACTCGTAGACTTTTATACCCATCCTGCTGGCCCTAGTCCATAGAGGATCAAAGTTGTGACCACTGTTATATGTTTTTAGTCGGACAGCTGGCAACACAATTTTCATGAAGTGATTTATGCACCTTGAAATTTTGCTATAATGTACCTCTAACATATAAATATAATACACGTAAGTCTAGAGAAACATATGCTTTATTGTAACCATAATATTTTTCCCCAATAGAAGGTGGTAGGGGCTCAATCAGAAAAATTGAATAGAAACACACTGTAATTGAGTTTTTTTATTTATGGCGCACCGACTTCTAGGCCTTTAGCACCAGGCTCTCTACTGATGACCACCCTTCCTATCCATCCATGGTGCGGCGGGGAATTTTCTCAACATGCCCTGAAATGAGAAAAATCCCTGCTGCAGGCGGGACTCGAACCTCCATCTCCCGCATGAAAATCCAAGGGTTTAGCAACTTGATCATGGAGAGACCCTTTTATTTACTGGTGTTTCTGCTTGTAAAAAAAAATTCTTCATCAAATAGGAAAAGTGAAAACTGCTTTGCATCAAAGTGATGAAGCTGCTTTGATATAAATCCCTCTCCTAAGGACTGATAAGGCTTCCTGACGACAGAGTTGGGCATAATCATAATTACCATTACGATTATAATCACAGGCTTTCAAGATGTGATTACGATTATAATCACAGACCTTGGAGATATGATTACGATTACAATTGTAATTAAAAGAGTGATTACGATTGCACTTGTAATCACATCTTTGGTTATAATTACACTCGTAATTACCATAATTTTTCTGTAATTAAATCTGTAATCACATTTTTCTATAATTACTACTATGATAACACCCATTTCTGTGATTATGCCCGTATTTACTACTATTTTCTACGATTACAACTGTAATCACAATATTTTTTCTGTAATTACAACTCCAATCATTAACTTTCTGTGATTACAAACGTAATCACACCTTTTTCTCTAATTACGACTGAAAAGTCTCAAACACAATACACATCAGAGCAGGAGAATTGGATAAATATTCGCATCAAGATATGAGAGTCATAAATATGATGAGTTGAGATTTTTTCAGCCGTTTGTATGACAGTAATTACCAATAAGAATCTGGCAATGGTATCCTAAATTATAAAAAAAAAAAACACATTGGGATTACGTTCGTAATCACAGAAAAATAGTTGTAATTACAGGTTTAATCACAGAAACAGCTGCGATTGCAGTCATAATTACAGAAAAATGTTATGATTATGAGTGAAATTACAGAAAAATATTGTGATTACGAGTGAATTTATTACTAAAGATGTGATTACAAGAGTAATCGTAATCATTCTTGAAATTATGATTCTAATCGTAATCATATCTCCAGGGTCTGTGATTGTGATTGTAAATCACATCCCGAGAGCCTTTGATTATAATTGTGATTATGCCCAACTCTGCTTGAGGACTATCACTTGATCATCGATTGATCAACATTGACACTCTTAAGCATACTTTCTAGAAGGTCTTCCTTTGGTCTGGTGGGTTGAATATCGGATTCTATCTTGGGCAGGTTCCATTTCCGCTTCTGTTATGTTGACTTTTTTCAGCAAAGCACTCCCTGAAAAAATGGATGGCTTCACCATGGATGTTTACAAAGGGGATCAAGCTGTAGTTAGCCTGCTCCGTATGGCCTACTATAGACCATTCAGTTAAATGGAGCAGTTCCAATCCTGCTTGAGCACAATTCTGAGGGAAATACTCCCGTCGGTACAGCCATTTGCATTCCCATTACAATGAACAAGCCGCTCAATAAAAAAAAAACAAAAACAACTCAATAAAAACTGATTATGTCTTGTTTAGGATGAGGGAAGGCTTTGAAGAGGTCAGGCAATAGAGATAGTGTTTACCATTTAACAATACTTATCCAAAGCTAAGGCTAAAAACAATTTAAGCTATAGCCTGTGCAAATAGATGATTTAGTTCGAGAGAAAAGGGCGTGACCTATATTCCCTGTTCAAGAAATTGGCAGCAAAAATTCTCTCTGCTATAACCTTATGATCACCAGGAGGCTCAAAAAGGTTTTTAGTCTTAGCTTTGGCTAAGTATTGATAAATATTAGACACTACTTCCTTTGTCTGACCTCTCAAAGCCTTCCCTCGCCTTAAACGAGACATAATCAGTTTTTATAATGTTTCACATAACGTGTTGTTCCTTAAAATGGGAGTTTGCAAATGGTGGATCTGTTAAGAATATTTCTCTCAAAATTTCACGCATGCGGAATTGAACTTTTCCATCTATCTAAACAGGCTATAGATGCAGATTTGCTCTAAAAAAACATAAAAATTTTAGAATAATGTTACAAAAATACTTATTATTAGAATGTCTGTTTATTGTGTACTGTTCCTTATCATAAGCCACACACAAATCCATCATTTATAAGAGGCATATCTTTCTAGCCTAAGTTTCAATTAATTTTTTACTCTTCATGTCTGCTTTCCTGTTGGCAGCATTTAAGATTTGTTCAATGTTGTCGAGGGATTTAAGAAAGTTGTCATCAGAAAAATTCATTTGAGCTGCTTCACGATCTTCCAGAATCAGGTTAGTTATAGAAACGTCTGGTAACTCATATTGGATCTTATAATTCTCCTGATAGTAGGTTCTTGGAAATTTAGTGGTGATGTATTCAAAAATCTGAAATAAATTAATGTTTTTAATTTTCAAGCTGGTTATTTTCTTGTTCCTGAGGAATGTTTTTAACTTACCAATAAAATAAATGTATTTGTTATAAACATCTAACTTGATTATTTAAACATATATTTTGGTTCTGGAGTAAAACCCCAGTCCCTAATGGACTGATTTTGCTTATTTTCCCCAAAAATGTTTCTTATTAGTTGTACACAATATCCACCACTTTTAATGTGTTTAATAGGTTAAGCCCAACTTTTTAAAACCTAATGTGCAAGTTTTTGGTATGTATGTAAATTTTTTTGAGTAATTAATACATATTTTTCAAAACTCGTTTTGCAAGTTTTTATTATAATACGACTAAACAAGCCAATCCTGCTCTTCCATACTGAGTCTTGACCAGTCCTGCTGTACCAAATGAATTCTTCTCCGTGCCCTGCTGTTCCAAAAGAGTTCATGTCCATGATGTTGTTCATAACTAAGAATGAATTATATAAAAAGAAAAAAAGAAAGAAAAAAAAAATCTTAATAACAGATCCGTGGTATTGTTTTAATAATTTAAAAAAAACAAAAAAAAAACATGAAGATATTCCGAAAATTCTAAGTTTAAAACGTTTTTCTTGATTTCTCAAAAATGTTTCAAAGTGGACATCAGTCACTTTGGAACTGAGTGACTCATATGAATGTAAACCAGTGGAATGTGGTAATTATGAATAATAAAACAAATTGCCCCCACCCCCTCCTTGGACTATTGGTCAACGCCTTAGATTCTCATGCCGGAGACATGAGTCCCTCTGGAGGCAGGAATTTTTCTCAACACATGGCATGTTGAGAAGGTTCCTTGCGATTCCAAGGATGCCGGCACTAATGGCCCAGCTGTGTGTGCGCCGTAAAAAAAAAATGAATAAATACATTTTAAAAAAATAGTAAAGTAATTAGTTTATTAGGTATAAAAAGTCAGTCCTTGGGGACCTGTCCTAGAGGGCGAACAGACCAATATATAAATAAATTAAAAAAAAAAATCAGTCCTGTAACAGGTCATGAGGGCCCTGAGGGACAAATACTATAGAGATATCTGAATCATGAGCATACGGCCGTCAAGGAAGATAGTGTGGTCAGTACTATGATCCGGCAGCCTGATTTTCCCCTTGCTGCTTTGACTGCTAGGGTCATTAGCACCAAGGTACCCATTAATAAATTAATTAAAGGCTGTTTTGGCCTAAGGACGGTCAGGGAGGCTGAATCCAACCCATGAATGAAGACACTAGAAGATAAAAATCTTTAGTGCTTGTTCGGGATTTGAACTCAGGTCCTCCAGGGTATTAGTCCAGTGCTCTACAACTGAGCTAACGTCGCTCCTATATAAATAAATATATAGTACATTATTGTGATATCATCAGGCATAAAAAAAAGATAAATAATACAAAGAAAACCTAAATTACTGGGGGAGGGAAATACAAGGTTGTTTCATAAATCAATAATATATTTCCCATACAATTCAATATAAATAAAACATTTGGTACAATAATATAAAGATTCACTATTTTGTGAAAATATATAATCTGAGAACAACAATTGTTTCTTGTGTGTGTGTGTGTGTTTTTTTTTTTATACAGCATGTGTAAGGTCTTGGCAACATTGAACGAGACTACAATTTTTAGCGCCAACTCTAACATTCTGTTAAGATGTCGTCTCGAGTGAAGAATCTTGAGGGCGTGTACTTCTTAAAAGAGAAGGCATAATAGTGATATCTTGGCGTGTATGTGTCCGGCAATTTTATATGAATATTGTATGGGTGCCGAGTTTTTTTGTAAAATTGAATGTTATTCTAATCAATAGTAGATCCGGAAAAGTTTTGTCTCACTTTGAAATAGATGATGTCTATTAGACCGTTTCATCGGAAAAAAAAAACACGGCCGAATTTTACTGAGAACAGGATGCGAGCATTCCGCTGAATAAGAAGAAACAGCGAAATCATACTGCATAGAAAAGGTAAGATTTGTTGAATTATCTGAATGCATATATTTGGCCTATATAGTCAGTTTTTGTTGTCAATACATAAGTACTATTTTGTCCATTATATATAAAGTTCTTTAGTTTTCATATTGCTTTGAACCAACCCTGAGATAGAGTCAAAATAATTAATAAGTATATATTTCTAAATACAACTATTTAGAGTATTACGGTTTTCCCGCCTAAACGCAATGGGCGTATATAAAAAATTATTTTTGGGAGGGGGCATTTTGGGAGTATGGAATACTAACAATCTTGAACTTGGATGTAATAGCCAACTAAAATGCTATTACAACCCAAAAAACTTTTTTTCTGAACTAAGTGATCTTACTTAATTTATTTTTAATGATTTTGTTGACATTTTTACCGATTAAATCGGAATTTCGGGGGGGGGGCTGCAGCCCCTCCTTATATACGCCCATGCTAGACGTGGAAACGTTCTTTCTTTATTATTATAAATTAAAAGGATATTACAATTTTATAAAGATGGCCGTGAGTGTTAAGGCGTGAGCATTTAACACTCCGTGTCAAGGGTCATGGGTTCAATTCCCAGTATGGGGCGGTGGCTTTTCTTTAGAAATAAAGAAAAGGCACCAGCCCAATCCTGGCTAGAAAGGGTGGTAACCTATAGATAACCAGTCCTAAAATTCTTAGTTAATAATAATGGTCGTTAAAATTTAAATAAATAAACTGATATATATATATATATATATATATATATATATATATATATATATATATATATATATATATAGTAGTTCCTCTCTATTATGAACAAGAACAATAAAATCATGCAACTTCATTTTATTAATCCAACACCTCTAATTATTAGAACTATTCTCAATTATTAGATGGCGCGAATTAGAGCGCAGGAATTATAAAGGCATGATCTAATTATGAAGGGATTTCTGTTATATAATATTTGTCAACAGCGAAACAAAAAATTTAAAGAAAGGTTCGTTATTTAAAAAAATATTTTCTGAATAAATAACTGGAGATAAATTTAAATAATTGATGGTAAATTTCAATTAGACTTATTTTTTATGGACTTTTTCCATACCCGCGCATGCGCCTGTTGACAAATATAGTTGTTTACATTAGCTTTCATAACCAGCATAACAGCAAACTTTAGGGCTTAATAACTTCTTTCCTAGTTGAGAGCGATTTTTTTTTTAACTGATTCGTGTTTAGTACATCAAAATACGTTATAGTGCAAAGTTTTTAAAATAATCGGTGCCCAGGATCCTCGTCACATTTACCAAAATAACTTATTTCCCATATTAAATTTCAAAGAGAGCATCCATAAAACTAGGTGTTTTAACCTGTTTCATCTCATTTCTAATTTGTCTTAATAACGAGGCGTTTTCACACAGCTTTTCTTCGAATCTGGCGAATGTACAACCTTCTTGGGCTACTCGTTTAAATTTGTTCAGCCTGGACATTTTATGGAGCCTATTTTTGATATTCTTTTTGTGATTTTCGAGTGCCCTTTCCATATAATCCAATCTGGAATGCAAATTTTTCAAACCTATAAAAACAAAATGTGGATTAGAAATATTTGCAGACCTCATATTTTCTTTAAGTCTACAAGTCTTTCATAACTAATGTGGTCATCATAAGATTGAACATATTTGTTTTGTTGATTTTAAAATATTAGAATAGAACAAAGCCAAGACTTTTGAAACTTCAAGCCTGCTTTTCTCGGAGGAGGTTTGCTTCTTCATTCAAGTACATTGATAGAGATTCCATCTAATTAAAAAATATTATATAATGAGAATAATTTTTCTTACGTTGGCACTGTTTCTTCAGATTTGTACACAATCCATAGGTAGTATAAAATATTAAAATTATTGAAAGAAGTGATCCGATTGCCAATTTTTTTCTAAACAACTCATAAAAAACATCAAGAGCAGTCAGATCTAAAATAAAAACAATTTTAACACCATTAGTTGTAAAGAAAGGTTTTCTTCGTTTCCTCTTGAAACATTTTTAAGGAGAGCAAGCTTTCATAGTTTTCTACAGTTCCAGTTCTCAAATTAGTTGGACTTTAAATAGTCATGAATCTATATATAAAAAATAAAAGTTTTGTTGTTAAAATAAAAATAGAATCAACCCAATTCTATTATGATATTTGGGTGCAGCCGACAAAACCCCCCTCCCTTTAATAAGCCCATGATATTTTTATGTGTTTCTCAATCATTTAAGTTAGTTAAAATTTTATATTTTTCATTTTTTCCTAATGAGAGTAAGGCGGCACCTACATTTGCCCCGATCCGATCCGATAGCCACCGACTGTCCGAAGAATAACAAACATGCATCTCAATGGAGGTGCCAACATTGGTCCCGATCCGATCCGACGTCCACCGATTCTCGGCCGATTCAAACTTGTTTGTTTCTAGACCGATTTCGGACCGACGGCACAAAATGGCGCCAAACAACACATTGTGTTTCAAAAAGGTCTTTAGCCTCTACATCTTAACCGATTTCAATGCATTTTTTTAAAAAAATGAAAGCTAATAAAATTTAGAACAACTTTGTCAATTCACGTTTTCGTTATTTGTTTCCCGCGGAAAGATGTCTATAACCATCCAATGTTTATAACCTTCTAATGCTTATAACCTTCTAGCTATCTTTCGTATAAATAATTTTATAATATGAATACTAATTCTTCTCTTATCGTTGTGTAACAGTTAAAAATTAACTGATACACTAAGATTTATTTTTTTCGGGACTGATGTACTTCCAGAAGATTGATTGGCCTCACAACTCTTCTCCTTCATGCCTCCAACATTCAACCTAATCGAAGGTTTCTATGCTAAGTAGGTGGTATTTCTTAAACTAATCACTCATTTTTACTTTACTGCGGGGTCATAACTGATGAGCTGTGACTAAATTGGGTCCGATCGGGTCGGGACCGATGCAGGCACTCACGTCGGCCGTTGTCGGTCAAACGAAATCGGATCGGATCGGGAGAAATACGGGTCCAATGTAGGTGCAGCCGAAGTAGCCAACGGCCGTAGCCACGTTGAATACTCAGGTTCCCGTTGATCACCGAAGTTAAGCAACGTCCGGCGTGGACAGTACCTGAATGGGTGACCGACCACGTGCTGTTGGTATTATAAAATGGTGGCAATATATAGATAGTCCGGCGCTAATAAACCAGATGTTAGAACGTCGTAAAAACATTTAAAAATGTTTTTTTTTTTTTTTTTTTTTTTTTTAATTGGAATTAAGGGTGCATTCACCCTTAATTCCAACTTCTTCCTTTACATTCAAGGAATAAAATATAATTTTTGAAACATTTACATATGTTTAATTTTGAGGTTAATATTTTAAAAATTCAGTAAAATGTTAGTAATGCACTGATTACTTTTGTATTAATAAAATAAGAAGGTTATTTCTAAAATGCTCACCTCTCTTGTAGGACTTATCTAGTACTTGTATCTGATTGCCATCGAAATCACGCTCCAGCATGTTTAATTGTTTATAATTTAATAATTAAGAAATAAAATTACGCCAGATAACCATGATTCTACAATTAGTCTTATGACTCATTACAGCAGACAACTGTTTCCGGCGCGAAGCTTTTAGTAAATACTTAAAAAATTATCATATGACATTTTAAATCCTTATTTGTAAAAAGAATAGGCTGACTCAGTAGAACTGCGCCATAGCAAAGATACAAAGAATTGTAACTTCCGAGTAATATTTCAGTTTTCAATAGCTATTTTGATAGAATCTCATTCAAAATCAATCTTCATTCATCCTTCATGTTAAAAATGTTTTTTTTTTGTTGTTTTTTTTTTATTCTTGCTTTGTTTACATTGTTTCAAAATAAAATCGTTTTTATTTAAGATTATAACTATAACAGTAATCACAAGTTTTAATGCAATTTAAATTAATTTATATTTGCGTTAACGAAGTAAAAAATACCCAATCATTTTACTGTTAAATAAATTTAATAAGCCCGGTGGCTGTGTGTGTTAAGGCGTGAGCACTTAGCACTCAGTGCTTGTCGATTCCCATTGGGGGTAGTGGAAAAAAGAAAAAGCATCAGCCCTATCCTGACTATAAAAGTCCGTCACGCAGGAGCTGCGTAACTAAGCACTTTCCTCAGAATTTGGGTAGTATTATGCTTTCCAGAATAATTTCTCTCTCTGTTCAGTGGTAGAAAGCGCTCCTTGCGGCGGCCTTGCGAACCTACGCTTGGCGGGCTATTCTATTGAAATATATTACAAAGTAAACCCCCCTTTCCGATAGACCGATTTAGATCATTTTTACAAAACGTCTTTCTCATGAGTTACCTACGACGTATACCGCGTTTCGTTACAATACTGCAGAAATTACGACCGGTATGAGTATATATGTAATTTGTGTCCGTTGTAAACCCCCCCTCCTAATAAACCGATTTTGTTTATTTTTACAACACATATTTACCTGTAGATTACCACTACGAATACCGAGTTTCGTCGAAATATAACAAAAATCACGGCTGGTAGTGGCGAATTGGTATTGTGGGTCCGGAGTAACCCCCCCCCCTCCTAATGAACCGATTTAGTTTATTTTTACATCTCACTTTTTTCTTTATATTACCAATACGAATACCAAGAGTCGTTGAAATATAACAAATATTACGGCTGGCATGGTCAAATTAGTGTCTTGGGTTCGGGGTAAACCCCCCCCCCCTTCCGGTGGACCGATTTTGGTGGTTAACGAACTCGTTCAATCGTTTGCTAATTGAATGCTATATACCAAGTTTCGTGAAGAAAAAAATAAAAACTCTGGCCGCTATCGTGTTAACAGACATATATATATATATATATATAAATTTTAACGGGGGTCATTTTCGGTGTCTACTAGGTAGGATCGATAAAAAATTCAAAAATTCCGTCATGAGTGCAATCTCAATAGCTACTTTCCTTCGGAGGAAAGTGCTAAAAGGGTGGTGACCTATGGATAACCCGTCCTAAAATTCGTTGTCAATAATAAATGTGCATATAACTATATAGATATAATAAAAATTTACCAGATCGCTGTCTTTACATGGAAGATATATGTGATAAATATTATTGGGGGATTTTATCAACGCAATAATACCCAAAACAATGATTGTTAGAATTTTTTTTTGTGCACGCTAATCTCAGAAACGGCTTATCCGATTTAGATGCCGGTTTCACTAATATATTGTGATAAGCTTCACTTTACATTTAGTGTTTGTTTCATGTCAATAGGTTCTTAAATAATAATAATAATAAAAAAAATGCTAATCTAAAGAATCACGTCGAACATTTGTTAAACTATCTAACCTGTTTGTTGGAGTGGCGGCAAACATCAAAGCGTTTGATTTAATATCATGGGCGTAAATAAGGGGGGGCTGCAGCCCCCCCCCCTGAAATTTTGATATGATCGGTAAAAATGTCATAAAACCCTTAAAAATAAATTAAATAAGATCATTTAGTTCATAAAACATATTCTATTTTGGGTGTAATAGCGTTTTAATTGGCTAAAACTCTTCCAAGATCTGAATTGTTAGTATTCCATACACCGGAAATGGTCTCAGCCCCCCCCCCGAAATTTTCCCAGCCCCCTCCGAAATTATTTTCTATATGCGCCCATGTTTTATATACTAACTACGCGGCCCGCGAACGCATTTGCACACTAAAGTTTGGCCCACAATATGTCAAAGGTTGCTCATACCAGGTATAAAGTGACACACACGAGGGAAATTTCAGTGAAGCATGTTGGCTGCAGTGTGCATCTAGAATGTAGGTGCTCACTACTCCCAATAAACTCCTAACACAATCAAAATTTAGATATCTTAGTTTCGATGAATATCAAAGGTCTGGAACAATTTTCACCTGAAACAATCGTTTCTGAATTCTCAAACTGAAAATAAGTTGGGAAACTAGTTGTATCAACTTTTCTCATTAACGGTTACAAATATCGCTTTAAAAATGTTTTCATTTATACACTATGTTAGAAAATATTACTGAAAACAAATTAAGGATAGTGAAGCCTGTAGTTAAAGATTGGCCTTCGTCGTACAGCTAATGTCGTCATGAAGAAGTAGTAGTAGCAAGACTACGTGTCGGCCACAGCTATGTGACTCACAAATACCTAATGACCAATATGGACAAACCTACATGTCGATCATGCAATACAGACCTCACAATCAAACGTATACTGACTGAGTGCTGTTTAAAATGTAACCTAGAAGTACCATCTGACATGCCAGAACTCCTTGGAGATGATAGTCGCCACATTGACACAATACTGAAACATTTAAAGGAGATAAACATGTACAATAAAATCTAACATCACAATAGATACCAAGCCAAATTTTTAATTAAAAAGATTGGTATACTTTTGATGAGGATTTATAAAACATTCATTTAACTAGAAAAATGAGCTAATGCCCAATTTCACATCACCCTCTACCAATTGCTTGTGAAGAAAATGCAAATTGCCAAAAAAGCATTGCATAATAGTAATAATAATAATAATAATAACAGTATGAATTTTAATTTATTATTACTACTCCGTATAATTTTTCCAATTTCCCTGCATATATCGCATGTATATAAGGGGAGGGGAGGGGCTGAGGGGGCTGCAGCCCCCCCCCCCCCCGAAATTATGAGTTGATCGGTGTGTTGATAAAAAATATTTTATTTTAAGTGTAATAGCGTTTTAGTTGTTTAGAACTATTCCAAGTTCTAAATTGTTAGTATTCCATACCCCGGAAATGGTCTCAGCCCCCCTCCCAAAATTTTCCCAGCCCCTCCCGAAATTATTTTTTATATACGCCCATGATATATAGTTAGGTTCCTGAAGGGGCAGCTAAAGGGCGTGAAACGTGTAAAGCTTGTTTACATATATGGACTGGCCTGTCAATTCTATTTCCTTACTTAAATGATTGATCTGAGGACGTAGGAGCACAATAAGATATTCAAAAAGTAGATACATACAGATTTTTATTAATATTTTATACAGGGTTTTGAAGATGAAATGTTTAATATTTACATATTTTGTCAAAATAAATATCTAATTTAGCAACATCAATGGAAAATAATACTTTACAACAATAATAAAATTCAGTAACACATATAAATACTTATCACAATGAATTTTAATTTATTGATTGTTATTCACATGAATGGCATCTCTCTACATTCTAAAGGAATCACTAGATATTTTAATTATTAGCAATAGTACTATATATCAACCTTTTTAATGTATTTGTTTTCAAGTGGAATACTAATAGATATATTGATAAAGACTAAATAATACAGTTGTTAACATTTAGTTACGATATATGAAAATTATTTACTTCAATATTAAATATTCAATGTTAAAATTTAGTTTCCTAATGGACTAGTAGACAGCATATCAGGGTTTTAACTATTATATAAAAAATACACATTTATATTAAAACATTTTGATAACTTCTGTACATCTTAGAACCATTCTGTTGACTAATGCCATAAATTTGGCTAAGCTCAAGCCCTTAACACTCGAATTATTAATTAATAATAATTGGATAAATTATTAAAGCGCTTTACTATTCAAAAGCTTTAAAATATTGGAAGCATTTAAAACATCTACTTTACGTTTTTCAATAGGAGATATTACAAATGTATGCAATACTGAATGGATTTACAGTGCTTTTGAAGTTCATTTTTGAATTTCGCGACTAGACTTATCTAAGGACCTGCCTGCAGGTAGATGTCATCGTTGTGCCCTCGACCTGCGAGAACTCGCCACTAAATCTAACTAACCTACTCACTTCCTTGTGGACCCACAAACTTATTTAAGTTACTGGGAAGAGTTAATAGTTATTAAAAAATAACACAATTTATATATATAATTTTTAAAATTCTACTTACTTAGTGTACATACTTATATAAATGCAAGGTGACAGATCATCACAGATTTCCCTCAAACAGATAACATCCTGATTTGTCCAGGGAAGATTCAACACTTTCCACAGGGCTTCCGAATTGTAAGCATTTCTTAAAATATTTTATTTATAGATACACATTTATGTACTAATTTTTACACACATAACTACTATTAGAAAAAAAAAATCAGTGGTTCAGGGAAAGACATAGGTCATATACCTCTTTAAAACTACAATTTTACATACATCTATGTCAGGTATTGATTAATTCTTTAATGTGGATCAATTGCTCATCGAAATGAGCCTACTCAGGTAATAAATATTTTTTTTGGTCTGTAAAATGAAATTACAGAAGTAAATTGAGTCGAGGTGCCTACCGGTAGGTAGCGCACGTGCCTGGGCTCAGGTTGGCACTTGCGCCGAGTAGTACAGCTCGACTCAATTTACCTCTTTCAATTAGCAAATTAAACCACTTTCTGCTCTTTAAATTAATTAGTATACAAATTCTTTCAGTCACTTATTTTATTTAAATGTCCTTCATATAAGTCTTAGCGTTTTTATGTCTTTGTTTTGTTTTTTTTAAAACCATCGCTATCCTTGCTGGTTGTCGAAAATATCACAAATTACGGCAGACCAGCAGCATTTTGTTTTTCAAATTGTAAAATGACACTGTCCTCTTGTCTAATAAAAGATTTTGTGCATTCTCACTTCTATTAAATTAAAAATTAATTTTTTCTGGAACAAAATTTTCATAACTGCGTGGATTGTAATAATAAAAAAAAAATCAATTGGAACTAAATAACCCACATTATTTATTCGCTGCAGTCTAAGCAAATTCATTTTATGAAGCTCTTGGCACTCGGTTTGTTTGGATCAATTTTAAAATTTGCTGAATACTTCCATCCATATTTCTAATATTTTGTCTCTTAGTATAAAACAACTACACATACACTGATGGACACTTATATTTCAATGTTTTTAAAAAAATATACATTAAAAAATACACAAGAGGTCTGGGATTGAATCAGGGTGGTAAGTAGGTACGTAAGATGTTGGAAAGAATTATTAAGAACTTATATACAGATTTAAGATTTTCTACAGAAATGTTAAGCAAGAGATTAGATAAAGTAAGTAAAAAAAGAAGAAGACGATAGACTTCAACAAATAGAAGCTAATAAACTAAGAAATGAACTCTAGAAGTGGTTGCCAAATATTAGCCAAGATTGAGAGAAGTGCATTATACAAATTGAGGTGCAGGATAGCGATGGGTCAAGGCTCAGTGAAAATGTCTCACACCCAAATGTCTTGTCCTCCTTTGAACGGAGTTTCGCTTGCCGCAGAGGATCCTCTTGAAGGCGTGCCTGAACTCGGGACTGAAGATTGTGTAGATGATAGGGTTGAGAGTAGAGTTGAAGTAGCCGAGCCAGAGGAAGAAAGCGAACAAGTAGTCGCTCAAGACGCAGACGTTGTACATGTTGCAGACTGGTAGGAGGATCGCCATGATGAAGAACGGAAGCCAGCAGATCACGAATGCTCCTGTGATGATGGCTAGTGTTTTTGCAGCCTTCCTTTCCCGTTTAGAGTCCGCTGCCTCTTTTGACTTCCTCACCTAATAAAATAAACGTCTTATTTAATGAATGATCAGTCAAATTATTATTTTTTTTTTACATGGATATGTCTTAGCTATGGCCTAGTGTGACGCTAAAACTGTTAACACTTCGGCTATGTCCAGACGATCATGGGCGTATACAAGGGGGGGGGCTGAGGGGGCTACAGCCCCCCCTAAACATGGGTGAAAATGTGTCATAAAAATCTTAAAAATAAATTAAATAAGATCACTTAGTTACGAAAAAATAATTTATTTTGGATGTATTAGTGTTTTAATGGCTAACTATTCCAAGTTCTAGATTGTTGGAATTCCATATCCCCGAATTTCTCTTAGCCCCACCCCCAAATTCTCCCAGCCCCACCGGAATTATTTTCTATATACATCCATGCGGATGATGGTACACATGGTTCTGTACTATCAAAACCGTCCAATTTTCATAGGTTAATGATACTTTCCAATGAGAATGAATAGAAGTGTTCAATAATACTCCATCTTTATATTTGATAATAAATATTTATGATTTTTAAATGTTGATTAATAGTGTCTATATGTGGGCTACCTTTAGTTAGTATCTCTCGCATGTCGTGTGGTAAGTCTAAGTAGTTCCGTTCTCTGCAGTCTGTCAGTATGTGTTTTACTATCAGCGTCACATTGCCGATTCTGCAAAGTGGTTCATCTTGGCGAGTCATTATATTCGAATTAGTCACCTGTGAATGACCTATTCTGAGCCTGGTAACTCGAGGCTCGACAAATTATTTTTTACTTACTTTATAGATGTACTATGATTTTTTTTTAAAATTTATATATATATATATATATATATATATATATATATATATATATATATATATATATATATATATATATATTTCCTCTACCTTTATACAGAGTGTATTGCAAGTAGATGACAATAATCAAGGCGGTAAGACTAGACAAAAAATGTAGTTAAATGCTACCAACCACACGTTTCTATCTGCTTTTGTTTTAGCCATATGCTGTTCTAAAGGTTATTTAGAAAAAACTGTGTTGTTTTTTGTTTTTTTTTAGGAAACCCCCAAATTTTCTCTGCTACAAAGTATTTTTGTAACGTTCAAAAATAGTATTTTTTAAAATCAGCATTAAATTTGATTCAAGGGTAATGCACTTTCAATTTCTATTCATCCTCAGTCCTCTTTTCTACTTTGTTTCCAAACTTCTTGTCTGTGCATACCCCTAGTTCCATTAGTGAAGAAATAGAAGCAGTTACTGGTCTTTTGTGAAAAATATAAAATGATTTTAGGCGACACATAAGGAAACTGACAGTATCCTAAGTGAAATTTACTGCATCCTCTTTCTCAACATTTGCTCTACGAAAACTCTATTTCCAATAAGTTTCTCATTTTCTGATCTTTTATAAAATATTCATGCACTGTTACAAAAAACATAAAAAATATAAAAAATAAAACGTAAGATAAACAAAGACAATAACCCTTTAAAAAGAACAAAATTAACTCTTTTGAGGTTTTAAGTACTTATTTCTCTGACTGACATCGCAATATATTGAAAATTTCTTTAGAATAGTTTTTTAGAGAATTTAGAAAGCTTTTGAATGGTCACCTTCCACTTACCACGATTTCTCAACCATTTTCAAGATATTATGGAAAATATATGAAGATGTCAAAACTTTTCATGTTTGTTAATAAAATATTTTTTTCTAATACTTCCTTAACCCCCAACATAACCAAAATTTTAACATCTTAGTTTCTATGAATTTTAAACAAGTAATCTCATGATTATATGTATCAAAACCGAAAATTAGTTACAAAAAGTGGTATTTCCAATTTTCCTGAAAATAGTTGCAGGTATCGCCTTAACAAAGTTTTCATTCATTTCATACGTTAGAGAACCTATAAGGTGTGTCTGGAAACCTACAAACCAAAAGCCCTAAGCCTAACAATTTTTTTCAAACGAATTTTGCTTATAACACTGTGTTCTGGTAGACGGATTCTACTGTTCTTTTTGTGATTTATGGGTTCTAAAACATGAAATTTTCTGGTCAGTACCTCTGGTTTACATCATGAGGTCAACCTCATAAGTGGGCTTCCGCACTATGGAAGGAGGGAGGACTTGTGCTAAAAGAAAAGGTCCCTCCTTTGGCAAAAAAAGATTGGTTACCTGTAGTTAATACGCCCTAAAAATTATTTATGAAGGGAGGTTAAAATATAAATAAATATATAAAATAAAATCAATTCTTAAGAAATTTGGCTTAATGTAATCATATTTCTGAGGATTGTGCTTAGTCATGCAGCCCCTGCCTGATGGACTTTTTTCTTATAACCATGATAATGAGGCTAGAAAATCAAACTGAAACGGAAATAAGAACTGTGTTTATTATATTTTTTTAATTGTAGTTTGATTACTGTTATGACCAAACCCTGACTATCTTCAACTTGATTAACATAATATTAATTATTATCAACCATTATTTTGTTACATGAATAATTACGTCCAATGAGCTAGAATTTAAAACCAATTTTTCAACAAAACTCATTACCTTTGGTGGCGGCTGCGGGGTAGAAGGCTGGTAGGCCGAGGAGACCATGTCGACCGTTGGCGGGTCTGCTTCCAGTCCGTTCCCATAGGAGCCCTTCTCAGGAGAAGTGTTAGTAGAACTTACATTCGTGAAGGCTGTCGTTGTTGTAGTAGTTGTCGCTTCTGATATTGTTGGTAGTGGTCTACCAATGACTCCTACGACCGCTGCTGCTATACCTCCATTACCTCCTGTTGCTCCAGCAGCACATAAACCTGAAAAAATGATCATTATTCAGGCTTTTTGATAATCATAAAAAAAAAAAACACATAATTAGTAGAGATACGTTATATTAGTCAGTAAATAAGTTTACTCGCATTAAAATCATACATGGGATTCACTGACTGACCAGTAAGATATCGAACTTTTAGACACTCACCTTCACTTGACTAATGTATTAATCAGTCTGTCATCACCGGACTGCCCGGAAATGATTTAAAAAATTTCATGTTGGAGAAATCAGCAATTATGTTGAACCCCATTTAGGACGTCCAGTTAACTTCAATAACAGCGAATTCAAAAATATTATGTCCAATACTAGTGAACAGAGCGCTTACACCTTTGAGAGTAGTTGTTGCGTTAAATTTGCAAAAAATTTCACAGAATATCTATATATATATATATATACTGTGGCTCACAGTCAAAACGATGCAAGGTATTTAAAAAAAAATATATTTAATATGAACCGGCAATTTATACTGAAAAATCTTTGTATACAAAAATACAGTAGGATCATCAGGCTAGAATGTATAATAGTTTGAGAATGTAATTAATTTGAGATCAAATCATAAAATTAAACAAAAACTTTATACATTAATATACATTTCTAAGGTCACAGTGAAAATGATGCAAAATGGTAAACTTCCAAAAATTCAAAAATGTTTTAAATTTTAGTACTTTTTAGGTAATCCTTTATTATTTATTATCACATTCAAACAATTGGGCATGAGTTGGACAAGCTTTTCTGTGCAAGATGGACTTATCTTCTCCCATTCTTCTAGAAGAGTCTTTTTGAGATATTCTTGGTTTGATATATTATGTTTCCTAACTTCTGTTTCTAATTAACTCCATAAATTCTCTATGTGGTTGAGATCTGGTGGTCGGAGGGGTGCTTTTATAGTTTTGGAGCAATTATATGAACCCATTCTCTTGCGAGATAAGAAGAGTGCTTGGGATCGTTATGTCTATAAAAAACAAAATAATTTATTATTCCGAACTTGGTTGCAATATTTTCTTCAGGATTCATGTTTCTCCATTGTTTCCCCAATAAAATGATGATATCCTACCACCGAAGCAGCCATACTCCCCCAAACCATAACATGATCACCTCAATGTTTGGTATTCAGGCGAAGATTATTCCCATGGAGCTCTTCCTTTGCCTTTATCCAGTCGAAACTGGTTCTATCAGAGCCAAACAAAGTAAATTTTAACTTATCCTAAAACAAAACAGTTCTCCAGAAGTCCATCTCTTCTTTAAATAATTCTTGGGGAAAATAATTTGCTTTAAATAAATCTTTTTATATTTTTTGTTGATGTAAAAATTTTGCCTTGCAACTCTACCATTGTATTGCATTTTTCTTAAGACTCTTTGAATGGTTTCAGCACACACCAACTTATATAAATGTTTTTTAACTAACGTAGCCAACTTTGCAGCACTTAATTTTAAATTATTTTTTATTTGGCACAAGATCCAACTTTTGTCATTGCCGGTAAAATGTTCATTTTGTAATGACTCTAGATTTTCTTATTATTCTGTTTTCTTTTTTAAAACGTTCAATAATATGTTAAATGGTCGCATAAATCCTATTCATAATAGAGGCGATTTTATGTTGTTTTGCCCATTTTGTTAAATTTGTAAATGATTAAATTTGTTAATCACGATTTCTCGTTCAGGAATAGTTGTACCAAATTTAAGCAAATGCTCGAACAAGACTGATTACTTGTATTCATATTGTTTATTTTCGTTTTTATTAAAAGTTTGAAAAGGAATTAAAATACTAGTAAACTCATGTCCCCAAAAATTGAAGAATACTTATTTTCTAAGCGGAACTAAACTTTGCATCTTTTTCACTGTGACCTTCAATTCCTATGAGTTATAATGAAGAATTTTTTTTTTCTATTTGTACAAATGTTGTAGAGTTGATTTGATTATATAAACTTAATGTCTGACAATGAATCATTATGCCCTCATGTGCATTGGCATTTAAATTGTATCAAATTGAGAGCAACTAGCAATAGAAATAGAAATCTCATTTTGACTGTGAGCCACTGTACATATATATATATATATATGTTTGATGTTATTTTTCGTCGCTGGGATAGTATTTTTAGATGGAACGGCATTTTTCTCCAGCGGTGGTACTCCTCCTCAGTTCTTCCCGGAATGTTTCGATGGATTCTTCTCCATCTTCTTCCCTTGGCTACTACCAAGGAAGAAACAAGTACCTGGCTGAAGAAGATGGAGATGAATCCATCGAAATATTCCGGGAAGAAGTGAGGAGGAGTACCACCGCTGGAGAAAAATGCCGTTCCATCTAAAAATATATATATATATATATATATATATATATATATATATATATATATATTATCCATTCTCTTGGAATAATTTTCCAAAACTTTAAAACGTTTCTGTAATTTCTCATTCATTATAACCTGAGAGTAGTTCCCACCGTTCACGAAGAGCAAATCGGTACGTGTGCAGGCTCTCAATATAAATAAATAAAAATCTTGTGTAGTCGGAACCACAATTAACAGTGGCTCAGATGTCAGAAAGGATGGCTTCATGTTAAGGACTAAAAACTGATCGTGAATAAAGTGTTGTTTTTTCATTATAAAGAAAGACCACTTATGGCTCGAACAACGATAAAAAATATTTATTGACTTTATTTGAGTGCTTTTGCTACATCCTATTTGCCTCTAGAGATTTTCACTTGTTTTGCTACTTTCAAGATATATTTCTAGGGAAAAAGTTAAATTCTAAACAAGATGTACTAAATGATCTTTCAAATGTTTTTGCATTAAAACCACAGTCTTGATACAGCAATGTAATTTAAAAGCTACCTGTAAGATGGTGAGAAATTGTAAATAGTAAAGAAAAATAAATCAATGATTACAATGTTAAATCTTGCTTTATTTACAGTAGTTACAAATTTTCCAAATGATCGCAAACTTTTTGATGGCGCTTGTAATTTGACATTTTATTCATCTTTCTGATTTGAGCAAAATTTATTTGCACTTAGATTGATTTATCTTTCACGCACTTCCAAGTGACCAGTTTTGGAATAACTTCTTTGGAAACAGCCACAATTTGATTCCAACCTAAAATAGAAAATTTCAACACCCGAGGAATTACCAATGCTGATGTACTTGGATGGATGTCTGACCAAAAACACTCAATTTGAGAGTGAGCACATAATGTTACGACATATTAAAATATCAATACATTAATACTAAATGAATATCTGAATTGTTGGATTATAAAGTCCAATTATTTACATATTATAAATTAGTCATCAAAATTTATGTAAATTATTGAACACCTGGATATAGCTCTAAACTCTTGGATTTAGCCTCGATCTCATAGATGTATGTATGCAAACAAATATGTTAGATATGGTCGACTATAGATATGTTTGAAAAGCTTGCTATACAACTGTAACCTTCTTCAAATAGGTTATTCTTGCATTACTGAGAAAAACTTAAACTTCATTGAAATGAAATAACCTCCGAAAAATAGCCTCAACTCACTAGAAATAGTCCTAATATACTCAATTTAGCCTTAGATCTAGTTTTAACCCCCCTAATAGTCTTAATCTCCTCTGCTTTTACCTCCCTGAAAAAGCTTATATGTACTATTAGGGGAGGGTCACCCTGAGGTCTAGTGGCTAGCGTCAAGGATTCTTACGTAGCATAACTATTAAAAGAACCATTCTAATTTCCTTGAAATAACATTAACTTCCTGAAAAATAGCCAACATCTCCTTCCCTTATTTAGCGTTAGGTATAGTTTTAATCCCCTAAATAATGCCGTAATCTGCCAGAAATAGCATCAACCTCCTGACATAATTCCCTTGAAGTTCCTCGCTTGGATTCGGCCTCCCTCACCGTCCCTAGGCCAACCCAGTCTTTAATTAATTTATTAATGGGTACCTGCAACGGCGAAAATCAAGTGGCTGGAGCATAGTACTGACCATACTATATCCCTAGTTTGCCGTACGGTCATGAATTAGGTACCTCTATAGCAGAGATGGGCATAATTTTATTTATAAATAAAAATACGAATTTATTCGTACTTCATATATTTGTAAATACGAATATAAATAAATTCGTATTCATAAATGTGAATACAAATTTATTTTTATTCACGTTATTAAATATAAAAATACAAATAAAATTTTATTCGCAAATTTTCCTGTGAATACAAATAAATTCACAGAAAAAATTGTAAATAATCACAAAAAATGTGAATATTTACAAAAATCAAGTGATTACAAAAAAAAAACACATTAAAATATACGAATAAAAATTTATTCACATTATAATTTGTGAATACAAATTTATTCACAATAAAATTTGCAAATAAATTATGAATTTATTCGTATTAAGATATTACGAAAGTTATTGAAGGTGATTTTTTTTTTTTTTTTTTTAAGGCGCTTAACGTCTAGGTTTTCAGCGCCTAGATTCAGTTATTCATTTATATTCGTATTTACAAATATATGAAGTACGAATAAATTCGTATTTTTATTTATAAATAAAATTTTGCCCATCTCTGCTCTATAGTATCTGCCCCTCTGGGCCCTCGTGGCCTGTTACGGAACTGATTTTTTGTATAGGCTTTCTTTACATGAAATGTTCTCGCCAAAACAAAACGGGTGGGGGGGGGGGTGCAGCCCTCCTTATATACCCCCATGACGTAGAGTAGAGCGTTCTAAGGGAATTAGTATTCATACAGTGAATTTCATTAATTGTTTTTTGAAATCCCAGAGTATTTGTGTACATTACATTCCGGTTAAAGTTTAAGGACTTAGCCGGCCTTGAATGGATTTATCAGAAGTCAAGTTCGGGATAAAATGGATTAAACTTTCAAAGTAGCAGGAAAGGTCAGATACATCTATATGTGTTTTTATGAAAAGGAAACCCCGGTAAGCTCCGTTAAGTTCTTACTCATAAACTTATTTCGAAGAGTTTGTTAAATCTAGGGTCGGCCCTTCAATCTCGGACCCTGCAAGCAGTAGATGAAAGGGATAAAGACCCAAAGTTAGGAAAGAGAACTTCGACGATAGAAAGGCTCGGCCCTGTATCGAAGAATGTCTTAGAAGTTCTCAAGTCCCCGGTACTTCGGTTGCCAAACCTTTTCCTGATAAGAATTGGCAATTAGAATGGGTCTGTCATTAATCAGCTCTCCATTCAACAATCTTCAATGTCGTCCGGCTTTATAAGCCACAAACTTTTCCAGACTGCTTTCTGAAAACCACCCAGTTTTCTTATTTCTTTGAAGTGACGCTATGGAATGTTCTTCAGCTTTTTTTTTCAAGATTAAAAGGGATTATTAAACGGATTCCTCTAAATTTATTGGTTCAGGACAATGTTGGGCATTTTAGGATTCTAGGTACTGTTAATGGCCAATATCAGGAGACTCTACCTCATTATTAGCATAAATATGCTTTAGCGCCAACGGCCATAGCCACGTTGAGTGCATCGGTTTCCGTTGATCGTTGAAGTTAAGCAACGTCGGGCGTGGTCAGTACCTGAATGGTTGACCGACCACGTGCTGTTGGCACTATAAAAGGGTGGCAACCTATAGATAGCCAGGGGTTAATAGCCTAATTGTTGATACGCCGTTAAACCTTTTTTTTAAAAAAATATGCTTTAGCGATTACTAAACTGAAAGAAACTTTACAAAAAAGAGTTTGTCATCATCAACTGTCCACTCAACAATCTCATTGTCGAACGCCTTTATAAGTTCTAAATGTTGTATTTACAAATTTATTGACATTTTCATCTTACATTACAAATTGTTTGGGTGCTCATACACGGTGAGGAATATCTCAAGATTTGGACTGCGCAGTCCATTAACCAGCACGATTCTCTTAAATAAATAAACTAGAATATATAACCTTTGTTTATGTTTGGAAAAGATTAACTATTTAATCTTTTGTACACACACACACACACACACATATATATATATATATATATATATATATATATATATATATATTAGTCTTAACAGAGAAATCATGGTAAGTTTTCGTTGTCCATTCGCAAGCCTATAACTAATCTACATAAAACGTCTGGGTGCTAATTTTGATTGGATTACCTCCATCGGTGCTTGAAATTTCCGGAAGTGTTGGTTTCGCCTGGAGGCCAACATCATTCTTTTTTAAACTGTTCAAATCACATCAGGGATAAACATAGTAAAGAAAGAAGTTAAAATGACGCATCTCCAGCGAGTTGAACATTTTATATTCCAAAAAAGCACTGCGCTTAAAAACTTTCGACCTCTGAAGAACTTTCGACCTCGGATTTTGCAGAGCAGGATGTAGGATATCTGAATCAGAGCAGGTTGGAGTGTGGGGTTTGGCAAGGTCCCTGAGGGAAATCAGTGGCAGCAAACATACCGACTAAACGCATACAGACCATCCATGTGGAATGAAATCAATCTAAGCCAGAACGTGTGGGGAACACTCGTGTGTCGGCAGTCACGCCCGTGATCTAAAACTACAGGATTTTTCATTGGAAGATGCGTTTCTTGCGCCCCCACCTTTATCGAAAAAATCCGGATAACTCAACACATTCCTTAGCAAGGGTATACCGAATTACTGGAGAACTTGCCGAATTACTGGAGAATTTACTTATAATAACCTACTTATATAAATAAAAAATATTTATTTAAATTTTAACGTCCATTATAACTAACTCAGAATTTTAGGACAGATTAACTATGAGTTACAACCCTTTTCTAGCCAGGATAGAGCTGATGCCTTTGCGTTTTTCCAAAGAACAGCCACCGCCCCCAGTAGGAATCGAACCCAAGACCTCTGCGACGGAGTGTTAAGTGCTCACGCCTTAACACTCACGGCCCAGAACCTCCGGTACACTCTTTTATATTTTTATAGCACTTTTTTAGGAGTAAACCATAACTTCTAATACACTGATTATTATTATTTCCGCATTAGTTGTTATGATATCCGTCGAGTTTCATTGCAAGGAACTAAATATGAAGGCCGATACGGGCGATGCAATAATTAGGTTGTGGAGTAAACCCCAATTCCTAATTGACATATTTTGTTTATTTACTCAGGACGAAAATTACCAACGGTAGAAATGTTTGTTGTTTTTTTTTCTTCTTGTTTAACGGCGTATCAACTATTAGGCAATTAACGCCGGGCTATCAACAGGTTGCCACCCTTTTATAATACCAACAGCACGTGCTCGGTGAACCATTCAGGAGCTGCCACACCCGACCTTCCTTGACTTCGGTGATCAACGGGGAACGGTGTATTCAACGTGGCTATGGCCTTTGGTAATATGTTTGTTATATTGCAACGAAACTCGGCATAAGGCCCACAGTGGGGTCAAATGGCCTGTGTGAATGGAATCTGTGAAGCAGTTTAGCTCAGTATTAAGAGTTTGGATTTCGTGATTTTTTTAATGCCTCCCATACCGTCCACGATACCACATGTGTTAGTTGGACATCACCTGATAAAAAATTACCTTTTATTATTATTAATTATTATTTGAAATATTTTTTTACTGCTTTGGGAAATCGCCCTATAAACATGAACTGAACTTTGCGACTTGCAATTGATCTTATTAGATTCTTAATAAAAAGTGCATTTCACAAACATGAGGCATTTTATTAAAAAAATAATATAAAGAACAAATAAATATTGTAATAAATCCGAATGATCAACAAGTAATAGTAACACAGGCACACACACAAAAAAAGAGGTATTTTCCAAAGACACCAAACATATATTCTTAGGTTTTAGGACACGCTGAATCCGCATCCGAAGCTCGTTTCACCACCTCACGTCAGGTTTAAGACCATTTGAACGTCAAATTTCGTATGAAGTCGTTGAAGGAGAAATAACTAGACCGTCCATGGTTTTGAGGATCGCTGAATTTGAATCCTAGGTCTGTTTTACCCCTTCAACGGAAAATAAAGTTCATTTCAAGGAAAAATATGTGTATTTTGCAAAAAAACTTTTTTTTTGTCCGTATATTCATTGTTTACAAATTAAACATAATTGTCCTTGAAATGACTTTGATTTTTCGCCGATATGGTGAAACAGACCTCGGATTCGAATTCAGCGACTCTCAAAACCATGGAAGCTCTAGTTATTTCTTTTTTAACGACTTCAAACGAAATTTGACCTTCAAATGCTCTTAAACCTCACGCGTTGGGGTGAAACGGACTGAATTCGGATTCAGCGTATCGAAATACATAAGAATATGTGTATGGAGTCTTATTACCACATTTTTTTTTTTTTTTTTTTTTTTGTGCCTGTCTAAAGATAATACATGAGTTTATAAAATCAGTAATTCTAAGGCTTCTGCACGAACTGGAAAATATATTTTCAGCAATTGTGTCAGTAGTTAAATATTTGGGTCACAATTAATAAAGATATTTTAAATTATTAGTTAGATAATGCTACTGTCACGAGCGTCTTAAAGTTTCCACTCGTTATTTTTTTTTTGTCTCGTTGAAAGGGCTACCAATTGAAAATAAATTGAGATAACGAGACCCAAAACAAACAATACAACGACAGACCTATTCGAGAAGAACGTAGATTGATTTCGTTCGAAGGAAGGGAGGGGCAAAAAGCGCTTAACGAAGGGCCTTTTGTCGGAAAGAAATCGGTAGTCCTTTTATCTGGGACCTTTGAAGAATTTCCGACCGGTGGCTTTCCTATTCCTTCCTACCCCTGGACTAATTAGAGATGTGGATAGCAAGCAGGGGGGTTAACCTAATCAAGGGTTCGGGTCATGAAGAAAGCCCGGGTAAAGGCCAGCTGGAAAAAGGCGGGTTACCCGAATCAGCTGGGCTATTGTGCCTGCTTAGGCACCACTACCCGATCCCTAAAGAACCGCCCTAAACAAAAGATACGCCAAAAAATGAGTCAGGCTTTTCTCTTTAAATCTTCTTTCTTCCGTTGTAAACCCACCGCCGATTTTCCCCTGACACAAGTGAATTGGGTTATCGTACGACGTGAGGATTTCTTTTTGCATAAATTATTCTAGACCCATACATCCTGCAGGATGGCTATGTCATCAAGCGAAAAAGCTTTTTAAAGCGTTTTCTTCATAGCCCCATAGGAAGGAAACGCTTATGAGGTTGACCTTCACGCAATCCGGAAGTGTCAACTAGAAACTTTCACGTTCCAGAACCCATTGAACACAGAAATAACGGTGATTAAAATTTGTATATATATATATATATATATATATATATATATATATATATATATATACATAAAAAATTCCAGATGTAAACGCTGTCACATCAGACTTGACCAAAACCTTAACTCACTGTGTGAATTGGAAAGAGATTGGTTGAAAAGTAGTTGTAAATCAAGAGAAATCAAAAACACGACCAAAGCCTAGGTAAAAGAACATTTCTCCCGACGAGAGGAAGTCATTTTATCCAGGCAGTGGATAGGACACACCCGACTTAGCCATTCGTACTTACTAGACAGAAAAGAAAGATCGACTTGCAGACACCTTGTAACAGAATTCTAACTGTTAAACATATACTGACAGACTGCAGACAACTCCGCAACTTGACAGTTCCCCACGACTTACATGACTTACTAACAGAGGGTAGCCAATACATCGAAATACATACTTCTTACTCATCTCAAAACACTGAACTATTTTTCGAAGATATAATTATATGTGTTCTTCTACGAAAATATTTTTTTTATTCTGGTTTCATGATAAATAACCATTGTTGTTGCTTTATGTTTTTTTTTCTATTCTTTTCTTGAGTTTTATTTTATTTAAGTTTTGTCTTTTTTCATATTACGACCTGACTACTACTTTAACAGACTTTGATTCTGCTGTCCTAATGAGTTAATCGCGTCCGTCGCGGAACTCACAATAATTTAAATTAAAATATATTTACATATATATATGTACATATATATATATATATATATATATATATATATATATATATATATATCGCCATGAAGTGGAACACCAACGAATAAATAAAATAATATTTATTTGAATGTATTTTCAAGCCCTGTCATTTTTTGTTGAGAAATAGAGTTTTAGTAACAGATAATGATGGAATGTGGATCAGTAGTCCATCCAGCAAGACTTAAATATCGTAAATTAAGTAGCGCGATATGATGGTTTGAAGCTACTAATAGACCAATAAAGGGGGGGGGGATTAGCTGAATGGTAGACTAATTTTTGCTTTGGTTTGTATATAGGATTTTCAAGACAGATTCAGAATTTTCCAAACTATGTTCAGAATTTTCCAAACTATATTCGGAATTTTCCAAACTATATTCAGAATTTTCCAAACTACATTCGGAATTTTCCAAACTACATCCAGAATCTTCCAAAACAAATTCAGAATTTTCCATTTCAAATTCAGAATTTAGTTATTATTTTCTTATATGCAATTTTGGACCAACATTCTTACAATAGGTACTTTTTTTGTTTTGTAGGTAGGTAGGTATTTAAAAATGTAAAGTATTTTCATTTGAAATATTTATAATATGTAATAATTAAAATATACTGATTTATCAAGTAAACAGAATCTAACATTTGATCCTACTTCCTAAATCTAATATTAAATGCCTCTTATCTTATTTGTGATTTCTTGCTATACTGTTGTTTACAATACTGTTTTGAAGAACAAAGTTTATTTTTATTTACGATCAACTGGTTCATTCAAGCCTTCTTTCAATTGAATAGTCAAGATAGTATGTTTGAGAAAATTTATTACCTTCTGAATTTGAAATGGAAAAGTCTGAATTTGAAATGGAAAGTTCTGAAATCGTTTTGAAAAATTCTGAATTGAGTTTGGAAAATTCTCAATTTGGTTTGGAAAACTCCTAATTTGGTTTGAAAAATTCTGAAATTGTTATGGAAAATTCTGAATCTGTCTTGGAAATCCTATAGATTTCAAGGGCAAACAACCTTAAGGTTATATTTAACTACCCGATTTATTTTGGTATTGGTTTAAATATGATAATGAATGCCAGTTGTTTGTGGAATTTGTATAAATGTTTTTATCTCTCTGTCTCTTTTTTTATCATAACTTATTATTTATTTTATAACTTTGTATTGATATTTTTGGTTTATTTTATTATTCAGTTATTTTTTTCCAAATTTCACTTATTTCGTTTTTTTTTTGTTTTTTTGTATGTTTATTTATCCTAAGAAGAAGAAGAAGAAGAAGAAAGGCTATTTTATTATCTATCTATTTTACTGTCAGTAACCTATGAAATGATGTATCGACTAATGTTTTGCTAACAATTCGTTGAAAGAATCTAGTTTAGCTAGTAAATACGATGTCTGCACGTTTTCACCTGTGACTTAAACTTAAAATATGATAAACTGAATGCTTCTTTCAAACACGGTACGCACAGTATCACGGTCAATAGTACTACACTTCAAATTTACTGTGACTCAGGATCCTATGCGCAAATGTACCGACCCATATAAGAGGCTTCGAAAGTATAATACATGATTACCTAATATCAGTATATTATAATTGACCTTTAAACCTCATTGTAAATTAAATCCGTAATTATAACAGTCCAAAAGCTACTCACCAGCCATGACGCCACCTGGTTGAGGGAGCCTACCAGCTACCTGCGCAGCACCACCAGCCGTAGCTTGAAACCTCCGCCTGATCCTCTTCCTTGCCGTCTGGAAGATCCTCCAGTAGAGAAACAGGATCACCAGGAGTGGGAGATAGAAGGACGAAGCCGTTGCAAACACCTGCAAGCAATATAGTTTTATATAATTCCCTATTTACGAGAGTTCTTAGAAGAGGCCGAATTATACAGGGTGTCCCGCATTGAGATGTCATAACTGAAAAAAAAAATCTGTCCCTTAACAGGCCACTAAGGGCCCAGAGGGGCAGATACTGTAGAGGTATCTGATTCTTAAACACTAGGGAGATAGTGTGGTCAGTACTATGCCCTGGCCGCTTGATTTTTCCCTTTGCAGGTACCCATTAATTAATTAATTAAAGGGTGGGTGAAGCTAGGGACGATCTGGGACCCTAGAAGAAAAAAATCTTTAGTGCACACTCGGGTTTTGAACCTGGGTCCTCCAGTTCATTAGTCGAGTGCTCTACCACTGAGCTAACCTCGCCCCCGAGATGTCATAACTACTAGAAGTTTATTCTGCACGTCAATTGTAGTTAAGTGACGCACTAAACATGTAGTAGAATTATTTAAACTTTTGTCTATTTTCAAAACTATTGTTTCTTTTTATTTATAAAAAACTGTGTTTTTCGTATTTTTGGTCATCGGGGGGGGGGGGGATTGTTAACCTTCATCATATAAGATCTAAGGTCATTTGAAGGTCAAATAGAGAAAAAAAAAACGGTAGGAAAATCTAAAAAATAGGTGGGTATGTTCATCATCAAACGTCATAAATGGTTGTCAAATATTTATTCCACTGATGTCTGCTGATGTTAGGCACCACAAATTTTGAACATTTTACTATAAGGTCGGATAACCTCTGAAATATATCCCTTATCCATTAAAATTGATCCTAGCGGGGTGTATATAAGTTTTTTTCTATCGATTTCCACTAAGCTCCACCCTTCTCCCTTCTAAAGTCAACCCCTATTGCTGGAAGCGTGTTACTCGAGCAGCCTCCTAAAAATTCAACTCTTCCATTTAAGAGAAAGGACACTCTGCCAGCGAAAGGAAGATTTGTCACGTACTGTAAACAATTACACGACCATAGATCTCTTTTCACAATAAGGGGATGGGTGGATTGAATCTTTCTTTATGCTCAGGATGCCTTACTACTTATATATATATATATATATATATATATATATATATATATATATATATATATATATATATATATATATTAATAACATCCTCCGTGCAGCAATAGACGTTACTTATAATTAGAGTGATTGTATTCAAACCGACCGATTCACTTTCAATATTTCGGCTAACGTCCCATAAATGCTACATATTACCATACCATTAAATCCACCCGTTACTGCCCTAAACCACCTCTGAGAACATGTTGCGAATAAGCTATGAACACGTTCAAAAGGAAACTCGACAGAAACCTAATTAAATCACGATTGTTATTGTGCGGTACTATTAATGCACAGAATATTAACTCAGACATACATAACGCAACCTACTACATAATTGTTCCCGTTCTAGTGCAACTGAATAACTAATTAAACATTGAAGCCTTATAATGGATGAGCGTGAACTCTAGTTATTAAAAAGTCCGACTCGCAGGAACTGCGTAATCTTAGCGCGGTTCCGTATATCTCGAAAAAGTGGAGTAGATTAGGCATCACAAATAACAGGAAACTGACAGTAGCCAACTTACACAGAAGCGGATAATTTTTAATCCTCATTCTTGAGGAGGGCTGAATAAGTCAATACAATTATGTACTAAAAACGTACTCACTCTACGAATACTGCTCAGCAGGCTCTATTCCAAACAACAAATTCGTCTTACTGTTATAATTAACTGTAAATATGTGCTTCATGGCGAATAAAATTCCATTCTGTCGTGGGTTAAATCTTTCTATAAAATAAGAAATAACGATAACTTCAGTTGGAGGCTATGAGGAAGGTTATATAGACAGCAGAATTCAAAACAAACTACGTCATCATGATTAGCCACAGCCATCTTGATTACCACAGCCACTCCAAACTTCTTATTACCAATACCTTTCACTGTTTTTTAGCTTATTTTACTACTATACTAATTTTACTGATAAATGCAATTAAAACAGTACAATATATATATATATATATATATATATATATATATATATATATATATATATATAAATATATACATATATATATATACATATATATATATATATATACATATATATATATATATATATATATATATATATATATATATATATATATATACACATATATACAAATTTGAACCACCGTTATTTTCGGTCTCTAAGGGTTCTGAAACGCGAAATTTTCTAGTCGGCACTTCCGGATTGTTTCATTGTATCAACCTTATAAGCGGGGTTCCTCCCTATGGGGGAGGGTGGAACCGCGCTAAAACGTAAGCGTTACGATTTTTTTGCGTCAATTTCGCCCCAAACGCCATCTTCCTTTGAGCGGATTCTGCTGGCTAACGAATTTGACCTTTCAAATTAGAAGACAGATTTTTGTACCAAATTTCATTAAAATCGGACCATTTTGAGCCGTCAGGTGCGTGAACAGACAAGCATATATATATATATATATATATATACACACACACAAATTTGAACCACCTATATTTTCGTGATGATATGGGGTCTGAAACGAGAAAGTTTCTGGTCGGCACGTCCGGATCGCTCCGTGAGGTCAACCTCATAAGCAGGTTCTCCCTATGGAGGAACCGCGCTAAAAGCAGCCCCCCCCCCCGAACTCGGTAAAAATGTGTCATCAAAACCTTAAAAATAAATTAAAGAAGATCAGAAAAAAGTAGTTTTTTGGAGGGTTTAAGAGCATTTTCGTTAGCTAACGATTCCAATTTGTAGATTGTTAGTATTTCATACCCCCAGAAATGCCCCCAGCCCCCCAAACTTATTTCATTTATACGCCAATGATATATATACATATCAGGTCATCCCATAAGTAATTTCGGTTTATGGCAGTTGACTGTAGAATGTGTCAATCTAAGTTTTTCTGCTGGCTCTTTGACTGTTACAGCAGGATTTTCTTGTGCTGTAGCCTGCAGGAGTTCCTGCAGGAGAAAAGTTAACCGATTTACCAAAGCAACAACATGCCAACAGCTTTTATTATAAAGGGACTAATAATGACGAACTTCAATCATAATTATTTTTCACGTACACTTTTATTTTAGAAAGAACAAGCAAAAGTTGTCGAAATCATATTTATGGAGTTCGTATGGGTATGAAAAAGTCCGACTCGCAGGAACTGCGTCATCTTAGCGCGGTTACATCTCGAAGAAATGGAATAGATTAGCATCACAAATCACAGGAAACTGACAGTAGTCAACTTACACAGAAGCGGATAATTCTTAATCTGTATAAGTCAATACAATTATGTACTGAGAACGTACTTACTCATCGACTACTGCTGAGAAGGCTCTATTCTAAACAACCAAAAATTCGTTGTCATTTTAAGTATCTTGTTTTACTAGCAAATTCGTTTTACTGTTAT
Organism: Gonocerus acuteangulatus; assembly: GCA_946811695.1. NCBI lineage: Eukaryota > Metazoa > Arthropoda > Insecta > Hemiptera > Coreidae > Gonocerus > Gonocerus acuteangulatus. The sequence goes on along the minus strand of OX328129.1, from coordinate 56,643,483 downwards.
AATCAACTGTAAATATGTGCTTCATGGCGAATAAAATTCCATTCTGTCGAGGGTTAAATCTTTCTATAAAATAAGAAATAACGGTAACTTCAGTTTGAAGCTATGAGAAAGGTTATATTGGGAATTAACATTAAGCGATACGCCGCCATGCGGAAAATTTCGGAACTAGCAACAAAGGGAGACGTGCATTGTTTACAAATGTAAAGCTATTGTGTTGTTCGTGTTTTTCTCGCTATTTAATAATTTCCCAACTGCTTTATGACAAATTTGTCTTTTTAAAGACAACATGAACCTTTCCCTTTCACAAAGTAATTATTTTTAAACAATATATGTAAGAGGTAGTGAAATAATTCACATTTATGCAACCTTCACTCTTGTGTGACTATAAACAGCTTGCAACCCATTTTACCCGAATTAGATTTAATTTCTGAAATTCACTTCTAGAAATGCAGAAGGTATAGATATTGATGAACAAAAGTATGTACAAAGGAACTTCTTTGGCTAGCTAGAAGCCTTAAGTAGTTTCAGGTGCATAGTTGAAGGTGAAGCAATTGTGGATGCACATCCATTACCTAAATACCTGTGGTCTTTTGGAGAAGACCAACCAATCTATTAAGTTGTTTGCACTTACACAAACACACTAATTAGGAATGGCTGTATTCAATTTAAATGAGTGTTCTACTTCATACGACTCCTTTCATAAATATTACGGTGCCTTTTGATAAAGTATATTTATATAATTTAATTACAACCTTAATAAGTAAATGAAATGGTGCATGTAATATGTGAAATAGAAATTCAAAGAAATTTTGAAATGTTTTCTCAATTTTTAAGTTGTTCATGATTTGTTGGTGTTCAATAATATGCAATATTAATTATAAAATAAATTTATTGTATTCAAATCAGTTCACAATGGTATGAAATTATATTTACATCAGTTATAATTTGCAAATAATGTAAGCCATAATTTGTGATCAGAAACGATTCAAAACTAAAAAAAAAAAAATAATGGTGCATGTAATATGTGAAAATAAAGATTTTTAAGTATTTTTTTTTTCAATTTTCAAATTGTTTATGATTTATCGGTGATCAATAATATGCAGTATTTATTATAAAATACATTTATTGTATTCAAAGCTATTCACAATGGTATGAAATAATATTTACCTCATTTTTGCTTATCCATCACAATAACAACAACTCACAATAACTCACTGTTAGTCCAATATTCTTACATATTTGAGTACAAAAATAAAGTAGAGCTTCCAAAAAACCCGTTTCTTGATAAAAACACGAATATTAACGTGAAATAGAACCACAAACAACTTCGAAAACACTTGTTATCAGCAATCACTATGTACAAATGTCACAGGTTTCCCTTTATAAACAGCCATTTTGACAACGACAGTGGCGCCGCCATCGGTAATGTTAATTCCCAATAGATGGAGAATTCAAAACAACCTACGTCATCATGATTAGCCACTGCCATCATGATTACTACAGCCACTCCAAACTTATTATTAATACCTTTCACCGTTTCTTAGCTTATTTTACTACAATACTAATTTTACTGATAAATGCAATTTATAACTAGAAACAACCAATTAAAAAGTGAGATAAAGAAAGAGAAAAACCATTTTAAAACAACAAAACAAACACTTTTTAAGTTTTAAGCCCTTATATCTCTGATTGACGTTGCCTCATCGAATATTGCTTTAGAACCTTTTTTGTAGAGAATTTAGTACGCATTCGAATGGTCACTTTCCACTTACCACGATTTCCCAACTGTTATGGAGATATTTACGAAAAATGGATGGAGATCCAAAAACTTTTCATGTCTATTAATACATTTTTTTTTCGCATACTTCCTTATATCCAAATATAACCAAAATTTAAAAATATTAGTTGGGACTAATTTCCAAGATGTTGAAAATATTTCAATTGAATCCCGCGATTCTAAGTACTCACAAAAATATAATGACTTACAAAAACATTGATTCCACTTTTCTCAGGAACGGTTACAGATATCGTCTTACAAATGGTTTCATTCGTTCTCTTATGTTAAGAAACCTATAAAACAAGTACCTGCAAGCATATAAACACAAAAACTTAAGCGTTACGACTTTTTTTGCGCGCATTTCGCCCCAAACCCTATCTTCTAGTCGGCGGATTCTGCTGTTTAACGAACTTGACCTTTCAAATTAGAAGACAGATTTTTGTACCAAATTTCGTTAAAATCGGACAATTTTTGAGCTTGCTAGAGCGCGAACAGACAAGCATATATATATATATATATATATATATATATACAAATTTGGGCCACCTATATTTTCGTGATGTATAGGGTCTGAAACGTGAAAGTTTCTAGTCGGCACGCCCAGATTGCGTCATGAGGTCAACCTCATAAGCGGGTTCTCCCTTTGGAGATAGGGAGTAACCGCGCTAAAAAGTAGAAACCTTTTTAAGCTACAACCTTTATTTTCCAACTTCAAACAGACTTTCAACACTAACCGCTGGTTGGAAAACCTTTTTTTCAAACAAACTTTTAAAAAGTAACAGTTCTGAATAATCAATGAATGATTTATGGTTTTCTACTTTTTCCCAAACGTATGCTTATAAAATATGAACATAATATATATATATATATATATATATATATATATATATATATATATAAATAAATAAATAAATAAATCACGTGTCTGTTCTTTTAGCGCGGTTCCTCCCTCCCCCATAGGGAAGAACCCCGCTTATAAGGTTGATACAATGAAACAATCCGGAAGTGCCGACTAGAAAATTTCGCGTTTCAGAACCCCTAGAGACCGAAAATAACGGTGGTTCAAATTTGTATATATATATATATATATATATATATATATATATATATATATATATATATATATATATATATATATATATATATATGTACTGTTCGCTCTGTAGGTCGAAGACGAATGGTCCGATTTTGATGAAATTTAGTACAAAAATCTTTCGTCTAATTTGAAAGGTCAAGTTCGTTAACCAGCAGAATCCGTCCACTGGAAGATGGCGTTTGGGGCGAAATTCGCGCAAAAAAAATCGTAACGCTTACGTTTTTGAGTTCATAAGCTTGTAAGTACTCGTTTTATAGGCTTCTTGGGCTAGCAAAACGAATGAAACCATTTTCAAGGCGATAGCTTTAACCGTTTTCGAGAAAATGGGAAAAATAGTTTTTGAATACCGTTTTTGTTTTGGGTACTTAGAATCATGGGATTCAGTTGAAACATTTTCTGCCTGTTCTACTTTCATTAAAACTAATATGTTGAAATTTTTGTTACGTTTGGAGTTAAGGAAGGGTTAGAATAAAATATTTTATTAACAGACATAAAAAATTTTGGTAACTTTGTATACTTTCCTTAATATCTCGAAAAAGGTTGAGAATCTTGGTAAACGGAAAGTTACCATTAGAAAGCTTATTAAATGCTCTAAAAAAAGGTTCTAATGAAAGTTTTGATTAGGTGATTTCAATCGGAGAAATAAGTGCTTAAAGCTTTAAAGTAATTGATTTCGCTTATTCGAACTGTTCTTTTTGTCTTTGATTTTGGTACTTAGAATTATGGGATTCAGTTAAAACATTTTCTGCATATTCAAATTTCATCAACACTAATATGTTGAAATTTTGGTTACGTTTGGAGTAAAGGAAGGGTTTGAATAAAATATTTTATTAACAGACATGAAAAGTTTTGGGAACTTCGTATACATTCATTAATATCTCAAAAACGGTTTGGAAATCGTGGAATGTGAAATTTAACAGTTTGAAAGCTTGCTAAATTTTCTACAAAAAATGTTTTGAAGGAATTTTTGATGGGATGTTCATATTAGGAGATATAAGCGCTTAAAACTTAGTTAGTTATTTTCGTTTATATAAACGGATCTATTTGTGTGCTTCCCGCAGTCTTTTTTTCACTGCTCGTTATTTTTGTAATTGCTTATGTCAAATGTATTTGTCAATAAAACAGGATACGTATAAGTAGAAACAATATTTTGTTTTTACGGAATCTTGGGATTCTCAGATGCCGTATGAATATCTATTAGGCCCCTTCCGTATATTTTCCTTAATATCTCGAAAACGGTCGAGAATCTAGGTAAGTGGAAGGTTACCATTGGAAAGCTTACTAAATGCTCCACAAAAAAGATTGTGAAGAATTTTTTGATGAAGCGATGTCAATCGGAGAAATAAGTGCATAAAACTTTCGTTTATTTGAACGGTTCTTTTTGCCTGTTTTTATTTCTTGTTATTTTATTATTGCTTCTAGTTGGAGTAAAACAAGATAAGAAAATGGAAACGAGATTTATAATTTTTAACGAAAGATCAAAACAAACTAATAATTGTATCTACTCCTCTTTTTTTGTCTCTGTTTACCTTCGTTGTTAATTGTTTTTTGTTTTTCTCGGTTTGCCTTAGTTTTTAATTGCTTGCTGTTATTTGGATTGCATTTGTTTCAATAAAACATGATAAGTAATTGAAAAGCGTGTTTGTATTTTGAATTGACTTTGAGAGTCTTGCTTTAGATTGAGGAATTTCCGCTTCTAACCTGTGGGTGTTAGCAATTTTTATAAAATAAAACAAAAAAATTTTAGTTCTATTTTAAGTTATGGATGACACCGGATACGTCTTAAGATGACGCAGTTCCTGCTGAAAGAGAACACTGTGTAGGGTCAGACACCTGCCCGAACGAGCTACCAGGCAGGTAGGCTTTTATTGCACTTCATAAATCAAGAGTTGACAGATATTTTACCTGTAGTAAGTCATGCAGGCAAATGCTATAGTAGAAATATAATTATATTTTGTGGTTGTATGTGGCATAGCATATTAAAATATAACACTACGTTCTAATTTTCTTGTATAATTTTATTTTGTTTAATTGCATTTAACAGTAAAATGAGTAGGTAAGTGTTTTTAATTGCATTTAACACTAAAATAGTTAGTAAAGCAAGTTAAGTCAATTAGAAACATATTCCTAGTAGAGTCTTCGTAGAGTGAAACTTGGAACGGCGGAAAGAGTAATTTCCGCTTAGGATAGTTTTTTGTGCCTTGCCGACAATCTTGCTTTTCTTTGGAAAATGTGTTTACATTAAGAATGATCTAAACAAAGTAATTACTGATTGTGTGTGAATGGAACCGCGCTAAGATGATGCAGTTCCTGCGAGTCGGACTTTTTGGTTTGGGTACTTAGAATTATGGGATTCAGTTGAAACATTTTCTGCATGTTCTACTTTCATCAAAACTAATATGTTGAAATTTTGGTTACGTTTGGAGTTAAGGAAGGGTTAGAATAAAATATTTTATTAACAGACATAAAAAGTTTTAGTAACTTTGTTTACTTTCCTTAATATCTCGAAAAAGATTGAGAATCTTGGTAAACGGAAGAATACCATTAGAAAGCTTATTAAATGCTCTAAAAAAAGGTTCTAATGAAAGTTTTGATTAGGCGATGTCAATCGGAGAAATTGGAGCTTAAATCTTTAAAGTAATTGATTTCTTTTTGTCTTTTTTTTATTCCTTGTTATTTTTTAATTGCTTATAGTTGGATAATGTATTTGAAAATAAAACAGGTTAAGAAAAACAATTTAATGTTAGAGATATGGATTTCCAAGATATAGCTTTTCAACTGCCTAGCGTCCTTCCTAGGGAGGGTTGTTTGTCTTTGATTTTGATACTTAGAATTATAGGATACAGTTGAAACATTTTCTGCAAGATCGAATTCCATCAACACTAATATGTTGAAATTTTTGTTACGTTTAGAGTAAAGGAAGGGTTAGAATAAAATATTTTATTAACAGACAAAAAAAGTATTGGTAACTTTGTATACTTTCGTTAGTATCTCGAAAACTGTTGACAATCTTGTGAAGCGGAAGATTACCATTCGAAAGCTTACTAAATGCTCTACAAAAAAGGTTCTGAAGAAAGTTTTAATTAGGCGATGTCAATCGGAGAAATAAGTGCTTATAACTTTAAATTAATTGATTTCGTTTATTCGAATGGTTCTTTTTGTCTGTTTTATTCCTTGTTATTTTTTAATTGCTTATAGTTGGATAATGTATTTGACAATAAAATTGGTTAAGTAAAATAACAAAAACAATTTATTGTTAGAAATATTGATTTCCAGGATTCCAAGACCTTGTCACTAGAGGGACAGTTTCTAGTGTTGCCGACCCTTCCAGGTAAGATTGTAAATCATGACCTTTCAAGACTTTACTACACTCAGGAATGGCGTTAGTGACCTTAAGGGTTGACACGCCATTATAATAATTAATTAAAAAAAAAAGACTGGTGGAACCCAAATAATAACTGCTTCTATTTTAATCTTTCCAAATTAGACTAAGGATATGAACGGAACCGCGCTAAGATGATGCAGTTCCTGCGAGACGGACTTTTTTATGTTTGTTCCTTATACAAATCCACATCGTTTGACCGGTTTTGACCAAACTTGACACACAGGTAGGTCTTGATACGGGGAGTGTCGTAGACTAGTTCAAAAACGTCTACCAGCTTTCTGTCTGTATGTATGTTCCTTATACATATCCACACCGTTTGACTGATTTTGATCTCACTTGGTACACAGGTAGGTCTTGATACGGGGAGTGTCATAGGATAGTTCAAAAACGTCTACCAGGTGTCTGTAAGTTTGTTCCTTATACAAATCTATAATGTTTGACAAATTTCGATCAAACATTGCTCACAGGTAGGTCTTGATACGGGACGTGTCTTAGGCCAGGTCACAATAGTCCAGGGCCCACAGTTCAGGGGTCACGCGTTTGAAACTGTGAACCTGAACTGTAATAGGTTTACGTCATTAGATTTTAATATTATTTATTTGGTTTCTTATTTATTTTAGCGCGGTTACTCCCTATCTCCATAGGGAGAACCAGCTTATGAGGTTGACCTCACGACGCAATCCGGAAGTGCCGACTAGAAACTTTCACGTTTCAGACCCTATAGATCACGAAAATATAGGTGGCCCAAATTTGTATATATATATATATATTATATATATATATATTATATATATATATATATATATATATATATATATATATATATATATATTTATATATATGCTTGTCTGTTCGCGCTCTAGCAAGCTCAAAAATGGTCCGATTTTAACGAAACTTGGTACAAGAATCTGTCGTCTAATTTAAAAGGTCAAGTTCGTTAACCAGCAGAATCCGCCCACTGAAAGATTGCTTTTGGGGCGAAATTCGCGCAAAATAAATCGTAACGCTTACGTTTTTGAGTTTATATACTTGCAGCTACTTCTTTTATATGTTTCTTAACATAGGAAAACGAATGAAACCATTTTCAAGGCGATATCTCTAACCATTCCTGAGAAAAGTGGAATCAATGTTTTTGTAAGTCATAATATTTTTGTGAGTACTTAGAATCGCGGGATTCAATTGAAATATTTTCTACAACTTGGAAATAAATCCCAACTAAGATGATTATATTTTGGTTATATTTGGATTTAAGGAAGTATGCGAAAAAAATTATTTTATAGACATGAAAAGTTTTCGGATCTTCATACATTTTTCGTAAATATATCGATAACGGTTGGGATTGCATCATCTTAGCGCGGTTCCTGTTCATATCCCTATTGTAATTTGAAAAGCTTAGGATAGAAACAGATAATATTTTCCTCGGCCTTTGTTCAAAGGGTTTTATGACTGGTCGGGTCCGCCAGACCCTAGAATCCTCTTCTACCGATACTTTATTTCATACGTTTCAATGAAGTGGAAACTATCAAAATTATTCACATATTCTTGTGTTCTTTTACTATAGTTATAATTCTACAAATAAAATCAATTAAAAAATAAAATAAAAAACCAACAGAATAAAGTCAATTGAAAATATTCAAAAGACGTCATCGAATCTCTTTTTCTTGGCAAGCTATGTTTCTAACAAGGAATTGTTTTTCTTATTTTACTTAATCTTTTTTATTGTCAAATACATTATCAAACTTTAAGCAATTAAAAAATAACAAGGAATAAAAACAGACAAAAAGAACTGTTCGAATAAACGGAATCAATTACTTCAAAGTTTAGGCACTTATTTCTCCGATTGACATCGCTTATTCAAAACTTTATTCAGAATTTTTTTTTGTAGACCATTTAGTAAGCTTTCGAATGGTAACCTTTCGCTTCCCTAATTTTCAACCGTTTTCGAGATATTATTGAACGTATACGAAGTGCCCAAAACTTTTCATTATTTTTAGCAACAGAAAATGGGTCTCATTTTACCTATCCTGTTTTACACACAAATACATTTTCGTAACATAAAAAATTACAAAAATAAATAGCAATAAAAAACTAAGGGAAAGATACAATAATTACAAAAAGAACGACAAAAAACCGTTCATAAGAGCTAAACAGACGTATTTGAAGTTTTAAGCACTTATTTCTTCGATCGATATCACCTAATCAAAAATTGTTTCAGAATCTTTTTTGTAGAGAATTTAGAAAGCTTTCAAATAGTTTCTATCCGCTGATCATAATTTCCCAACCGCGTTCGAGATATTGATGAAAGTAAACGAAGTTCCCAAAACTTTTCATTTCTATTCATAAAATATTTTATTCTAACCCTTCCTTAACTCCAAACGTAACCAAAAGTTTAACGTGTTAGTTTTGATGAAATTCAAACATGCAAAAAATGTTATAACTGAATCCCATGATTGTAAGTACCAAAACCAAGCTAGGCTTTGTATTTGTGTCGGCAGATACCTGGGGTATATTTACAACTCTTGAGGATTAACTCGTAGCAGGTACATTTTTTGTGGACCCACAGGCAGTGAACGGATTCTCTATTCCCTCATAGTATCTAACCGGTGTGAAGTTGAATATTGTTTCTAATTATACGTATCCTGTTTTATTGACAAATACATTTGACTACTATAAGCAATTACAAACACTAGGGAACATGCCAAAGAACTCGGAGTAGGAGCCTTGACAGTTTCAAGTCATTTGAAGGAAATCGGCAAATCCAAAACTGACATTTCATACGGTACAGCCTGATATATTTCTAGCAATGAATTGTTTTTCTTATTTTTATTAATCTGTTTTATTGTCAAATACATTATCCTACTATAAGAAATGACAAAATAATAAGGAATATAAACAAAAAAGAAGAACCGTTTAAATAAACAAAATCAATTACTTCAAAGTTTAAGCACGTATTTCTCTGATTGACATCGTCTAATCAAAAATTGTTTCAGAATCTTTTTTGTAGAACATTTAGTAAGCTTTCGCATGGTAACCCTCCGTTTGCCAATATTTCAAACAGTTTTTGAGATATTAGGGAAGGTATACGAAGTTCCCAAAACTTTTCATGTCTGTTAATAAAATATTTTATTATAATCCTTCCTTAACTCCAAACGTAACCAAAATTTCAACATATTAGTTTTAATGATAGTAGAACATGTAGAAAATGTTTCAACTGAATCTATGATTCTAAGTACCCAAACCAAAAACGGTATTCGAAAACTATTTTTCTAATTTTCTCGAAAACGGTTAAAGCTATCGCCTTGGAAATGGTTTCATTCGTTTTCCTAGCCCAAGAAGCCTATAAAACGAGTACTCACAAGCTTATGAAGTCAAAAACGTAAGCGTTACGATTTTTTTTGCGCGAATTTCGCCCCAAACGCCATCTTCCAGTGGGCGGATTCTGCTGGTTAACGAACTTGACCTTTCAAATTGGACGACGGATTTTTGTACCAAATTTCATCACAATCGGACCATTAGGGAAGCCAGAAATGAGCGAACAGACAAATATATATATATATATATATATATATATATATATATATATATATAAATAAATATATACATATATATATATATATATATATATATATATATATATACAAATTTGAACCACCGTTATTTTCGGTTTCTAGGGGTTCTGAAACGCGAAATTTTCTAGTCGGCACTTCCGGATTGTTTCATTGTATCAACCTTATAAGCGGGGTTCCTCCCTATGGGGGAGGGAGGAACCGCGCTAAAAGTGTTTGTTCTGTTGTTTTGAAAGGAGTTTTCTCTGTGTTATTTCACTTTTTAATTGGTTGTTTTTTGTTTTAAATTGCATTTATCAGTAAAATTAGTATTGTAGTAAAATAAGCTAAGAAACGGTGAAAGATATTGGTAATAGGTATGGAGTGGCTGTGGTAATCATCAACGATGGCTCTGGCTAATCGTTGGCTGTTTTAACCTTCCTCATAGCCTCCAACTGAAGTTATCGTTATTTCTTATTTTATAGAGAGATTTAACCCTCGACAGAATGGAATTTTATTCCCCATGAGGCACATATTTACAGTTGATTATAACAGTAAAATGAATTTGCTAGTAAAACAAGATACTTAAAATGACAGCGAATTTTTGGTCGTTTAGAATAGAGCCTTCTCAGCAGTAGTCGAAGAGTAAGTACGTTTTCAGTACATAATTGTATTGACTTATACAGGTTAAGAATTATCCGCTTCTGTGTAAGTTGGCTACTGTCAGTTTCCTGTGATTTGTGATGCTAATCTATTCCATTAGTTGGAGATGTACGTAACCGCGCTAAGATGACGCAGTTCCTGCGAGTCGGACTTTATTTGCTTTTCGAGATGCAGAAAGTAGGTGTAGCATGGTACGCCGGGTAAAAGCTAGTACTTCTATAGAAATTATTCTTCCGATATGAACAAACCAATTTGAACGTTCATTTTCACTTGCGTTAGTGATATATCCAAACAGGAATATTTAGAGTAGTTGTTACCTGATAGCCGATGTCCTGGGATACAAGACAAGTCCTGTTTTCTGATATCCTTGCCTCCCATCCTGGATCCTTCCAGCCGAGTACTGGAGCAATGCAGACCATGAAGGACACGCTCCATATGACGAAGATCATCATCCCTATCCTTCGCCTAGTCCTTTGGTGGATGTAGTCGATGTTCGTCACTGCCCAATATCTAAAACAGAACAAGAATCGTGATTCATATTTATGTACTGTACCATGAAACAAAAAGGGTCAATGTCCAAACCTCTGAAATTTGTGTGAGCTGCACGAGTGACATCAGGGTGGGATAACTATAAGTATAAAAAAGTCCGACTCGCAGGAACCTCATCAACTTAGCGCGGTTCCGTTCTTATCCCTAATGTTGGAAAGTTTGGCATAGAAACAGGTCTAATTTTGGTTAGACATTTCATGAAATAATTTATGATCACAAAGAGGTCACGGTTGCAAGGGTCCATACCTCATACCTGACTCCCTCATACCTGACCTGGTCTTGTCAACGTTCCCTCAAGAAACACACTACTTACTGTTTTTTATTTTATTTTACTATAACACTAATTTTACAGCTAAATGCAATATAAAACAAAAAAAAAAAAATGATTTAAACAAAGACAAAAACCTGTTCAAAAGAACAAAACAAACACATTTGAAGTTTTAAATACTTATTTCTCCGATTGACATCGCCTAATCGAAAATTGCTTCAGAATCTTTTTTGTAGAACATTTAGTAAGCTTTAGAATGGTCGCCTTCTGCTTACCAAGATTTCCGACCGTTTTCGTGATATTAAGGAAAATTTGTAAGGAAAATAATTATTAAAATATTGAGGAAAAAAAAGGCCATGTATTGGACACACACGTCTAACACATGGTCTTGTCGGTAGGCATCGTCCAACGTGTAATCATTGTGGTGATGTACTTACCGTGGATCATATTTTAACGGAATGCTCCCAGTTGCGAAGAGCCAGGGATAGGTTTAATATTAACAGTAGAGACATTTTGAATAAAGCAGAAAAATATCAGAATATTATTGATTACCTTAAATTTATTAAAGCACACAAAAATATCTAAAAATGTAACATCCCTTGAAATAATAATATATATATATATATATATATATATATATATATATATATTTATATATAGAGATTTAGAATAAAATATAATATTGTAAAATATAAACATTAGTAAAGATTTTAAATTTCAAACATTATATAATATTCGGCTAACTTAAACAGTAGGGTATTGTGCTAAAGGCCATTGTAGTCGACGCACAATAAATTATATAAAAAAAAAAATAATTAAGGAAAATATACGAAGTTCCCAAAAATTTTCATGTCTATTAATGAAAATAAATAAAATATTATAAATATTATTTTATATTATAAAATATTTTATTCTAATCCTTCCTTAGCTCCAAACGTATCCAAAATTTAAAAATCTTTGTTTATATGAATTTAAAACATGCAGAAAATGTTTCAACTGAATCCCATGATTCTAAGGAACCTAACCAAAAACATTTTTCGACAACTATGTTTCCAATTTTCTCGAAAACGGTTTAAGCTATCGCGTTAAAATTGGTTTAATTCGTTTTTATAGGCCAATAAACCTATTAAACGAGTACTTGCAAGCATATAAAGTAAGAGAAACGATCTTTTTCGCGCGAATTTTGCTCCAAAAATATTGTTCCGGTGAACAGATTATTCGGGTTAGCGAACTTGATCTTTTAAATTAGACGAAATATTTTTGTACTAAATTTCACCAAAATCGGCCCATTATTCGCTGAGCTAGACCGCGAACAGACATAAATATACTTTGAACCACCGTTATTTTCGTTTTTTAGAGGTTCTGAAACGGAAACTTTTCTAGTCGGCACTTCTGGATTGCGTCATGACGCCAGCCCTATAAGCGGGGTTCCTTCCTATGGAGGGATAGAGGAGAGCGCTAAAAGGGCCAATGTTAAAAGAAAATACTATTTCCTCAATAACTAAGAATGGGAAAATATTGACCGTTTTAACAATTATGTTTATCCCGCCCTGATGTCAATCGTGCAGTTCACTTTAATTTCATAAAGTTTCTTTCCTTATCTTTGTTTAAGTTTTGAAATTATGCACACATTAAAAAAACGTTATCCTATGGACGCTACCGTTCAGTCTTTGGCTCCTATGCGAAGCTTGTGGCGTGTGATTCAAGTCACTGCCTCCATCTCATTGCTGCATTTGATTTATATATTTCTTGATTAGTCTTAATTCCTTTTAATTGCCCAATAAGAAATTAAAAAGAGAAAATAGTACCTTAATTACGTTTTAACACTTTCCTCCGAAGGAAAGTAGCTATTGAGGTTGCACTCATGACGGAATTTTTGGAAAATTTCTTCGAATCATTATCGATCCTACCTAGTAGACACCGAAAATGACCTCCGTTCAAATTTTTATATATATATATATATATATATATATATATATATATATAGTTATATAGTTAGTCCGTTAACAGGATAGAGGTTGTTTTTTCGCCATGAAACTTGGAATGTAGTATTCTTCCATCAAACGATTTAACGAGTTCGTTAACCAACAAAATCGGTCCATGTGGGTTTACTCCGGAGCCAAAGTAGTTATTTGCCAATACCAGCCATAATATTTGTTATATTTTAACCAAACTCGGTATTCGTTGTGGTCAATTGAAAAGAAAATTTTTTTATGAACATAAACTAAATCGGTTGACTAGAAGGGAGGGTTTACTTCAGACAGAAATTACTAATTTCCTTATACCGGTCGTAATTTCTGTTGTATTGTTACGAAACTCTTTACTAGTCCTGGGTATCTGAAGAAGTGATATGAAAATGAACTATATCGTTCTATTCGACGGGGGGGGGGTTACTTTGTACTATGTTTGAATTGAATTCTTCCGCCAAACGTAGGTTCGCGAGACTCATCAACATCAATAGATCAATATGTAAAGCTTTGTCTATTTAGTACGTAGTGTAGTACCCCGCACACACAAAACTCTGGAAGGGAATTAATTAGAAAATTAATAATTGAAACAGCTGCTCATAAAAAATGCAAAAGAGTAGAACAATTTATATTTTTATTTTATTTATCTATGTAGGTTATTTTAAGCAAATTACTCAGGAATGCACTCGACACTACCCAATTCTGAGGAAAGTGCTTAGTTATGCAGCTCCTGCGTGACGGACTTTTTTATATTCTCGGTCACCCTGGTTGTTGAGCTCCTTAGCATTGTCCTATTGGATGGAAACTACTAAAGACAAATAGCTTCCAGATAAGTTTAGTGATTAATATTTACTAGCTTTGAACCTCTAGAGGTGGTTCATTATACCCTCTCGTGGTTAACGAAGGTATGGGCCCTGTGGAGGTCAGCTTTACTCCGAGCTAAATCTCCTGTTTACATAGGGTTCAGCATTGTTCAACCTTATTACCTTACTCTTCTCTGCTTCCTTGTATCTCAAATCCTTAAGGTGAGTTAATGATCTCTCTCTCTCTCTCTCTCTCTCTCTCTCTCTCTCTCTCTCTCTCTCTCTCTCTCTCACTCTCTCTCTCTCTCACTTAAACACTCTCTCCTAGGTTTTTTACCTAGCTGGCTTCTAATCTGTCTTTCGTGGTTCTTGTTAATAATAAAACAGGTTTAATACCGTTCGTGGGCGTTCGTGAATTTGCCTGACACCCGATGACGTCTGAGACAAACTCTCGACACAGGGCAATCCCACGAATTCCATGGCCACGCTTTCGTATTATTGCCCCGTGAAAACGGGGCTTTAAGGTGATTTAATGATCTCTCTCTCTCTCTCTCTCTCTCTCTCTCTCTCTCTCTCTCTCTCTCACACACACACACACACACACAAAAAAAATAAATACTCATACAAACTACCCTCTCTTTCTTAAACAGTAAAAATAAAAAAAAAACTTCAACCCCTGATGTTCGAACCTTCTATACCCCGTAAATCGACACCGACCGAAACTATCGATATAAAAGTTTGATTATATGAAGGATCTCCAAAAACAAGAAACGTATAACAATCAAGTTCGCACAGATATTCAATGCAATACCACGGCGAAGTCGGGTCACTTGGCGACTCTGCCAACAGCATTGACTGTGAATCTTTCTTTAAAAAAAAAAACGTCAGTTGTGGTGAATTTGGTTCCAAACCTATACTGTTAGTATATTTTCTTTAACTGATACCAAAGGGTCGAACTTTGTCCCATGAGTGCAAACAGACAAATATAGATACTTATTTTTTATTATTTACAAAAAATGAAATAAAATATCCTGACACGAATACTATTTACTTGGTAGGGCTCTGAGTACCGCGAGGTTTTTCGCCCCAAATATTCTAAACAACAAACAAATATATATACATCCCCATTACAATTACATATATGTCTGTTCGTTTAAATATATAAGCATAATAAGCAGTACAGGTTTGTACCAATTTCATCACACTGTACTTATGTGACCCCATTTTACGGTAAGTAATTATCTATGAAACAATTATATTTTGTATCGCTTTTAGCACTTTCCTCCGAAGGAAAGTAGGTATTGAGGTTGCACTCATGACGGAATTTTTGAAAAATTTCTTCAAATCTTTATCGATCCTACCTAGTAGACACCGAAAATGACCCCAGTTAAAATTTATATATATAAATATATATATATATATAATATATATATAAATATATATATATATATAATATATATATATATATATATATATATATATAAATATATATATATATATATATATATATATATATATATATATATGTATATATATATATATATAGTTGTATATGTGTCCGTTAACACGATACCGGCCAGAGTTCACTGTTCTGCACGAAAATCGTCCTTCAAACCAAAACATGCTTTCATACTGTTTTCAAATGTGCTGAACACGAATTTGAAGTCAGATTCTGTCTATCACGCACAGTTTCTTGAGAAATTCTAGTTTTTTATCCAAAAATGTGAGTTTTTTGTAAATTTGACGAATTTTTTTTGGCATCAAAACATAGTGAAGAAAATTCAAAAGCCTGATGATTTTGAGCGCAATGAAGTATATTTGAACGAAAAAAATTTTGATGGGAATATTACAAGTGGTTGAAGAAATATGGCTAAAAGTGTTTTTTCAGTTTTTGATCTTGAGGACCTCATCTACTCAAGGACCTCACTTTTGAAACAAAGTTAAATACTACTGAGAAAAAGGCTTGGATTGCTTTTCGAGAGGTAGGTGCTAAGTTTTTGGGAAACGAAAAATCTAGAGACTACCGAAAAATAGTCCAAGAACTGCTTACTTCATATAAAACATTGGGATGCAATATGTCCTTAAAAATACATTTCCTGCATAGTCACCTAGACTTATTCGCCCCAAATTTTGGTGCAGTTTCGGACGAACATGGAGAACGATTCCACCAAGACATATCCAGAATGGAAAAAAGATATACTGGCAAATGGAATGAGAAGATGCTGGCGGATTACTGCTGGACACTGCAGCGGGAGACCGAGGAGGAAGAGTACAAAAGAAAAAAAATACTCATTGACGATGTGTGTATATTTTTTGAGTTGTGTCATATCTAGTATTATACCTGATAGCATGCAGGATTCAATTAATTATATTTTACCGTTGAAAAAGAAAAAAAAAATCTGTTATAATAAAGACAATAATTTTCAAATACAATTTTTCATTTTTTCCAAGTTTCTCCTCTTTTCTCTCAAAATCAGAGGGTGATAGAATTTTTCTGAGTTCAGATTCGGACTCAGCACACCTGAAAACATGCGAACATTTGCATGTTTTTGCAGAACAGTGGTTTTTGTGTCTCCCCCACGAAACTTGGTATATAGTATTCCCCAATCAAACGATTGAACGAGTTCGTTAACAAACAAAATCAGTCCATCCGGAGGGGGGGGGGTTTACTCCGGAGTCAAAGTAGTTATTTGCCAATACCAGTTGTAATTTTTGTTATATTTCAACGAAACTAGGCATTCGTTCTGGTCAACTAAAGAGAAAAATGTGTTGTAAAAATAAACTAAATCGGTCCATTAGGAGGGGGGGTGGGTACTCCGGACCCAAATTACTAATTTGCTCACACCGGTCGTAATTTCTGCTCTATTGTAACGAAACGCGGTATACGTCATGGGCATCTAATAAGGAAGAACTGTTGTAAAAATGAACTAAATCGGTCTATAGGAAGGAGGGGATTTACTTTGTACTATGTTTGAATTGAATTGAAACAGGTGTTCATAACAAATTCAAAAATGCATAATATGTTTTTATTTTATTTAAAAAAAAAAACAAAAAAAAAAAAAAAAAACATTATTATGCATTTTTGAATTTGTTATGAACACCACTTTCCCAATTCTGAGGAAAGTGCTTTGTAACGCAGCTCCTGCGTGACGGACTTTTTTATTATTTTATCGTTAATGTTCTGAGTTATACAAGATTACAACTGTTATGTTCTATTTATTAATAATCGTATAACACACATATTTATTTATTTAAATTTAAAAAAAAATAATAATAATAAATGAAATAAATAATCGTAAGGGAAAACAATAGAAAAAATAAAAAGAATAAAAAGTTGCTTTATTAGAATATTAATAATATATATTTACGGTATACTTAAATTAATTAAAAAAACTATAAAACTTGAAATGTTAATTAACTAGTAAAGTCTACAACAGATTCCTTAATTTGAACGAATTTTTTTATTAGGGTTAGCGTGAAATTAGTTTTAGGTACTCATTACATTTTTGTAGGATAGATTTTTTTATTGTCATTTTAGTAATAATCATTAACAGTGTTTGTAAAAAAAAAAAAAAAAAAAAAAAACGAAAAAAAAACTCTTTACAGCTTGAGGATAGCAGGATCACAATTTCCTGGCCTTTGTTCTATGTTAAAGGTTCTGACAGTTTCCTCATATAAAATATATAATATACGACCCAGTTTTATGATCTTACCCTGAAGCTATTGCATCAAATTCTAGAGATTTTATGAGTATCCTTTGAGCTAAGAGATCACGATTGGAAAATAGAAAGTTATTTAAAACTTACATGACATTTTGGTTTATTAAATCGTAAAATATTACAAAACGTATTTCGCATAGGTTAAAAAACGATAACATTTTTTCCTCAGGAGCCACATAATATCTCTCAGCATGGCGGCCCCTAAAATATCAAGTTTTATTCTTTTAAATTTTTTTATAATCATCTGCTTCAATTATAATAAAAAATAATGTTTTTGGTTAATAAAATAGTTTAATTTTACTACAATATTTTTCTGTAGATCCCAACAACATTTATTGCTAGTTAAGGAAATCGTTGAATCGATTGCTTAAGGAATACTATATACCAAGTTTCAAAGAAACATAAACTCTGGTATGTATCTTGTTAACAGACATATATATATATATATATATATATATATATATACTCGTATGTATATATATATATATATATATATATATATATATATATATATGTATTATTTTAGATCTTAGGAGGCATGGGGTCGTTAAAGCCGTCTTCCTGTATTCATACTACTTTATTTAAAAGGCCCGACATTTTTCGTGCATATTTCCGCATCTCTTCAGTGTCAATTCTCTAACAAAATATTATTATTATTTTTTTGTTGCCAGTAAATATACTGTTGTCACACCTGTTGGTGAGGACCGTCGTCACTGGCATCTGTGCGAGTACTGTGGGCGAGCGCTTTCGACGTAAGTACGTCATTATCAAGCCAATTTTCAGTTATTACTCCCTTAACAGTGCAGTACGAACTTAATAGTGGCTTGACAATTACGTACTTACGTCGAAAGCGTTCGCCCACAGTACTCGCGCAGATGCCAGTGGCGACGGTCCTCACCAACAGTTATGACAACGAAATATTTTTTCTGTTCTGAGGCATCGGATACATACGAGCGGCGAGTGATAGAGCGACAGTGCGTTAAACGGTAGAACGGCAACCGCTACGATACAGAGCGGCCGGGCGGTACACCAGTCTCTGTGTACACCAATATGCGTTTTTAAATTAAAATTATAATTTAAAAAAATTAGTATTTTAAATATTTTACCTAGCAAGTTTAATGCATTTCCAACCTATTCCCGTAGTTTCTTGGTTTAGATAGTATTTTTAAAGTCACTGTGTCTGTCATTGCACTTCCGAAATTAAAAGCTCACATTCACTATCATCCAATTTACTCTTTTCTATCATATTCACTAGTGAAAAGCTTGAAGATAACTTTGAGCGGCGAGAAACAAATAATGTCTGGGCGAGCGGTTCAGTCCTCCCTCATTCCTACTGCACTCTAGCTTAACTTGAATTCGAGCGACGCCGCTCTCACGCTTTGACGCTTACCGCTTATCGTTCTCCGCTTGTATATCACCCGAGGTATGAGCTTACGAATTCCTGCCAGCATCAGCCATTGCACATGCCTAAAATAGGGGCACATATTTTTCCATTCTTGCATTTGGATTTTCCACGCCCTAATGTGTGTATTTGTGCCCAGAGATGCTGCTATGTAAGCAATTTTCTCGTAATGAATGCAAGGAGCTGACGAGGAAGCATCATTGCTAGAATGCGTGCTGATTGTGGATGGCCCTGGGAACATTGCTAAGTAGCACTTCGTGACTTAAATACAGAATAGCAACCCTTACTCCCACTCGAGGTACTAACGGGAATTGTTTCTACCCCCCCCCCCCATCTCAGAATATCTCTCTCTCTCTCTCTCTCTCTCTCACTCCGCCACAAGTAAATACCCACTCATCTCCTAGAATAGCGAAAATTATCACCGCCATTTAGAGCTTTTAGAGCAACTAGATGCTAATTAACAAATTACTTCATGATTAGTTCCATCTCTATGTTCCATTTGGAATTCTCTATGCGCAATTTCCTCTCGAATTGTCAACATGGAGCTTCCTTTCTTCTTTTATTTCCGATGAACGGAGCTTTCCATTTATTCCAATTCAATCTGTCATTTTAAGTAAATAATAATTACAAGTAAATAATTAGCCGGACTTGTTATAACATTTTCATCATTTAACAAACAAGTCTGCCTTTACAAAGTTGTTAATATTTACAATGAATCGAAAAAAAATGTACTAATAACAATATATCCGCATACGATTTACACCGGAACGGCTGAAACCGTATTTCAACCTCAGCGATGCCAAAAACCTATAACTTCCATTGTCGTAACTTTCCTCCGCCGGTCTTTATTTTCCTTTTTTCCCCATTATTTTGGCGCAATTCCTCCCTCTCTCCACAGGGAGGAAACCCGCTTATAAGGTTCACCTTATGACACAATCCGAAAGTGCCAACTAGAAATATTACGTTTCAATACCCATAGATCTCGACAATAACGGTGGTTCAAATGTAAATATATATATTTTTATGTACTTTAGGCTCAAAAATGATCCGAGTTTGATGAAATTTAAAAGAAAATTCTTTCATATAATTTAAAATGTCGAATTGTTAACCAGGAGAATTCGTCCATAGAAACATAGTTTTTGCCGCGAATTTTGTGCAAAAAAAAAAAAAAAAAAAAATTGTAACGCTAACCTTTCGAGTTCCTATGTTTGTATGTACTCGTTTTCTAGGTTCCTTGACCCAGGAAAAGGAATGAAACCATTTTTAAGGCGATATCTTTAACCGTTTTTGAGACAGGTGGAAAATATGTTTTTGTAATTCATGTTCGGTTTCGTTACTTAGAACCTTGGGATTCAATTAAAATGTTTTCTACATTTTGGGAATTCGTCTTAACAATAATGTTTAATGTTTGGTTACATTTAAAGTTAAGGAATTATTTAAAAATAATATTTTATTAATAGACATGAGTATTTGGATCTTCTTAGATTTCCGTAAATATCTCGAAAACATTTGGGAAATCGTGGTAAGTGGAAAGTGAGCATTCGAATGCTTACTAAATTCTCTACAGAAAAGGTTCTGAAGGAAGTTTAGATGGGGCGATCGGAGAATTAAGCGCTTAAAACGTCGTTCTTTTGAACGGAGTTTTGTCTTTATTTAACTCACTTTTTAATTGGTTGTTGTTTTTAAACATTTAATTTATCGGTAAAATCAGTATTTTAGTAAAAGAAGGTAAGAAAATGAGAAACGCATTGGTAATAGTGTTTTGCTAGAGCGAACTTTGAGAAGGCGGGGAGTGATTTCCGCTTAGGATACTGCCAGTTTCTTGTTGTGGCGCTGTAAAATTCATTCTCTTTGACATTATATTTTTAACGAAAGATCAAACCCTAACAATGACAAGTTGTCCATCTAATCTGGATTCCCGGACATCGTGGGATTCCTGGCAATAAGAAAGCCGATCAAGCCGCTCGGGCTGCACACAGTTTGAGCGAGATTACAAGGGTTCCGTTATCTGGCAGTGAACTCGTAGCGCCAGCCATAAGAATACTCGAAGAAGGATGGAAAAACACGTGGTCCGAATGCGGGGAGCAAAAACTTAAATACGTCAAGCACGGTTCGAGACCCTGGTCCTCCTCAACATCAAGAAGAGAGGAGGTTGTGATAGCTCGGCTCAGACTTGGCCACTCCAGGCTGACTCACGGCTACTTGATGTCTAGAGGAATCCCACCAGCCTGTGGGAGATGCAATCAGCCGATCACTGTAAAACACATATTCGAAGACTGTTCTCGCTACACGATACTGCTTCAACAGCTGGGAATACCAAGAAACTTGGCGGAAGCTCTGCGGGATGATTGTGAAGCAGTTGATGTTGTTGTGGAATTTTTAAAAAAGGCGCAGCTATATCTTTTACTATAAAATATATAATATTAATTAATTGATAAATATTTGTAGGTATGTGTGTATATGTATGTGTATGTTTTAAATTTTTTTTTTTTTTTAGTAAATAATAGTAATAGTAAGTATTAGTATAATAGTGTATAATTTGCACGCCTCCCTGGCATGGGTGGTGCGCGCAAATCTTGATCGAGCAAGCTCGGCATCGCCGGATATGAGTCCCGGCGTGGAGTTGATAAAAGTGGACTGTATGAAATGATATGTAACAAAGATTTACGTGAGAAAAATAGCTATATTAAATAAAACATATTTCTTCCCTAGGCTTGAAGAGCCAATGGTGTTAATATTGTTAATGATTGATATTAATGTTGCCTGGGGATTATGATGGCCGCATGCTGTGATGTTGCCTCGACGTTCGCCGGTTTGCTGTCTTCGCTCCTCTCTCCTCCGCACTCGCGCTCCTGGCCGGAGACTCGCCTCTACTCCCTCATGGCGTTGGATTGCATCTTCTTCGGTAAATGGGTGAGGAGATTTTGCTGAGGAAGAGCTGTTGAGGTGTCAGTGCTCTTCAGCTGCCCAGGACGTACTGCTCTCCGGGCTCGGTGCATGTACCCTAGCGCTGCGTGCTGCAGTGCTTGCTTGCAGAAGTTCCTGCTTCACGCACTGGACCGAGAGAGTGCGTGGGGTCTTCGATAGGCGAGTGATACGAGTTAGCTCGTAGAACGAACAAACCGCCCACCTAAATCAGTGTAGCGGTGTCCGCCTGATTTAATAAATTACAATAAGAAAGGCAGCAGTGATATACAAATGTAATGAGGGCTTACAATGCCCGTTAAAAGTAAATAGCTTCACTCACCTTGCGATAAGAACGAATATATACAAAGCATAATAAAGGCTCGTTGGGAGCGACATAAAATGAGAAAAAAAAAAAGGAATAATAGCAAACCTAGCTAAGAAATAACAATTAAATGAAGTCCCCCTGGGGATGAAATAAACTAACTAAGAGTTCCCTGACTCGGGATAAAATAAGGGAACCAAAGGGGACACTGCTCTGGTAAGGAGCGTGCCGGAAGGAGTGCGAACAACGGAGAAGTGTCCAGGTGTCAGCACGTCAAAGCTCGAAGCGTCTTCAGAAAGTGGACACAGAGGTCTTGAATTTAGCAGTGCTTCGATCCTGGAAAGAATGGTGGAGAGTTCCTCGAATGTGTGAGGCTTGGTCTTGCTAAGACGGCAGTGGACGCATCGTTGAGTCCTGCCGCGGATTAGTTGAGCGGCTCGAGGAATCCAGTAGCGCAGTCTTAGAAGCGCTAGGCACAGTGACGAACCTGGGTGAAAATTGCGCGCATGTACGTTGTCTATTAAAATCTTTGATAAATGCGCTCGGGGCGGCAACAAAATTGGATGCTTTTGGCTCGGGGGGAGCGATGATTCTTGGAGACGGCCGCCCACCCTGACAACACCCGCCTCATCAATGATTGGGCAGAGTGACTCATACTCTCTAGGGTGCGGTCCTCCCTGGGTGAGAGCTCGAGGGAGATGGAGTCTCTGCACGAACAGGATACAGCGTTCCTCGGCTTGTGCCAATTCCTCGGGCGTCAGCTGCGTTTGGAGAGGAGAAGATGTTCCTTGCAGTCTCGCTCTGGTTGCGTTTAGGGCCCTGAGGATTCGTGCGGTGGATCTTATGAGGCGCGGATATGAAGAGAACGCTGTGGTCCAGTCTTCAACGGGAGCTGGTGGTGACTGAGGAGGAGTGATGAGGGCAGACACGCTATTTAGTTTTGGATTTTCCCTTTGTGCCGGCGAGGGTTCTTCAAGCTCCCGAGGAGCGCTAGGTTGTTCCTCCACGTTTATGCGAGAATCCAGGAAAAAGGAATGAGTCTGCGAGGACTGCACGTTATGGAGGACTCCCGTCACAATGAGGCCAAATATTGATGGATGGAAGAATATGTCTCGGATTCCAGAAGGCTGAGGTGCTCCTGTGATCACGTGCGAATAGAGATCGGCCCCGATAAGTATTTCAACTGGCTGAGGGCTGCCAAATTGATAATCCGCCAACGGATACTGGGCGAGTTGCTGGACGGTGGCGGAGGGCACTTCCTGGCTAGGAATGGATGATGATATTCTATCCACAACTAAAACATTAACTGGGAGTTCTCGTTCTCCTGAAACGTTGCGGATCGTACAAGAGGTAGTTCCCTTGAGGATGGATTTTGGGATTTGCGATTCGCCTAAGCTAAGAACCTGGCCGCTATATGACAAAACTTTGGCTCCCAGATTGCGAGCGAGCTCCTTGGTGATGAAAGAGTGCTGACTCCCAGAATCCAAGATGGCGCGGGCTGCTTGATAATTGCCCCGAGAACCGCGGATCAGAACATAAGCGGTTCCTAAAAGGACCGTAGTGGTGGTGGCAACTGGATGAACTGGAGCAGAGCCGAATCCGATGAACGCGCTCGTAGTCGCCTCTTGCTGCGCAGGCTTCTTTGCTGGTTCGGAGCGACGGGTATCGCCGTGCAGTAAGGTGTGATGTCTTTTGCCGCAATTCCTGCAGCGAAATCTGGAAAAACAGTTGGCGACGCGATGTCCCGGTTTAAGGCAGTTGGAGCAAGAATTATGGGCTCTCACCACATTCATCCTTTCTTTGATGGACATTTTGAGGAACTCAGGACACTGGTGAAGACCATGATGCTGTTGGCATTGAGCGCATCGATGCTGGCGCCTTGCTGTGCCGCTGGTTGGATTCGCTTGGGGCCTCTCTGCCTTGGGTATTGCCAGACTTGGTGATGAAATGTGAAGGGAAACTCCTCTTCTTTTGAAGTCTCGTGGTGAGGTGGATTTTCGGCGACTGTAATGAGGAACTGAGGAGCACGAGCTTGCGAGGTCGTCTGCCATTCTTAGCGCCAACCTACGTTGCCTCACGAACGTTATTACTGAGTCGGGTGTTGGCATCTGAGCAGTACCTAGGCTAAGCTCATAACTGCGCCTTGTCTCAGGATCAAGAGCTCGGAGGGCTAAGGACGCCAATAGGAATTCCTCGGGGTTCTCAATATGTAGGGCCTTGAAAGCCTCGATAGAGTCTGCCACTTCATTTATGAATGAATCATGGCCTGTCCCAGCGTTGACACTTGAGGAGGCCTTATACTCAAGAAGCCTGTTGATGAGGAAGCTGGCGAGGATCCGCGGGTTGTTGTAAGTGGTCATGATCTTTTCCCAGGCAAGGGTGTATGACGCGTCATCAACGACAAGGTGGGACACTAGGGTAGCAGCCTCACCCTTTAGGGCTCCTAAGAGGTAGTGGAATTTTTCTACGTTTGTTAAGGAGGCTTCCTCGTGGATAAGCGAGGTGTAGGTGTCCCTGAAGCTTGTCCATTTTAGTAGGTCACCCGAGAAGAAAGGAATAGGAATCCTGGGAAGATGCAGACGGGTGTGGCCTCCGTTGCAGGTAGCATTTGGAAGGTCATCAGGCTGTGGTAACACCTCACAAACTCTGGCGGCTCTGCATGCTGCGTCTTTGAGCCTAAGAAGTTTGGCCTCATGGGTGATCATCTCGGTTTGAAATAAAAGAAACTGTGCATTCCATGATTCGGCGGGAAAAGGGCTCACGTCGGGTTCGCCGGATAGTTCCTCGCGCTGAAGAAATGATTCTTGATACTGCTTCCAGAATGAGCGCGCTGTGTCAAGAGACGCCTCAAGGAGGTGGACATCATCATCCGCGGTGGCCTTCAATGTGTTGATGATGCCGGTGATGCTACGGGCTAAACTGCGTAGCCGCCGCTCTAATGTTAATGCCAGTTTGTCAGACATTGTGTATTTTCAAATAAATCAAATGATAATGCATACCGGCCAGGTGGTATGCGACGAGGACGAAGAAGAAGAGAACAGTAGGCAAGACAGCGAACAATGTACAAAATTCATGCTGAGAGGGGAGCGAACAAGCAAACAGATCAATGAAAGGCAGTGGAGAGGGGTAAAATACAAATAAGGAAATACATGATGCTTAGATATAAACAAACAAGGTCCTGTCATGGGACTGGAACATGCCCTGAAATGAGTGCAATTGACTCGGGGTGCTGGAAATGGGAGTTTGCACCAATGATGCCGACAACTTGTGACATGCAACGTGCTTGCCGCGCTCTGAGGGGGGCAAGCAGGGAAAGAAAGACAAAATCGATGCACAAGAAGATAGGCATGCTAAAGGAATACAGGCATAAGGGCGAAGCATCATGACATAAGCAAAATAGAATAAACATAAATGGTGTGAATAAAAGAAATATAAATAGAACAAGCCTAGATAGTGAAAGCATGAATATTAAAAGCTTGAATAGGTTAAGCATAAATATTATAAGCAAGAAATGACATTTATGAAATAAAATCCCCAATCCACCTGAAATAGAGAATGAAATGTCCCCTGAAGAAGCCTGATAAAGGCATGAAACATGATAAGCATGGAAATATAAAGTTATCTTGAGCAATAAAACTTCAATAAATATCAAGTCAAGATGTAATAGATTTAATTGAAGCTACAGGCATTTACTAACATGGAAGAAAATCGCTAATGGAGATAATGAGCGCTTATGAATATGAAACTTAATTGAATAATCGTGAGTGAAACTTTACAATAATTTATGTTATTTATATGAAAAAACCCACTTAAGAACTGATATAATATTATATGTTGCACCTTGCAATTTAAATCATGAAATAGAAATAGGATATAATGCAAATAGAAAACATGATGCATATAGTATAAATGGAATGCATGTAAATAAACATACGTGATAACTGCAGGCTAGAAATATGATTTTGCTGCCTTCAACATGCCAAGGTACATAGCCTGAACAAGCATACATGCAGTGATACGTCAGTAATGCATCAAATAAATAATGTATATACATGCAATTTTAGTGTTTATATGTTTTATACTAAACTGCGGAATTCGCTAAGCAAGGTGCATTAAGTGAGCAGAGATAAGCATTAAATGAGAGAGATAAGACAATGAGGCTTAAGATTAAAGACTCTCTCTTGATAATTAACTAATATGGAATTAAATATATCTAGCTGAAGGCTCATTAAATATTAACAAATGTTATTTATTTACTTAAATGTTAACAATAAATTTATTTATTGAACTTTAACGTCATTTATCGACGTTAAATTTGATTTTTCTGAAATTTCATCTTTATTATTGAAATAAAATATCCACGCCGGGAGCTTCACATATGTGATTTGTATAATACTTAATTAATGTGAAAATTCGAAAATAATATCCGGCCCGGAGGACCACATGTATAATTTGCACGCCTCCCTGGCATGGGTGGTGCGCGCAAATCTTGATCGAGCAAGCTCGGCATCGCCGGATATGAGTCCCGGCGTGGAGTTGATAAAAGTGGACTGTATGAAATGATATGTAACAAAGATTTACGTGAGAAAAATAGCTATATTAAATAAAACATATTTCTTCCCTAGGCTTGAAGAGCCAATGGTGTTAATATTGTTAATGATTGATATTAATGTTGCCTGGGGATTATGATGGCCGCATGCTGTGATGTTGCCTCGACGTTCGCCGGTTTGCTGTCTTCGCTCCTCTCTCCTCCGCACTCGCGCTCCTGGCCGGAGACTCGCCTCTACTCCCTCATGGCGTTGGATTGCATCTTCTTCGGTAAATGGGTGAGGAGATTTTGCTGAGGAAGAGCTGTTGAGGTGTCAGTGCTCTTCAGCTGCCCAGGACGTACTGCTCTCCGGGCTCGGTGCATGTACCCTAGCGCTGCGTGCTGCAGTGCTTGCTTGCAGAAGTTCCTGCTTCACGCACTGGACCGAGAGAGTGCGTGGGGTCTTCGATAGGCGAGTGATACGAGTTAGCTCGTAGAACGAACAAATAGTAATAGTAAGCATTAGTATAATATAAGAAAGTTGTTAGTTTTAGTACGTAGTAAAGTCGATGGTCCTAGAGAAATACAGTGTAATCACTAGTATATATCAAAATAAATAAATAAGTACAGATGGAATGGTTGGGATTCGGCTAAATAAACCTCAATATGATTTTGTTTTAAAAAAATCTATATTTCGGACGTTTCGGCTACTCATTGGTAGCCTTCGTCAGCTAAAATGACAAAAAAAAGGAAGAAATTAATACAAAAACAAACAAATTATGATTGTGATAGGTAACAGAGCTATAGATAAAATTAACTTATGAAAGAACTAAATTCTTAGAATGAAAAAGTGAATAGGTACAAGAATTGATTTTAATAGTAATTAGTAACGTTAATTGATTTTACAAAGAAATAAGAAGCTACATACCAATGACAAATATAGTAGCTAATAGTAACATTAATTGATTTTACAAAGGAATAAGATACTACATACCAATAGAAATGCCGAGCGGCAGAGGAAGACCAAGGTTGGCAATTAAGTAACCATTGTAGAGTGTCTAAGGAGAAAAAGAAATCTACTGGGGTATAAGTAAGTGGGAACAGCAGGTGGTGGGGGAAATGTCGGTAAGGATCAAAAGCAAGTTTATGACATGTCGGTAAGGATCAAAAGGCATGTTTATGACATTTATGACAGAAAAGGAGAAAAAGGTGTTAATGGAAGGATACCCAAGGGGCATGGTAAAAATCTAGG
Organism: Gonocerus acuteangulatus; assembly: GCA_946811695.1. Taxonomy (NCBI): domain Eukaryota; kingdom Metazoa; phylum Arthropoda; class Insecta; order Hemiptera; family Coreidae; genus Gonocerus; species Gonocerus acuteangulatus. The sequence goes on along the minus strand of OX328129.1, from coordinate 56,615,300 downwards.
TGGGAGGTCGGGAGAGTATTTGGAAAATATTAGCGTACATAGGAGAAATGCCTTGTTGGTCAGTTTTGTAGTTTATTTATAGTAGACTGACTGATAAACTTACAAAGACAATAAAAAAAAAAAAATCCTACCCTTCCCTAAATTTTGGTTTGAAAACTACCAACAAACTCAAAACCCTCAACAAAAAAAATCATATTGAGGTTTATTTAGCCGAATCCCAACCATTCCATCTGTACTTATCACCTCGACGGCTAACTATCTAATCATCAAAATAAATAAATGAGGAAAAATAAATAAATAAAAATATATATACAAAAAATTTTATCATCCCACAGCTCGCTGGTAAAATTCCTCGCTGCACCCTGGATGTCGGCGCTAATGACCTAGATGTAGATGCGCCGTAAAAAAAAAAAAAAAAAAAAAAAAAAAAAAAAAAAAAAAAAAAAATATACAAAAAAAAAAAAGTTAAAACAAAAGAAGGAAAAAAAAAGGGAAAAAGAAGAAGAAAATATTTTTAAAAAATATCAAAATAAAATAACAAAAAAATAAATAAAAAAATAAAATGAATAAAAAAAAATAAAATAAAATAAAATAAAACAAAATATATGTTTACATTATATATATATTTTTATTATTTGTACTGTATTTATATATGTACTGTGCACTATACATATATATGTATACTATATTTATATAAGTGCAAATATATTTTTGTGTGTGTGTGAATCTGGTTCTTATATCCATGCAATTTTATAACAACAATAATTTCTCTTTATTTCCAAACTTAGATTCTCCCAAATACAACTTTAGTAACACAACTCTATCTCAAACACATAATAGTGAAAACACTCTCCATCCTAACACTAATCTTTCACAATTAAACACAACAAGGGCGGAGATGACCAAGCAGTTTTCTGCCCTTAAACTACCAACCCAACCCCCTAACAATGACTGCTTCTATTCCTTTACTAATGGCACTAGAGATATCAACGAAACTGATTTTTTTTTTTGCCTTTTGTTATGAAGTTCTATTCAATACTGTTTGATCTACATCCTATATTGAGTTACTCGTGAGTTCATCTTAATATAAGCATCTCAAGTTCTGTGTTCACTTGATAATGAAATAGATAAGAGAAAATGACTTTGAAGAATGAAATAATGATATGAGGTAAAGCCTGAGGTACTTCAACTTCCCTTAGCTTTTATGAGAGATATTAAGACCACAACCATGAGCTTGAATGAACAGTAATTTAAGGTCTGTACCTATATTGAGACCGAAGTGTCTCTTTAGAACCAAGTGGTTATCAATGTTTAGGACAAATATGATATAAAATTAAGACCAAAGAGGTTATTAATATTTGGCAAAATGTAATACCGTAAAACCCATAAATGATACAATAAGAGGAAAAAGGTTTAATTTGAGTTCACGTAGGACTCAGAACTGACCTTAAATCAGTAGGCTTACATTCCCAATATATTTGGCTGTTTTTTTCCCTTAATTTACGATTTGCTTTCTGACAAAAAAGACAAGCTACACTCATAATTCAAGGAAATGAAAAATACGAATCAATTTGCTATTAAAATTATTTTAATCGCAATTATGTATTAAAAACCGATATATAATTTATTTTTTTACGCGCAACGACTTATAGGCCATTATATATATATATATATATATATATAAACAATATATCGAGGATATATTTAGAATAGAGAGAGGTGGTGTAGATTCGGTCTAGATAAATTACTTGGTCCTCCATTGCTGGAAGGAGACGAACTTGGACTAAGACGTGTCTGCTTTGCATATTCATTGGGTATCCAGATTGGACTTCCCCATCCAATTCCTATCGTTCAATGACAATCATCATTGCTTACCTTTCATGTGTGTGTATATATATATATATATATATATATGTATATATACATATATATATATATATATACATATATATATATATATATATATATATATATATATATATATATATATACACACACATATATACATATCTAGATCCTTCATACTAGAAAGTATGATATGGGGTCAATAAATAAAGACACAAAATATGATTTTTCTACCACTCTTTAAACGATTTACTGTTAATTTTCACTTTTCAAAGGAATGTAGTTTTAAGGAAAACATATATAAATGAATGTTTGAAAAAATGTCTTCAAATCTTCATTGAACCTACTTAGTAGAAACTAAAAATGGTCCGTACTAAAATGTATATATATATATATATATATATATATATATATATATATATATATATATTTAGCGATTGAGGCCAAACCACAATTGTTATTTTTTCTTTTTTTTTTTGCCTCAAAAGTTAGTATACAAATAGTACTCCCATAAGAAATGACTAGATGATTTCGTAACCCAGTTAAATCGTTGAAAAAAAATCCTTCTTAGCTAAACATTGACATAAATAAGTAACTTATTTATGCCTTGTAATTATATCTAACAAATAATTATAATTATAATAATTATTATTTGTTACATATAATGTCCGTTTTTAATATATATATATATATATATATATATATGTGTGTGTGTGTGTGTGTCAGTGTTTAATCTATTAATATCAAATCACAATTCAAAATTCACATTTTTACGTATATCACTTCTATAAAATAATATCAGTGAACACTGAAGCTGATATACAATTACTGAAAGATCGAAAACAACTGCATATTAATGGCCCAGAAGAACTAATTGAAAACAGAAGATATCATTCGTAATTAGTAATCAACACAAGCTCATTCACATTGGAACTTAATGAAATGCTTTTGTTTCTTTTAAATATTAGAAATATTAGTATACAAGGTATCATTTGAGAGAACCTTCGAGCTCTCTTCATTCCCTATCTCATATCTACCGACATTATATTATTATAATAACCCAAGTAAACACATTAATAGAAAATAACGCTTTTAATCACAAACAAACAAAAAGTAATGTGATGATATTATTCACCTACTTAATAAAACGATTGATAAGTGATTTTTCCAACTTAAAAATAATTTAATTATCTTAAAAGCGGATTTTAATAAAACTGATCTCTGTTTTTTTTTTTTGATAATTATAAGTCTTTGAATAAAAAACGGTCAAAGGAAGACTTCATTAAATTGATGGGTTGCTGGTGAACGTAATATTAAGGTTGTTGCGTTATGAAAAATGGTATACTTAGGTCGTCTGGCAAGTTGTCAGTCCTTCCTATATTAAATATGCCTAGTCCTGGCAAGTTTAGAAACTCACGTAATTATTTTACGTTTTTAGAATCTATTTAGACGTTTTGTATATTACGAACGAATGATAAACACAAACTTTAAGCTACTATGTTAATGAGACCCTGTTTATAAGACATATGGGCTAGGTAGTACCTAGTAGGTACCCGCCCTCTTTATGGGGTTCAGGTAAGTCCCCGCCTGCTCTCATCTGGAGAGAAACCGTAAGGGGTTTTTAAAATCCAGGCCGGTGACCATTCCTGGTGCCATACCCTATGGGTGTTCAAAAATGGCACCACGAGTGGTGTTTTGGTGGCAGGGGCCACGTTTTAGTTCGCCTGACGCAGCGTAGTGTTCGTATGGTTGGAAGCAGTGCAGTCGAGTGTCGAGAACATGGTAGGGTTCTGACCTAGCTGTAGTAGCACTCGGCTACAGGGTGGAAGCTATGCGTAGTGGGTACCTCCTTCCCATGGATTTTCTCGCGAGCATCACGGTCTTGCGGAACCCCCGAGGTTCGCGAGGATATCCTCATCTTGATCGCCTGACGAAAGTAGTAATAGGCGAGGGGTCTGTTTTAGAGCTATCAAATTCTGGGCACGGCCCCTCTGCCGTTCGCACATTCTGCACACTCCTGTATATGGGCATATGGTTAAGGAGTTCCTAATTTTAGATTTCCAAATCACACCGCGTATAAGTATTAGATAGAATCACGCTAAGATAACGCAGTTCGAGCGAGTTGGGCTTTCTTTCTGTATTAAAACCTCTAGGATGGCTGCCCAAGCAACCAAAGCTTCAGATACTGAATGTCGAAGATATTTCATCTGTTACTGAGTTCAGTGCACCTTTACATTAATTTCTTTATTTTTAATAAGTATTGATTTTTTACGAATTAGTGTGGACTTGCTATTTTGCTTAATACAGCAAATTTTCCAAGCAGAGTGCTTTAAAAAAAAAAAAAAAACAGATAAATACTAGTAGTAGTTTTTTCTGGAGGTCACACATCCAAGTTCTGGCCAAGCCCGACGTTGCTTAAATTCGATGATCTATGGAAACCTGTGACTTCAACGTGGCTATTGCCGTTGGCGATATATTGGAATTCAGTACATATAAATCTTATTAGATCTGAAGAGTTAATTATTCTAAAGATAAATACTTCCAAACGAATTAAGTAAGTATATACTTACAGGTAGGACTGATCGGTAAAAGCAATAAATCTTCATCTGAGATAACCCAGAATAAAGAGCTAAGGCCTAAAAATGAAGCTGTCTTCTTCCTTATCATAGCCGAGCTGTGATAAGAATAAAGGCATTCATCTTCATCAGCTGATTTTTCATCGTTTCAGTCTTATAATGAAAATAAGCCATGCCTGAGTTCATAACGTTGTGCTGTGCTGACTAAAATAAGCTCCCTGAATGCGTCATCTTAGCGTTTTTCTATGTAATGCTTATTTGAATAGTTTATTGTAAAAACTTCAAATATTTTGCTTACAAATTTATTGCTATAACTTTAAATTTATAAATTAATATTACTGCGAATAAACATTATCTGCATGATGGATTGTTATGTCAAAAATAAGCGACAATTTGGTGCTAAAATGCACAGTAAGTGGGCTTGCGATTGTTCTAAAGGGACGCCTTAATACGAACACATAATACAATTACAAAAAAAGCCGTTTTTTAATTCTTAAATTGGACAATGGATTTAGAACTGAGATGACCTGAGTTTACGTGTAATCTGTAAACTATCAGGTCATCCCAGAAGTAATGTCGGTGGACTGTAGAATATATCAATCAAATTTTAGCACTTTCCTCCGAAGGAAAGTAGCTATTGAGGTTGGACTCATGACGGAATTTTTGAAAAATTTCTTCAAATCTTTATCGATCCTACCCAGCAGACACCGAACATGACCCCCGTTAAAATTTATATATATATATATATATATATATATATATATATATATATATATATATATGTCTGTTAACACGATAGCGCCCCGAGTTTTTGTTTTTTCGTCACGAAACTTGGTATATAGCATTCAATTAGCAAACGATTGAACGACTCGTTAACCACCAAAGTCGGTCCACCGGAAGGGGGGGTTTACCCCGAACCCAAAACACTAATTTGACTATGTCAGCCGTAATATTTGTTATATTGGTATTCGTAGAGGTAATATAGAGATAAAAGTGAGATATAAAAATGAACTAAATCGGTTCATTAGAAGTGGGGGGGGGGGTTACTCCGGACCCACAAAACCAATTCGCCACTACCAGCCGTGATTTTTGGTATATTTCGACGAAACTCGGAATTCGTAGTGGTAATCTACAGGTAAATATGTGTTGTAAAAATAAACTAAATCGGTTCATTAGAAGGGGGGGGGGTTTACTCCGGACCCAAACTCCTAATATACTCATACCGGTCGTAATTTCTGCTGTATTGTAACGAAACGCGGTATACGTCATGGGTAACTCATGAGAAAGAAGTGTTGTAAAAATGAGCGGAATCGGTCAATGGGAAAGCGGGGGTTTAATTTGTAATATATTTCAAAAGAAAAGCCCGCCAGACGTAGGTTCACAAAGCCGCCGCAAGGAGCGCTTTCTACCACTAGAGTGACTGTATCCTGTTCCTGCATTAGATCAAAATACGATGATATGAGGTTTTTTGTATTTATTACGTAGTGTAATAGGTACCATGTGTAAACATAACTCTGGAAGCAAATTAATAACACTGTTCTGCACGAAAATCCTCCTTCAAACCAAAACATGCTTTCTTACTGTTTTCAAATGTGCTGAACACGAATTTGAAGTCAGATTCTGTCTATCACGCACAGTTTCTTGAGAAATTCTAGTTTTTTTATCCAAAAATGTGAGTTTTTTTTGTAAATTTGACGAATTTTTTTTGGCATCAAAACATAGTGAAAAAAATTCAAAAGCCCGATGATTTTGAGCGCAATGAAGTATATTTGAACGAAAAAAAATTTGATGGGAATATTACAAGTGGTTGAAGAAATATGGCTAAAAGTGTTTTTTAAGTTTTTGATCTTGAGGCAGGGATTTGGTCTCTACCTGGATCTGGAGAAAAAGGCTTGGATTGCTTTTCGAGAGGTCTGTGCTAAGTTTTTGGGAAACAAAAAATCTAGAGACTACCGAAAAATAGTCCAAAAACTGCTTACTTCATATAAAACATTGGGATGCAATATGTCCTTAAAAATACATTTCCTGCAAAGTCACCTAGACTTTCTCGCCCCAAATTTGGGTACAGTTACGGACGAACATGGAGAACGATTCCACCAAGACATATCCAGAATGGAAAAAAGATATACTGGCAAATGGAATGAGAAGATGCTGGCGGATTTCTGCTGGACACTGCAGCGGGAGACAGAGGAGGAAGAGTACAAAAGAAAAAAAAATACTCATTGACGATGTGTGTATATTTTTTGAGTTGAGTCATATCTAGTATTATACCTGATAGCATGCAGGATTCAATTAATTATATTTTACCGTTGAAAAAGAAAAAAAAAAATTTGTTATAATAAAGACAATAATTTTCAAATACAATTTTTCATTTTTTCCAAGTTTCTCCTCTTTTCTCTCAAAATCAGAGGGTGATAGAATTTTTCTGAGTTCAGATTCGGACTCAGCACACCTGAAAACATGAGAAACAGGCAAAATTGTTCAAGGGAGGGGAGAAAAGTTTTTTTTTTGCAGAACAGTGTAATTGATCAGTTACTCATTACAAATTTAAAAGAGAACTATTGATGTTTTTATTTTATTTATGTAGGATATTTTAAGCAAATTGTTCTGGAAAGCAGTCTACACTACCCAAAATCTGAGGAAAGTGCTTAGTTATGCAGCTCCTGCGTGACGGACTTTTTTTACTAGCCCTTTGACTGTTGCAACAATATTTTCTTCTACAGTAGCCTGGCATAGTAGGTCGACCTGTACGAGGCCCCTGTTCAAGCTTGTGTTTTTCCGCACGAAATCGTTCAAACCACCTCTAGACTTGTCGCTCACTAATGACATTTTTGCCATATATTCCTACAAGTTTTCGATAAGTTGAGGCAGCATTTTATCGAATTCCCGAAGCATAACATAGTGTTAGTGGTGTCTTATGAGATCTTATTCAACTGAAATTTCAGCTCAAATTAAATAAGATTCACCAACCAAAACATGATAAATATAAGTATATCTAATGCTATAATAAGCTCAAAATGTAAATAAAAATAAATTCAAAAGAGGGAACATAAATAGGCATATTATAAACCGACAATACTGAACTGATATTTACCATGCATTCGAATGTTCACTTTCCGCTTAGAACGATTCCAAGTAAATTCCAACAGCACCGGTGTAACATATGATAATAAAGTATCATTTTATCAATATTTCCCACCCACCAGAAATTACCAGAATTTACTTAACCTAGTTGTTTTATACTTTTTGTTCGTTTGTTTGTTTGTGTTAATAGTAGGTACCTTGACTGAACTTCATTTGAGCGTTCTTCTTTTTCTTCTTTCTTTATCTCCTTTGTGTCATTAAGCGTAGAGTGGATTAGCCTCGACCCATCTCTTGAAAAGCTGTCTATCCTGGGCCATTCTTTTTGCTTCAGACACAGAACTGCCCTTATCTCTTATCTTCTCGATGTGGCTTTCATAAGTGTGCCTTGGCCTGCCCACAGCTCGCTTACCGTACGGTCTTGCCTCCATCAGCCACTTTACTTTCCTGTTATCTCCCATACGGCTAACATGACCGAGCCACCGTAGCTGGCGTTCCTGGAGAGTATCTTTTACTGGCCTCATGCCTAGGTTTTCTCGGATACTTTCGTTTCTCACGCAGTCCCGCCTAGTTTTGCCTGCTACTCTCCTAAGATACCTCATCTCAGTGGCCGTTATCTGCATATAGTGCTTTTTCAGCATTGTCCAGCTTTCTGAACTATACAGCAGTACTCGGCTAAAAACAGTTTTAAATATTCGTAACTTGGCTGATCTGCCTACTTACTTTTTCCATTGAATGTTTTGGAGAGTTGGTAGAACACACTATTGGCCTTCTTGAGACGATTTAAGACCTCTTGGTCAATTCTGCTGACCTTGGCTACGATCGTCCCCAAGTACTCATAGTGGTCTACCACTTCCAACCGCTCTGCATTGCAGGTAATGTTGAGGTCCTCGATTCTATTCCTGCCAACATGCGTTATCTTGCTCTTTTCAGGATTGATTGTCAGACCTTTCCTCTTGAGTTCTACATGCCATTCATTAATAGTTGTTTGGAGCTTTTCAAGACTGTCCGCCACTAAAACTATGTCATCTGCAAAGATAAAGGATCCCACGGGGGTTCTAGGAGTTTAAGCGTTCTATGGTGTTAATCGCCATCATCAAGTAACTCAACATTAAAGTTTAGGTATTTTTAAAATTTGTTTGGAAATCATATTTTGTAAAAAAAAATACATAAAAAAATATATCGGAGTATCTCCACCTAAGAAAGGAGTGAAGCTGAAGTGGTGAGTGAAAATCCCCCTAGAGACCTGCAGTCTCCTATCAGCCTATGATTGAAGAGGTCTATAAATTCTTGAGCGCCTAACCTTTCCCTTCCCCCCTTTCTCAAAGAAACTTGGCAATTTTTGGCCAATCTCGAGAGGCTCCGTTGTCTCCAAGTTTCAAGGATACTCGCGGTTCCTTCAAGGAGTGAATGCATGGCTAATGGAATAGCAAATGAAGTCGAAGGCTCTCTCAAGAGTAAAAACGGATTCGGTGCCTTGCCTACGAATTGGCAGGGAGTTCATGCATTAAAATTGCTCCTGAATTCTAGAATTTGTTCCATTCTGTTTTCGTACTCTTTATATCCGAGTTTTTGTTGGACTTCGTATGTAACTATGTAACTACTAATTTTTAGATGTTTTTAATTTTAATTTTTTGAACGTAAGTCTGATTTGGGTACGCTGCGGAATTTTGCTCTGGGACTATTCAGCACTGACTGAAATTCCAAAATAAACATTTTTAAGAATTCTTTTGGACCTCCTTTTCGGATTTCCAAAGATGGTCATACACGTTCAGTTCAAATCTCAAGGGCGGGACTCCACAGTTTGCCCTCAAGGTTTGGACTGTACGGGTGTAGCAAACATACGATAATTTAATAAAACTCAAGGCTGGGACTGCACAGTCCAGTTATAGTATTTACCCACTTTATAATTTCATTTTTTATTTGCTTTTAAGTTACAACTTATAGCATTTCTTATATCATTAGTATCTAAGTTAGTAAATTAAATAATTCCTTGGTGAGGTTACAAAACTTATTTGCTAAATAGAAAAATAAAACTACATAGATTATTTACACCATGTTTTGATTAAAAATAAAAAATAAAAATAAAATAAAATAGGTATATATTTATACTTGTATATTTATAGTTTTACCCTGGCCTTGAAAACTATAGAATGTGTAAGCCGCAGGAGAATCGCTTAGAGTTCTACCATTTACAAGAATTAGATTATTATTTGTCATTAACTGTATAAGAATTCGTCCTCTCCTATTAAGTGCAGTATGAAAGGTATCAGGAGAAATATTACTATTAAACGCCTCAACATTATCAAGTAGCTCTTCCTGTTTATCTACTCTACAATAAGTATCACCACCAAAAATCAGTAAATCTTCAGGCTGGATGTTAATATTTTCCATACAGGTTTGCAATAATTCTAGAATTGTAGAAATATCAGAAAAGGCCTAAAGTAAACAACAATTAAATATATTTAATCGGCATTAGAATTAATTTCACAAATTATCCAATGTTGGGTTATATCTAAAACGGTTAGTGATTTTGTTAGTAAAGATAATCAGACCACCACAAGCTCTGCCCCTGGATTTTTCCTTGACAGCAGGGGAGAAGGCTGACTTCTGAAAGGGAAATGAAGATAAGTCCATCGGTTTGCCAGTAAGCCATGTCTCCGAGCAACAGATAACAGAATAGTCAGTAAACGCATGTACTTCATTAAGAAAATTTTTGAATCCTTTTGAGTTCCAAAATGAAATTGTAAACATTGATTTGGTAGATTTTTGACCTGAGTAGAACGAGGGAATCCTTTGTTGTCCTAAATAAACCCACTTTTAGTGAAGCAAATATCCTCTTGTCCACACAGGACAGGCCTGCCCTGCACAGTCCCGGCCTCATTGGACTGTACAGTTAATCTATTAGTGCTTTCATTCTACTTCGATGGATTGTGCAGTTCAACTTTGTCTTCAAGGATTTTCCATACACGGTTTGGGCTGCGCTGTTCAAATCTTGAGATATTCCTCACCGTGTATGGGCACCCTAGGATTGGACTTAAGGGGCTGAGGGCCTAGCCATCAGAAAAAGGGCCATTCCAATAATATTAAAAATAAATAGTGGAACCAGAGCAAATAGGAATTAAATATATCTTTTAATGGGATTAGGTTTAAATTAATTATCTGTGCATGGTAGGGATGAAATTCCGATAGATTACGATTTCCATTAGGCCACATTACGTTCTAAAATAATTTTATTTAAGCTTCATTCACAATACTTCAATAGAAAAAACATTATTAATGGAAAATAAATTAGGCAGCTCAAATAAAAGAAAGAAAAAAATAAATTGGTTTGCTATGTACTCAGCATACTAATCATTCAGCAAGGATTAAATTTTAATGAAGTATATATTTATTATTGGAGAGTTAAGTAATGTTGGCGGTCCAATATTTATCATCTGAATGGAAACTGTATTAACATAAGCTGTAAATAAAAATTTAAAAAGAACAAATAAATAAACAATTCTAAACAAAGCAGGAGCTGCGGAATCCAATTTCCTTAATATCGAGAACACATTAGTCGGAGAGCCGGTAACGCACTTTTCATGAAGTGTTTTATGCACCTTGAAATTTTGCTATAATGTACCTCTTGGGTAGATAAGAAGGTAAGTATGTGTTTCCTGGACATACCTTGGAACACCAGGTACTTTGCATAGGGGAAAGGTGTAGAACAATATTGCCCACTATCATTAATGCAAAAATAAAATTGCAAATTAAGGCAATTTTACAATGAATAATAAATAAGGCAGACACCTTTAAGGGGGTTAAAATGTAAATAAAAAAAAACAAAGTAGTTTGTTTTTTTCTTAATTATTAAATAAAGTGCTTTATTCACTCTGCAATTTATACAGCGTCTTCAATAAAAATATTTGAAAATAATTACAAAATGGCAGATACTTTTGTGGGTTTTAATTACCAGGAAAAAAAATAAATGTTGCCTATGATAGACAGCAATACATACTGCGTGTAACCGTAAGAGTGAGTGAGAGCACTGCGCAGTTGGTTGTTCTCTGCGCTCTCATTGGTTCTTGCTCACATGATCTTGTACAACTGTCCCGGTTTAAATGGCAGCGTGAATAAAACTCTCAGTTAATATTAGAATGAAAACAATTTAGTGTTTTTTTTTTTTTTTTTTTTTTTTTTTTTTTTTTTTTTTTTTTTTTTTTTTTTTTTTTTTTTGTGTCTGCCTTATTTATTATTCATTGTAAATTGTCTTAATTTTACATTCACTATTTTTGTGGCTTCTGAATAAAACTCTATTTTTGGGAAATATTTTTTTGCACTTTTTCCCAATGCTCAGTACCTGATGTTCCACGGTATGTCTAACCAACACATATAAACCTTCTTATCAACCCAAGAGGTACATAATAGCAAAATTTCAAGGTGCATAAAATATTTTACTTCATGAAATTTGCGGTTACTGGCTCTCTGACTACATGTTTCTCATAATTTTTCAATGATTCAATGGCTGTTTCGTTGTAAGAGTGCCCATAGACGCTGAAGGCAGTGTTGAACCGTACAGTCCATCGAAGTAGAATGAAAACACTAATAGATTAACCGTACAGACCAATATCTGCTTCACATACAGTGGGTCTACTATAACTGAACGGTGCAGTCCCTGCCTTAAGGTTTATTAATAATAGATATCTGAAGTCGGCGTATATTCACCTTAAGTTCTTAGTCATTAATAAAATTACTTAGGAATACAAAAACTTTCATAATTTTAAAATTGTTACATTATATAAAAATCTATAGACACATAAATCACGTCCGCACAGGTCAGCATCAACACTTTAGTTCGGCATGTTCTTTATCTGAACTCCCAAGTCCGCAGATTATGTTTATTTTTACAAAATACCTTTCTCATAACTCGAACACGATTTATACCGGCTTTCGCTCTAATGAAACAAAAATTACGGCAAGTACGGGCAATAGAATAATGATTTGGTCAGCCGGGCGTCATTTTTAGGGCGTACCTTGGAGACTGGAACTAACTGAAGCCCTTATTTTTACAACCTCTGGAAATGGATGAGATTGCTTTATCAGTAACCGCTCGAGCGCGTTTCTTCGACTCCGGGCTTGTCCTCGATAACAAACGGCTCCGTTCGGGACTTTCCGTATAAGAAGCGCGGGAACGGCTGAGGTTTCCCGGGCAAAAACTCCTTGAGCTCACAATTCAATCGGCTGTTCTCTCCTTACCAGCCAAGAACACAGCCGGTGTTTGTGACTGATATCAGGGCCGAATTCGAACCAATACCGATAATGGTTCATCTAATGGATCTCTATTTATTTAAGGAAGTCGAAAAATAATACATAATGTTTAAAGGAAATTTGAGCGCTAAATAATTTGGCTACCAATGGACTTAAATTTCCCTCTTTGCTAAATAGCTTTTGATAATTATTGTTTTTGCTTTAAGTTTGTATCCTTCCCACGTGGAAACTACCTTATGTCGTCTACTCAATGTCAATATCCGGAAATACCGACAAAAATCGTCGGTATTACATAACGGAAAAAAATGTTCGTTTCTTCTTTTATCATCCGAAAAAATGGCCCGATGCTATTGGAATTTCCTATAAAAATGCTGTATTTTGAAACTAAGGATGAAGTTAGCCAGCCAAGCGTGTCAACAAGAACACCTTTATTGACGAATTTCTCGTGGACGTTTTGCTTTAATATGCTTTGCTCGTTCTTCCTCACAGTTACTTAGCGCACTCATCCAATTTTTGCAGATTCTTTGTAAACATAAATACACAATAACATCACGAAAGAAGAAACATATTGGCAGTGATGTTTTCCTAGAGCAAAAGTTGAGAAGGACGGGAGTCATTTCTGGTTATGATACTGCCAGTTTCCTGTTGTGGTGTCTTAAATCTTCCTCCTCTACGAGATTTTATTTCATATTTTCACGATTCATCAAGACTCAACAATAACTGTTTCTCCTTCTTTATGGAATGGAAACATGCTAAGATAACCAGATACCAAAAATGTTCCTTTTAAAGGATTATATCGTCGATACAAACGGAAACTAACGAATATGAAAAAGTCCGACTCGCAGGAACTGCAGCATCTTAGCGCGGTTCCGTTCATGTCCTTAGTGCCATTTGATAAGCTTAGAAAAGAAATAAACTTATTTTTTATTTATTTATCTCGTGAAAATTGTCAAAATCCTATCGAACATCTCGAATAAAAGTGATATTAAGGCGTTAGGGACACCGACAGTAGCTAACTTTTACACAGAAGCGGAAATTACAGAATCTGGCTCTCATTCTAAAGCAAAGCTCTATAAATCAATACAAAATATGCCTAATAAAGTCTTTCTAGAGGATACAGAAGCATGGGCGTATATGAGGGGGGGGGGGGCTGAGGGGGCTGCAGCCCCTCCCGAAATTTTGAATTGATGATAAAAACTTCTCGTAAAACCCTTAAAAATAAATTAAATAAGATCACTTAGTTCATAAAACATATTTTATTTTACGTGTAATAGCGTTTTAGTTGCCTAAAACTATTCCAAGCTCTAAATATTTAGTATTCCATACCCTGAAAATGGTCTCAGCCCCCCCCCCCCCCCGAAATTGTTTTTTTATACGCCCATGTACAGAAGGATCAAGAAGAAGTACACAAGATTGACTAGAATACCCTGCCTAATATAGCCTATATAGAATAACATGCCGAATAAAACCTATCTAGTAAATACACAAGGACAAATAAAAGTCTTGACGAATAACAAGTCAAGAAAAAAACCTTTATTTAACAAAATAAAACAAAGTTTAGTTGCCCAACTACAATAGAATAATATACCTAATTAAGTCTATGGAGTAGACACAAATGGACCAAAAACAAGTCTTGTGGAATATTGTTTTTTTTCTAATTAAATACTTTTTATCAATATTTAGTATATAACCTTTGTTGAAAACTATTGATTGCTAATTGATGAATCGGTTTACAACTAAGTAGTCTTTATGAATATTTAGTATATAACCTATGTTTAGATCTGAGTTTTTGGGGTGCTTTCCGCCTAGGCTTTGTACTTGTGTCGGCAGATACCTGGGGTATATTTACAGCTCTTGAGGATTAACTCTTAGCAGGTAAATTTCCTGCGGCCCCCTTGTTTCTACGGGCATTGAACCGCCTTATTCGCTCATAGTATCTAACCGTTGTGAAGTTTATTTTTTGGATTTAGGACTTAATATACATATGTAGACTAAATCATAGCAAGAAGTAATCCTCCGTCGTCGGTTCTTAACTATGTAGACTCGCTAATGTTATCCAATCTTAGACACATCGTATTTAAAATCCACAGCAAACACACGGCATTTCATCAGAATCCCCTGCTAAATAAAACATATATAGAATAATATGCCAAATAAAGCCTATCTAGTGGATAAAAATAGAGGAAAAAAGCCGTTCGTGGTGGTAGAAAATCTTAAAAGTATTTTGCTCAGAAATCTCCGAAATATTGTCACTAATTTTACGTATCCTGTTTTATAGCCAAATAGATTTATATTCTATAATCAGTAAGAAAAACGTACTTACAATAAAAAACTATGGGTAACAGATGAAAATAGGGAATACCAAGAATAATTCTAAAGAACGAAATCAACACCAGTACTGTAATCTAGATATTCATACGGCATCTTCGAATTCTAACAAACAAAATATTGATTCTAATTATACGTATCCTGTTTTATTGACAAATACATTTGACTACTATAAGCAATTAAAAACTCTAGGGAATATGTCAAAGAACTCGGAGTAGGAGCCTCGACAGTTTCAAGACATTTGAAGGAAATCGACAAATCCAAAACTGACATTTCATACGGTACAGCCTGATATATTTTTAACAATGAATTGTTTTTCTTATTTTAATTAATCTGTTTTATTGTCAAATACATTATCCAACATTAAGCAATTAACAAATAACAAGGAATAAAAACAAACAAAATGAACCGTTCGAATAAACGAAATCAATTACTTCAAAGTTTAAGCACTTATTTCTCCGATTGACATAGCCTAATCAAAAATTGTTTCAGAATATTTTTTGTAGAACATTTAGTAAGCTTTCGCATGGTAACCCTCCGTTTACCAATATTCCTAACTGTCTTCGAGATATTAGGGAATGTATACGAAGTTCCCAAAACATTTCATGTCTGTTAATAAAATATTTTATTCTAATCCTTCCTTAGCTCCAAACGTAACCAAAATTTTAACATATTAGTGTTGATGAAATTCAAACATGCAGAAAATGTTTCAACTGAATCCCATAATTTTAAGTATCAAAATCAAAGACAAAAAGAACAGTTCGAATAAGCGAAATCAATTACTTTAAAGTTTTAAGCACTTATTTCTCCGATTGACATCGCCTATTCAAAACTTTCATTAGAACCTTTTTTGTAGAACATTTAGTATGCTTTCTAATGGTATTCTTCCGTTTCCCAAATTCTCAACCTTTTTCGAGATATTAAGGAAAGTATACAAAGTTACCAAAACTTTTTTATGTCTGTTAATAAAATATTTTATTCTAACCCTTCCTTAACTCCAAACGCAACCAAAACTTCAACATATTAGTTTTAATGAAAGTAGAACATGCAGTAAATGTTTCAACTGAATCCCATGATTCTAAGTACCCAAACCAAAAACGGCATTCAAAAATTATTTTTTCAGTTTTCTCGAAAACGGTTAAAGCTATCGCCTTGAAAATGGTTCCATTCGTTTTCCTAGCCCAAGAAGCCTATAAAAAGAGTACTTACAAGCTTATGAACTCAAAAACGTAAGCGTTACGATTTTTTTGCGCGAATTTCGCCCCAAACGCCATCTTCCAGTGGGCGGATTTTGCTGGTTAACGAACTTGACCTTTCAAATTGGACGACAGATTTTTGTAACAAATTTCATCAAAATCGGACCATCAGGGAAGCCAGAAATGAGCGAACAGACAAATATATATATATATATACAAATTTGAACCACCGTTATTTTCGGTCTCTAGGGGTTCTGAAACGCGAAATTTTCTTGTCGGCACTTCCGGATTGTTTAATTGTATCAACCTTATAAGCGGGGTTCCTCCCTATGGGGGAGGGAGGAACCGCGCTAAAATGCATCTTTCATTGTCCATCTTTAATAATTTCTGCTGGACTTCTTTACGGCAAATTGTTCAATCTGACTTCACTCTATTAAAGGGAAAGTATTCCACTATCAAAAGGTCAAATCTGCCGAATATTTGACTCTCCAAAAAAAAGTTATGAATAAATACTTTTCCACTCTGAAAAGTGGTGATTTTCATATTCGTTAGTTTGCTTTTGTATCGACGATATAGTTTCATGCATATAAATATTTCGTATCACGATGTTGACTAAATTTATTGCTCCTTCTTTATGAAAATTAGCATGCCGCGTTCTAATAAAGTACTACACGTCGTAAGCTCTCGTATGCAATGTCTCTATCAGAGGGGGGTTTTTAAATCCAGTCTGAAAATATAAATATGACCCTGTCACTCTGGAATTTTTCTCACACTCAAACAAAATTTGGAATACAAAACTTAAAACTAATAATATAAGTGAATTATGAAAATGAGTAAAATTTAGATTCTACAGATCAAATTATTTATGTGTCCCTAACATCCGTAATTTGTGTTAAGCCACATGTTCAGTTCAAATCTCAAGGCTGGAACTGCACAGTTTGGCCTCAAGGTTTGGACTGTACGGGTGTAGCACACACACGATAAGTTAATATAATTCCAAATAACTTAAGGTTACTCCAAAATCGAAATTTTATGCAAAATATGGCGGGTTTTTAGGGTCATACTTAGCCGTAAATTATCTTCGCAAATTTTTCTTTAAAAAATTATATTTTGGAATGTATGATATTTTAGAGGTCTGTACAAGCGAATGTCACGCCCGGGTGGTCTGGGCTTTGATGAACTTTAGTGCAAAAATACTTTATGTAAAACGATATATATGCAAACTTACTTACATACATTTTAGTTAGTTAGTTACGATTGAAAATAATTTATCCCCTTCTTGTTTTTAATTTTATAGCTGACCTTTTATTTTCTGTATATATATATATATATATATATATATATATATATATATATATATATATATATATATATATATATATATCTTTTTTCCTTTCTTTTGTTTTTTTTTTTTTTTTTTTTTTTTTTTGCTTTCTTGTATATTATATCACACTAGAATTTCTAAAGTCACAACTCAAAGGCACATCATTAAGAAAGGAAGGGTGACACAAGTCCCCTCTGGTATAGTAGCTCTGAAGCTTGGTACATACAGTTTTGATGGTTGATAAAGAAATATTTACCATGTCTTTCACAGTCATAACTATGACGGTGTGAATAAAACTGATTTTTGAGTTGTGTTATTTTAGAATACTAGTGCGATATATTAATTAATTGTACTTGTAGATGTATATTTAAATGTTTCAATATTTGGTTTATAGATCTTTTATTTATTTTATTTTATTTTTTTTTTGCATCGTGTTTATCGAGCAAATTGCCCAGTTGCGGGCCCTAAAATCAAATAAATATTATGTTATGATGACATTGCTTAACTGAGGCGAACAACGAGAACCAGTGTATTCAACGTGGCTATAACAGTTAATTACTCATAATTCTTTTTTCGACTGATGACGTCATCAGCATAAAATTACTCATATTATCTATATTTTGACGAGAATTGAGAATATTAAAATATTTGTAATCATGCAAACACACACTCACACATGCAAGAACACTCAAACATACACAAACACAAACGCATGTTTATGATTAATTTCCTTGATGAGCATCAAGGATGACATACACCCTTTATGATTCCTACAAAGCGGAGGTCTGCTTTTAGCTAATGTGCCAATTCAATCAAGCCGTCGATGATCATGGGTCCGTGAAAATTGAACTCCTTTGAGGTCGCCTCTATAGATTGGCTATGACCCAAAGGTAGTTGTTATGTTCTTCATTCAGCAAGTATCTCATGGCGCTTTTTGCTTAGCAATATTCTTAATTGGTTTTGGAGAATTTAGAAATTTCTTTGTTTTGTTTATTTTTTGGTGGGTGGGGCTTGGTTATCATTGTTTCAAAATGGAACATTGATTATTCCCTTACAAAGTAAAATTTATCAAATACTAAGATAAATAGTTATTTTATTGCGTTAAATAATGTATCACCAAAATTAACGCAACTACATAATTTTGTGCAGTTCCCTTCATAGTATAAGTTATTCATCAATTGATTAGTAATCAAAGTATAATGTTTCTTGTCATTGGGGCACTCCGGACCAGTGTCAAGAAACAGATAACGTAGAGATAACCCGTTATCTATAGGTTAGCAGTAACAGCAGTTTAACCAGTACAGGTTAAAATTCGCAGTAATAAATGTACGTTAAAACTTGAAAAGGGTCTCACCGTGTTTCCACATGAAATCTGCACTGGCGTCTTTCTAGACTTTGATGGCATTATTTTATTTCTAGTTTCTAGAAATAATTTTTCGTCAATTATCAAACCTCTAACTGTACTCGTTTTCAGGGAATAAGGGTTGAAACCCCAAACTTCAAAGTCGTTTTTCTATGAAACTATACTAGATATTTAAATAAAACTAATTTGAATTGAAGCTATTGATTAGGTGTACCTTGCTTATTTTTTTCATAATTTTCGAACCACTTATAAGATAAGAAAAAAAATTGTGAAGATTTCAAGGGCGGTTTTTCCTAACTTCCCCTCCATGTACACCAAATTACACATAAAATTAGTAATTTCTGAACTATTATCCATAAAAGTTTCATAGATGTGTGAAAGGTGCATCATACTTAAAAATTACAAAAACCCTACATCGATAGCTAAACACTGAAAACCAGATGCATCAAAAATATCTCAAGCTTGAGATATTTTCGATGCATCTGATAGCTTGCTACTCTTAGGACGTTTTTGTTATTTAAATATGAACCCTCACATTGCTCAGTGCATAATCTGTATTATACTGATCGAAAAACTATTGTCATATAGCAAGCCACTAAAATAATAAATACTAAAAATCTTCATTTTCTACAAAAGATAATTAATCTTAATCACTATTTTCCTCAATAGTTTTGGTATCACTTGTAACTTAAGCGGGTTTAATTTTTTTCTATTCGTAACGACCAAGTGATAAGAAATAAATTATCGAGGCTACCTGTGAACAGCAACCTATGCTCCTATTTCCATTAGCGTAATCACACGTGTATCTGTTTATGCCCTTGCAATGGTATTAAAAGAAAAAAAAAAAAAAAAAAAAAATTCACAAGAGAAACATCCCATGTCTCTATTATATTCAAACAAGTACAATGAATAACAAAACGTAGCTATTGCGTCAATTGGTAAACTGTAAAGAACGAATAATATGTAGTGATTGAATATGTAACAATATGTAATCCAATTTATAAATAATTGATCAACCAGATGTATACGAACAATACCACTTGTTTATAGATGTATATATGTAATATTGTAACTGATGAATGTATGCAATAACTGCTTGGAACGAAACGCCTTAGATGCGCAAGGATGCTCATAAATAAATATATAAAAAAAAAATTGTCTTCAATGAAACAATCGATATTTCTTGCTATTGAAGTGCCGATAACGAACTTTAATCCTTAATATGTTGCCATTTTAGCACTTTCCTCCGAAGGAAAGTAGCTATTGAGGTTGGACTCATGACGGAATTTTTGAAAAATTTCTTCAAATCTTTATCGATCCTACCTAGTAGACACCGAAAATGACCCCCGTTAAAATTTTTATATATATATATATATATATATATATATATATATATATATATATATGTGTGTCTGTTAAAACGATAGCGGCCAGAGTTTTTGTTTTTTCGTCACGAAACTTGGTATATAGCATTCAATTAGCAAACGATTGAACGAGTTCTTTAACCACTAAAGTCGGTCCACCGGAAGGGGGGGTTTACCCCGAACCCAAAACACTTATTTGACTATGTCAGCCGTAATATTTGTTATATTTCAACGAAACTTGGTATTCGTAGTGGTAATATAGAGAGAAAAGTGAGATATAAAAATGAACTAAATCGGTTCATTAGAAGGGGGGGGGGGTTTACTCCGGACCCACAATACCAATTCGCCACTACCAGCCGTGATTTTTGGTATATTTCGACGAAACTCTGTATTCGTAGTGCTAATCCAAGTAAATATGTGTTGTAAAAATAAACTAAATCGGTTCATTAGAAGGGGGGGTTTACTCCGGACCCAAATTCCTAATATACTCATACCGGTCGTAATTTCTGCTGTATTGTAACGAAACGCGGTATACGTCGTGGGTACCTCATGAGAAAGAAGTGTTGTAAAAATGAGCTGAATCGGTCAATCGGAAAGCGGGCGTTTAATTTGTAATATATTTGAATAGAAAAGCCGGCAGACGTAGGTTCACAAAGCCGCCGCAAGGAGCGCTTTCTACCTCTAGAGTGACTGTATCCTGTTCCTGCGTTAGATCAAAATACGATAATATGAGGATTTTTGTATTTATTACGTAGTGTAGTAGGTACCATGTGTAAACATAACTCTGGAAGCAAATTAATAATTGATCAGTTACTCATTACAAATTTAAAAGAGAACTATTCATGTTTTTATTTTATTTATGTAGGATATTTTAAGCAAATTGTTCTGGAAAGCAGTCTACACTACCCAAATTCTGAGGAAAGTGCTTAGTTATGCAGCTCCTGCGTGACGGACTTTTCTTATAAGTACTCAACATGAATATCGTTTTTATTGCCGTCTAATAGAACAGCGAGGTAACATTTGTTCCAGTTTCATCTCGTGTTACAAATCGTAGTAAAACTATTAGGGAAAATAGTGATTAAGATGAATTATCTTTTGTAGAAAATGAAGGTTTTTAGTATTTATTATTTTAGTGGCTTGCAATAAGACAATAGTTTTTCAATCTGTATAACACAGATTATGCACTCAGCAATGTGAGGGTTCATATTTAAATAACAACAACATCCTATGAGTAACTTGTGATATTTTCGATGCATCTGGTTTTTAGTGTTTAGCTATCGATGTAGGGTTTTTGTAATTTTTATGTATGATGCACCTTTCACACATCTATGAAACTTTTACGGATAATAGTTGAGAAATTACTGATTTTACGTGATTTTTTTGGTAGGTGTACTTGGAGGGGTAGTTAGGGAAAACCGCTATTGAAATCTTCACATTTTTTTTCTTATCTTATAAGTGGTCCGAAAATTATGAAAAAAATACGCAAGATACACCTAATCAATAGCTTCAATTCAAATTAGTTTCATTTAAATATCTAGTATAGTTTCATAGAAAAACGACTTTGAAGTTTGGGGTTTCAACCCTTATTCCCTGAAAACGATTACAGTTAGAGGTTTGATAATTGACGAAAAATTATTTCTAGGAACTAGAAATAAAATAATGACATCAAAGTCAAGAAAGACGCCAGTGCAGATTTCATGTGGAAACACGGTGAGACCCTTTATGTTTCCAAGAAATCATTTGGAAACACCCGTTATATTTGCGAGCATTATCATGAAGTGCTCTGACTGGTGGGTGGGGAGGCTTTGCAAGGGTTCGGGATGTTATTACTTCAGATGGACTATCACCAGGTACAGCGTAAACTATATGAGGGACCAAATCACAGTTTATTACTAGTAATTCAAGGTCTGCCATCATAGTTAAAATGAAGCTCAAACAGAAATAATATTAAGAAATAAATACAATACGGTAACAGGGGGTCTCCCGTGGTCTAGTGGCTAGCGCGCTATATTCATAAGCGGGAGATGGTGGGTTAGATCCCCGCCGGCGCCAGAAATTTTCTCATCTCAGGGCTCGCTGAGAAAATTCCTGGCTGCACCCTGGACGTCGGCGCTAATGGCCAAGATTTATGTCGACGCGCCGTAAAAAAAAAAGAAAAAAAAATACGGTAACAAATGACCTGATACGTTATCGTCCTAGCAACGCTTGCCTAAGCGTGCCTGCTCTCTAGCCAACTAAAAATTCAAACCCTTCCAAAAATACTTAATAATTTGAATACCAAAAAATCCTTTCTTAGCGAGTGTTTACATGCTCAAGAGAGTGGCCATGCAACATTTCAAATTTTGCTGTCAAGTTTTTTTGGCTGGGCGTCAGTCAGACAAATACATAGTAGATCAAGGTCAATAATTGAAATAAATATGGAGTTTACAAATCTTTATTTCTACACTAGTTTCGTCGTTCTATGGATACCTCTTCAGGAACTAAAACTATTCTATATTTAAACCCTAGGGGTAGTAAATAACCTTTTGCAACAAGGGGCACGTTTTTACTTAAAAACGTCAAGATCTTCTGGCAAAATATAGCTATTTTATTAGAAGCTCTCTTCCTAAGGGAAGGGTGAACAATTGGAGAAGTTTTAGCCCCTGAATACGCGTCCTTAGAACGCTAAGCTTGCATAGCATATGTTAATTTAAAATTTATTTTATTTATCGATCTTCTGAAACTAAATAAAATAAATTCAGGTTAACAATATCAAATTTATTCTATATAAATGCATTTAAGAGGTTGCCGTTGAATGAAAGAGTTTGAATTTCCTTGCCCAATACTTTTTTAATCGGAACAATTGGTTTATTTGTGTATTTTATGTTCTTTATGTAGACTGATGTTTTATACTTAGCAAGGTTTTGGAATACTGTAAAGGATTTTTTTTTAATTTGAAAGTATCGAAGTAGCTAACAAATTCTTTCTGTGATTACAGCTGTAGTCAAAAAGACTTTCTGTGAATAGAGTTGTATTCTGATCACAGACAAAAATGTGATTACAGTTTTAATCTCAGGAAGAGTTGTGATTACAGTTTTAATCTCAGGAAGAGTTGTGATTACAGCCGTAATCACCGAAAAATGTTGTGATTACGAGTGTAATTATAATTAAAGATGTGATTTCATGGGTAATCCTAATCACTGTAGTAGTTATAATTTTAATTGTAATCACATCTGCAAAGCATGTGATTATAATCGTAAAAGTTTTTTTTTTCATTCATTCATTTATCATGTCTACAAAACATGTGATTATAATTGTAATCGTAATTATAATGATTATCTCTTACTGCACACATTAAACTCTTTTCTAATCCGTAACGTTCTTATTTTATTTAAATTTTCTGGCTCTACTCAAGAAGAGCCATCGGCAGGTTAATGAGAGACGTTTAAATAAGTAATTTTATATAATAATGATTAAATAAAATTACTTATTTTTTAAATTTTACAATAATTATTAGAAAGTTATTTTATTCTTTGAGTGATCCGAAAATAGCCCCGCTGTATTCCGGGTTTGATTGGCGCGGGCTCCGTGCTCTTCATTCATTTCTGAATATGGCAGGGTGAAATAGGATATTTTCAATTGCCAGTATCTCATGTCGAGGGATGTAAGCCTCTTAGTAAATGTGCGTGGGTCAATTTGGTGTGCCCAGCGCGCAATCATGTGAACATTTGTTCATTTTTCATATTTTGACACTCTGATATTGCCGACTGTTTAGCATCCTCATTTTTAAATATATTATTTTGTTAATTTTTTTGTTAATTATTAAACGTTCGCTAAATACGGTGATCGCTAGTGTTCTAGTAGAATTTAATCCTTTAACAATCCTCCAGCCATTAAATTATTCAAGTAGAATTTAGAGAAATAACTATTTGAATATTCATTTACTAAATTTTAATTTTACCTCAAGGTGATTATATTTTAAAATAATTTTGATATTCTTTTAAACAATAAAGAGAATTAAATCATAGGAAAACATTTTTCTAGAGGAACGTTTTTTTATAAGGTTTTTATATGCAGTAAAAAAAAATGCACTCCTAAAAAAGAATTTTATTATGTACCTTTTCAATAAAATACGATCTAGCGTAATCTCACTTGTGTAGGTATAATTTTCCTTTTCATTCTGAAGTGGAGCTAAGGAGCTTAACGGGGTCTCCCGTGGTCTAGTGGCTAGCGCGCTAGATTCATAAGCGGGAGATAGTGGGTTCGATCCCCACCGGCGCCTGAAATTTTCTCATCTCAGGGCTCGCTGAGAAAATTCCTGGCTGCACTCTGGATGTCCGGCGCTAATAGCCACGATTTGTTGATGCGCCGTAAAAAAAAAAAAAAAAAAAAAAAAAAAAAAAAAAAAAAAAAAAAAAAAGGAGCTTAACTTTAGAATATGAGAAGGAAAAAGGGATCCCGCAGGGAAATAGTCTGGGCCCATTGCTCTTCACATCATGCCTACACAGAATCACACTTCTTTCCTCAGTCTCTCTCGTTTTCCGATTCTCACACATTTTCCTTCGTAGAATATTCGTCCTAATGCGATATTCAAGGAGGGTGATATGTAATTTGTTAATTAGGTATTATTAAATTATATGCGGACGGGTTTGCCACGTTGAAAACACCGTTTTCCGTTGATCACGGAGGTAAAGCAGCGTCGAATCAGTAGTTAGGTGGTTTTCCCAGTTGTGACCTAGAAAACCATGTGTTGTTGACAATATAAGAGGGTAGAAAATTCTTGGCTAAGCCAGATCTAATAGTCCAGCAGTTAATATTAAATAGAAAAAAAATATACCTTATCAATGATTTTTTTTCAGTAATCATACGCAGACAAATCAAGTCAAGTTGAATTTTCGATCATTTTTTCTAATTTAGCGCACGAACTGTGATATCGCAGACATAACAAACTATTTTCAATAACTTTATATTCGGTGAAAAAAGACGATTTTTAATTTGTTTTTAAACTTATTACCTCGGAAAATTGTATATATTAAAATTGTATTCATTTTAAATTGTTTATATTTTAAAGAATATTTTAACCTCATACTCTCGAAACTCATTTTTCAAATGGATGAGCAAGATATATAAAGATATACTCACTCAATTTTGTCTTAATAAAACAATTTTACTAAAATAAAATTTAAAAAAAATAGCATTGCGGATGTTCGCATGAAAGAATTTCTATTCAGATCTGAAAGAAGAACTCCTCAAATCTTCATCGTTCTTCCCTACTAGATAACGAAAATTACGTCCGATAATATATATATATATATATATATATATATATATATATATATATGTGTGTGTGTGTGTGTGTGTGTGTGTGTGTGTTTGTGTCTGTTAATACAGGCTAACTGAATTTAAATTATTAAAATGCTTCCAACCGGAGATGTGGAGCTTCAATTAAAAAAAATAATAAATAAATAAAAAATAAAATAATAACATTTAAATGCGACGTCAGAATTTTTAATTGGATGCTTTGTTATAAATGTTTTACACTCAGAATTACAGGCAGCTGTCATGTCTTCAGGAAAAATAAATAAATAAACAAACCTTTGTTGAGCTGCATATGAGATGACATTACATGAACGCGTGTTGTTAAATTTAACAAAATAGGTTTACTAGATTACAAGGTACCTTAAATAAATATTTTAAAGAAAATACGTTTGAAATATTCCTAAAAATATAGAAATTTTGTCTAGCCTCACAAAAAAGCATAACAAAACATAAAAGCAAGACAGCGAATATCTTTAAAATTTCACAATTATTAGAGCATATTCCTAACAGTTATTTCCTCGTGGGCATTTAAAACCTGTTACGTCATTAAATTTATCATTATTTATTGTGATTGCTCTTAAAATCCACCTTACAAACGAAATTGCAAATTGTGCAATATCTCTCATTTCTTGGGGGGAATTGAATGTAGGAGAGTGCAGAATAAATCTAAGGGATTGTAAAGGAAATTACATTATCAAAATAATGAGATGGCTGAAGAAAAGTTAGAAGTTACTTCTAGCAAGAAAAGTTATCACACCCGCACCCCCTCCTACTGTTCGTCAATTTCGTCCTTCTATTCCAATTTACATGAAAAACTTTCATAATCACAATTGAAACTCACACCCGACCAGAAAATATCTTATGACCATCCATAGAAATTCTGTAAAACATAATTTTCGGAAATTTAGGGTCCAAGAGATGGAATATTTTTAATTTTATACGTGTTATATGGAAGTTTTTTATACGTCAAATTGAAATGTAATTGGCTGGATTATTTTTGGTACATAACTCGTACTTACGGATTCAGGCGATTGTGCAACTGATTTTCCATTGAACATCACAATGGAAAATAACTATATGATAGGTATATTCATTTACAGGTTCATATATTTATTAAATATAAATACAAACAATAATTACACAGGTCAATATTTGGTCTAAAAACACTCGGAGTGGTATGGTACTTATGGGGTTTTTGGGATAGTCATGAGCGGTTGCATGGGCGTATATAGGAAATAATTTCGGGAGGGGCTGGGAAAATTTCGGGGGGGGGGCTAAGTTCATTTCCGGGGTATGGAATATGAAAAAGTTAGAGCTTGGAATAGTTTTAGGCAACAAAAACACTATTACACCTAAAATAAACTATTTTTTATTAACTAAGAGATCTTATTTAAATTATTTTTAAGGTTTTTATGACAAATTTTTACCATCAAATGAAAATTTCGGGAGGGGCTGCAGCCCCCCTTATATACGCCCATGGCGGGTTGGTTAACCTTCATCACATCAGATTCAAGTTCATTTGAAGGTCAAATAGAGAAAAAAAAAATATTGCGTATGTTTTTGAGGTCCCTGAGTCCGAATCCGTTGTGTTTTTTTTTTTTTTTTTTTTTTTTTTTTTTTTTTTTTTTTTTTTTTTTTTTTTTTTTTTTACCTTTACGCCTTTTCTTAGAGGTCGTTTCATGGTCAAGTAGATAAAAAAACATATAAAAAATCCGAAAAAATTTATTCATTTTCATGGAGGCCGAGCGAATCAAAGAAACAGCGGGTTCGGGACTAAGGGACCACAAAATATACGCATGAATTATTTCAGATTTTTTCTACGTTTTCTTCTATATTTGACCTCGAAGGCGTAAAGGTCATACAAACTAAGGATTATAATTTTATTAGCTTTCATTTTTAAAAAAATACATTGAAATCGGTTTAGACTTGTAGCCTTCTTTGAAAACGATATGGCGTTTGGCACTACTCGGCGTCGGTCTTTTGGCATAATCATCCCCTTTCCGAAGGTATGTCGGTCGCTATTAAGATTGGACTAAAGGAATTCTTTTAATAGTTCCGCTATGTTCATCGATCTTACTTACTAAACACCAAGAATGTTCCCAATCTCAATGCATATATATATATATATATATATATATATATATATATATATATATATATATATATATACTTTTTCTTCCATTTTTGACCTTAAACTTCAATATACTTGTTTTTTGTAGCCAATAGGTCATAAAAACACTCCTTTCACTTCCTGTATTTTATTATTTTCACCCTAACCGGTTTCGAGCTATTCTGCTCCTCCTCAAAGGGTATTTCCTAAAATTATTTGTACATTATACATGTATAATTTGAGTGGAAGAATTACATTTTTACAACATTATATGTATACTTACATTCGATGGTCTTTTCCCATCACGTACAATTATATAAAGTAATTTTAATATTGCATAGCAATATGCGTCTCAGGGTTATGAAACACTAGTATCCTAACCTTCCTCCCCGTAAACCTGTCTACAGTCCCCGTCATTTCTATTCTGCAATACAAGGTTCTGAAAGATTTTATTTAAGTATTTGATGTCCTTTTTTTTATTTACCACCTGTTCCTGTCTTTCTACAATATAAAGGTTTTCTTTAATCTTTCTTTTGAGGCTGTTTGGTTCTTTATCTAAAATTTTTGCTTCCTGAAAATTGAATGAGTGGGAATTTTTTGTGGCGTGTTCTGAGAGGGCCGTTTGACATTGTGAATGATCGTCTACACTTTTTGCATGCTGCATGATACGCTTTTTGAGAATTTGTTCGGATTCTCCTATATATTTTGCGCTACAGTCCCCACATTCTAGCAAATAGACGTTATATTTAGTCAAAAGTTTGTCCCTTTTTATTTTGATATTACTAAAATTATTTTCTATTTTACTATTATATCTCCATGTTACATTCGCTGCTTTATTACAAATTGATTTTAGTTTATGTTCTATTGTCGGATTGTATGTGAAACTGTACCATTTTGCACTATTGTTGTCTTTGTCTGGGGTGAAAATAATAAAATACAGGAAGTTAAAGGAGTGTTTTTATGACCTATTGGCTACAAAAAACAAGTATATATATATAAATATATATATATATATATATATATATATATATATATATATATATATATATATATATGTACTAGCTGAATACCCGTGCTTCGTCACGGCAGATAAGTAGTTATTTTATTGCGTTAAATGATG
Organism: Gonocerus acuteangulatus; assembly: GCA_946811695.1. NCBI lineage: Eukaryota > Metazoa > Arthropoda > Insecta > Hemiptera > Coreidae > Gonocerus > Gonocerus acuteangulatus. The sequence goes on along the minus strand of OX328129.1, from coordinate 56,586,445 downwards.
TATCATCAAAATTAACACTCCTACTTAATTTTGTGCAGTTTATTACAGCACGGTACCCGCCATACAATAAGTTAGTCATCAGTTTATAAGTAATCAAAGTATAATGTTTCTTGACATTGGGATGCTCCGCACCAGTATAAAAAAAACAGATAACGTATAGATAACCCGTTATCTATAGGTTACCAGCGTGGGTGTATATAAGGAGAACTTGTGGGGGTATATAAGGAGTATTTGACAAATATATAGTAGATATGTATATATATATATATATATATATATATATATATATATATATATATATATGTATATATATATATACATATATATATATGTATATATATATATATATATATATATAAATATACAGGAGCGTGTAGGGGACCGAAAAACTAAGATAAAAAGTCCTTTACAGAGTTTCTCGTTTTTGCTTCGTTTTGAAGAAAACCGCAAAACAAGAATTGATTCATGTTTTCATTTTTGTACATACTTATTTAAATTTTCAATGGAAAAAAATTGTGTTTGCGAATTGTTTCAAGAAACCAGTTTCTAAGATTCAATCTCTTCTTCCTGATATAGTTTTCATGAGCGGTTTCTGCAACGCAAAAGCGGCGCGAGTGTTTGCGCGCCCATTCACAAATAGAATAGTGCTTAATCGACGAGTCTTTTTGTTAAATTTTAATAGACAACGAAGAGACATTTTATTTATTTACATTTTTTTTTTATGTTATCATCTATTTAGTTTAGTTATTAAATGTTGCCCTCTTGCAGAAACGCAAGCATTACATCTAGCACTGACTTGATAAATTGAAGCTAAACATTTTTTTTTTTTTTTTTTTTTTTTTTTTTTTTTTTTTTATTTATTTATTTTTTTTTTTCTTACGGCGCATCGACAAATCTAGGCCATTAGCGCCGACCTACAGGGTGCCCTAAACATTGTTCTGGTGATATTTGGTGCACTTCATCTATGATTCGGTCTCTTAATTGCTCTCTTGAGTTGATTGGCACCGAATAAACTTCCTGCTTCAAGTTTCCCCGTATGAAGAGTTCAATTACTAAAATTCAATATCTTTGCATAATTTTAAGAAGGCAATAAATTCTGCAATATTTGAAGATGGCGCGGGTGGCGATTACCACCTTTCTCCCGGCTGTATATGTATATATATATATATATATATATATATATATATATATATATATATATATATAAATTCTAATGTGGGTCATTTTTGAAATTTAGTGGGTAGAATCGATGGAGATTTAAAGAAATGTTTCAACAATTATTTCATGAGGGCGTTTAGAAAGTGATTGTGTTTGTCTAAGGCTGAGCAAAACAAACAGGGCCTGACAGTATCCATTAAGGGGAGTACAATTAACATTAACGTTATCGCTTAGAGACGAGAAAGCGATAAGCGTCCTATTTAGTGCGGTCAGGAAACGGGGGTACAGTGGTAATAGCGGTAGAGTTCGTGCCGTGAATTCGAGAGCAGCGAATGCAATGCTGATGACGTAGTGAGGGGTTTTATGACGTCATTGACCCTAATATCAAGAAGATTTATTACCTCGTTGGCCCGGTGTCCAGCTGCTGCTCGTCGGCCATTTCCCCTGCGATACGGATTGTGGTGATATTTCCGCAATATTTTCATACCAGGAAAATATATATGTGAAATTCAGTTTATCGGAGGATTAATTAAAAACTTTTTTTTACATAGCTATTTATTACTGACCATTTTTTAAATATAATACAAAAATCTTTCGTCTAACTTGAAAGGTCAAGTTCATTAACCAGCAGAATCCGCCCACCGGAACATGGGTTTTGGAGCGAAATTCGCGCAATCGTAACACTTTTCTCGAGCTTTTTCAGTTAATCTGGGGGTTTCTTCCCCCCCCCCCCATGATTCCCCCTTCTTTATCTTCAAGGCTGAATTCTACATGCGGACATTTTTTTAACCACCTTTGAACATTGCACTCACTTACACTACCCTCGCCCCAGACGGTTTATTTTTCTTGCCGTCTGGGCTCTCCTTCGGCCGAGTTTAAACTCGTAAAAGAAAATCGTACTAAATTGACGATGTAAGATCGTCGGAATTATTTCAGAGGTATACACACATTATCGTTTAGAAGAGGATTAATATTTGTTGGCATTTATATAAAGGAATAATACAGTAAACAACGTAAACAGATTTCCGGACAACCCAACATTTTATTTCTTATCATTTCAATTCAGTAAACATTTATAATAATCCGATCATAAATAGCCATTAAATGAACATAAATTGTCTACCGTTATCGCAAGAATTTTAAAGGAAAGTATTTATAAGAAAGGAACGAGATAAGCAATAGCAATGAAATTGGAAAGAAATCAGATGAAGAGGCAGTAAAAAATTGAACGGGCTCGGAGAGAAAATCCTCTTTTCCAGTAAATTAGATTTTACAAGAATCGGAGGGCCTTCTTCTCTCAATCTGGCAATTTCTAGGACAAACTTCCTTCTTCAGGCAAATATATTTCTAAATATAAAAACAGAGATTACTTGTTTATATACTTTATCTACAATGGGATTACACTTTATACATAAATTTTTATACATTTTCTAACGCAACTATGGTTTTTTTCCGGTCCTACCTTCTACTAGATACGGAAAATACCCCCGTTAAAATTTATATCTATCTATTCATATTTCTCTCCCTCTCTCATTACATATACATCTATACATATTATAACGTTGATAAGGATCACTGTCTGTACATGGAAGATGGGGAAACAGACTATTGGGGCCTTTATCAATGCAACAGCACCCAAAACAATGATTGTAAGAATTTTTGTCTGTTTCCTTTCCGTTTGTGCACGCTTATCTCAGAAAAGGGTTACCCGATTTAGAAGCTGTTTTCACTAATATATTGTTGGGTGTGAGGAAGAAGAAGTGACGTACTTCTCTCATCCTGTCTCTATCCTGGTATTCATTATGCTTCATCATTCCTTCTACTAAGGAAGGATCTGTTATTTATAGAGGTTAAATCCATGGGTTGGGAAAATGAGCTCTCGAATAGATATTTGTGACGGATATATGTAATTTAACTTGTGCAAACTTTTTTGTCTTCGATGAACGGTGCTTTTTAAAATGTTTAAATCCCAGAAAAAAAATAGTAAAAAAGGCATGAAATCTTAAAATAGCCAAAATAGGCAAAAAAGGCAAAATAAAAATTGTCTTTATACTTCCTAAATGCACTGAAACATATTTATTTCTATTTGATTCTTTAATATATCCATTCAGATAAAAAAAGGCATTTTGCCTAACTTCCGGGCTCTAATCATCAGGCATCTTATATTAAGTTCTGTTAAGGTCTATTGTGAGTTTAAATTTCATTTTAGGTCTACAAATATTAACTTTTGAGAGTGAAAATTAAATCCGGGTAAAAACCTTGGCGGAGTGTGAATATAACTCGTCCAATATAACACATGAATGTTTAGTTTCGATGGGATGCTGTGTGAAACCTCCTATTACGGTCACTAAATAAATGTCACCTGTAATCATGGGCGTGTATAGAAAATAATTTGGGGAGGAGCTGAAAACATTTGGGTGTATGAAATACTAACAATCTAGAACTTGGAATAGTTAGCCAATGAAAAAGCAATTACACCCAATAAAAAATATTTTTTCTGAACTAACATGGGAACATCCCCAAGTGTCCGAATCCGATTTTTATTAAAAACGTGAAAATAATCGATTTGGTCCTTTTTTTTCTGGAGATTCTACATCCAAAAATAGTCGACACGTGTCCAATGCACCTCAGGAGCTGAGGAATAAAGTAACATAGGTTGAAAATACTTTATTTTATATATCGAGTTTAGGAGGCCCTGTGGCCGTGAGTGTTGAAGCGTGAGCACTTAAGACTCCGTGCCAAAGGTCGTGGGTTCGATTCCCACTATGGGGTGGTGGCTTTTCTTTAGAAAAAAGAAAAGGCATCAGCCCTATCTTGGCTAGAAATGGGTGGTAACCTATAGATAACCCGTCCCAAAATTCGTAGTTAATAATAGTGGACGTTAAAATTTAAATAAATAAATATATCGAGTTTAGAGAATGATATCGACATGATTCTTTCCCCAATTCATTTATTTTATAGAGTAGGTTAAAGGAAAAAGTCCGACTCGCAGAAACTGCATCATATTAGCGCGGTTCCTGTTCATATCCCTATTGTCATTTGAAAAGCTTAGAATAGAAACAGATAATATTTTCCTCGGCCTTTGTTCAAACGGCTTTATGACTTTACCTGGTCGGGTCCGCCAGACCCTAGAATCCTCTTCTAACGATACTTCATTTCATACGTTTCAATGAATTGGAAAATATCAAACTTTTTCACATATTCCTGTGTTCTTTTACTATAGTAATAATTCTACAAATAAAATCAATTAAAAAATAAAATAAAAAAACCAACAGCATGAAGGCAATTGAAAATATTCAAAAGACGTCATCGAATCTCTTTCTCTTGGCAAGCTATATTTCAAACAATTCATTGTTTTTCTTATTTTGCAAATAAGATAAATAAATATATATATATATATATATATATATATATATATATATAAAAATAAATAAATATATATATATATATATATATATATATATATACAAATTTGAACCTCCGTTATTTTTGGTCTCTAGGGGTTCTGAAACGCGAAATTTTCTAGTCGGCACTTCCGGATTGTTTTATGAGATCAACCTTATAAGCGGGGTTCCTCCCTATGAAGGGAGGGAGGACCCGTGCAAAAAAAAGAAGAATCGTGTAGCAATAATTTATATTTTGTCAAATAAATGAATAAAAAAGTTATCTCATTTAATTTATTTTTATGATACATTTTTACCGATTTCAGGGGGCTGCATCCCCCCCCCCTTATATACGCCTATGCCTGTAATTTTTCATCACTTAGAGTAATGAAAGTCACGGACAAGTATGTAGAGTATAGTATGATGTTTTCTTATGTGATTTGCTGAAATTATGATCTGAAATCCGAATAAAAACTGATTCACCAGACATTTTTAGTTTTGAATATCTGAAGTAAAAAAATGAGTCAATTCTCATAATAAAAAATAAGTAAATAAAAATGTATGGACCTTTAAAAAAAAATAATGAGAGCGACTTGTCGACATTCCTATTTCGGCCAAAAGAGTTTCTTCTTTTTGTAAGGGGAAACCGTCCTAAGGTTCAGGAGAAGGATATCTTTGACATAGTTTTAAAAGCAATCTCGTTGGTCCTAAGTCAGAAAAGAACTCGGAACAAATTAAACTTGATAAAGTTTAAATCACTTTTGTGAAAAAAAGTAGCCCGTCGAATTCAGCTCCACGTTCTTAGAAGATTAATCGGAAATTTTCTGACGTCTCAGAAATGATCCACTTTTATTCAGATTATTTGCGTATAACTAGTATTTTCTTAGGACGTATCGTAGCTATACCTGGGAACAAGTACAGGATTATTTTGCGTTTTCAACCTTTGAATGTAATCAATTAAAAAATAATCTACTATATATTTGTCAAATACCACTCACTCACTCACTCATCTATCAACGCCCAGTCCAAACCGCTCGAAAGAAAATTTTGAAATTTTGCATGGACACTCCCTATATAACGTAGGCACTCGCTAAGAAAGGATTTTTTGATATTCGAATTTTTAAGCATTTTTAGGGGGGTTTAAAGTTTGAGTTGGTTAGAGAAGGCAAGCCTAGGTAGCATGTGTTGCTAGGACGGTAAAGAACAGCCGTTACCGTACATTATCTATTTCATAGTTTTATTTCTAATTGAGGTTAATTTCAACTATGATGGCAGACCTTGAATTACTAGAAATTAACTGTCCCTCATAGAGTTTTAATTGCGTTTCTTTTCTGCCTGTTCCCGTCAGATAGGCTTGCCATATTTATGGAGAGTTTGGGGGGGGGAATAAAAAGAGTACAAATTATAAGCAAAATGGTTGGTGAGTTTTATGCCTAGCAACTAACGGGAAGGGGAATCCTAAACTGTTAGTCTACCCAAACCTTAAAAATAAGAACGGAACTTTTTTTGCTACTTGATTTTCTTAAAAAAATCTCTCAGCCAAATAGTAGTGTCTGGCAGCTGGCAGCGCGCTGTGCAGGTAGTTCCAGCGTTTTACAGTTAGATTACTTCTGATTTCTTTGACACTGTGAGCAGTAGTAAAAATGTTGATTGTAGAAAAGTAACCGATTTAAAAAAGATTCTTATAAACATGAATTCATTACTTTTTACATCTTACAGCCTTTTCCGGGACATTGATAAAATCGGGCGGGACACCGAAACAATTGCAAAATACCGGGACAGTCCCAGTCAAACCGTGATGTATGGCATATCCTTAGGTATTCCAGATGAGGTAATAATATCCGGAACCCTTGCAATGCCTTCTCGCCTATAACCTTGGTAATACTCGTAAATATATTGGGTGTTACCAAATGACTTCTTGGAAACATAAACTTTTAAATTTTAACGCCCATTGAATAAAATATAGTATGACGGGAACCGTGCTCTAATAAACTGCACAGAATTGTATAGTAACGTAATTTTAATGAAACATTATTTAACGCAATAAAATAACTACTTATCTGCCGTGACGAAGCACGGGTATTCAGCTAGTCTACTATATATTTGACAAAAGCCGCTCACTGACTGACTCACTGACCTATCATCGCCCAGCCCAAACCACTTGACAGAAAGTTTTGAAATTTTGCATGGACAGTCCCTTTACAACATAAACACTTACTACGAAAGTTTTTTTTTCAAATTTTTAAGTATTTTTAGAGGGGTTTGAATTTTTAGTTGGTTAGAGCAGGCAAGCCTAGGCAGCATGCGTTGCTAGGACGATAGCACGTCAGCTGTTACTGTACTGTATCTATTTCATATTATTATTTTTATTTGCGGTTCATTTCAACTGTAATGGCAGACCTTGAATTACTAGAAATAAACTGTGATTTTGTTCCTCATAGAGTTTACGCTATACCTGGTGATCGTCTTTCCGAGGTAATAATATCCCGAACCCAAGCACGGCCTCCTCACCAATCAGCATCCCTAGTCAGAACACTTCTTGGTAATGCTCGTAAATATAATGGGTGTTTCCAAAATAAATATTGGAAACAAAATTTTTAACATTTTAACGTACATTTATTATTGACAACGAATTTTAACCTGTACTGGTTAAGCTGCTGTTACTCCTAACCTATAGATAACTGTGGGTTATCTCTTTCTTGACACTGGTTCAGAGCGCCCCAATGTCAAGAAACATTATGCTTTGATTGCCTAGGAATTGATAAATAATTATTGTATGACGGGAACCGTGCTTAAACAAACTGCACAAAATTATATAGAAGAGTTAATTTTGATAATACATTATTGGACGCATTAAAGTTCACGCCTTCGTTTTTTGGACAAATTTCACTCCCATGCTGCAATTTCATGCTGCAACTCAGTTGCTTTAGCGATGACTAAACCGAAAAAAAAAAACGTTACAGTGTCCCCTGACGTTCGCGCATGCGCAGCTGCAATGTACGAAAAAGAAGACTGTATGTTATACAGTACATTACATACTTGTCGACATTCCTACATTCCTACATTTTGCATACATTAGATGTTACTAAAACAATCTAAAAGGATGCAAAAATAGCTGCGAGAAATATATGTTTGTGTGCCTCAACACGTTCCCTGGCCATGTCTTAACACATGTGGCTCACACAACGTGACACTTGGACGTCTCACTATACTCGTGAACCACATGTGACTACAATTCTATTGAAATTAATTCCCTGAACATGCTAGGTCATACAAAGTTTTAAGCTTGGACTTGATAGGACAGTCATAAAGTTTAGAAAAACAGCGTTCCATACGAGTCGTTAATATCGTATTCTAATATGATAGAGATTTTTTTTTTTTTTTTTTAATTCATTTGGACTTGCATTTTATGTTATCTATAGGGGACAGAATTCTGAATTCTTCTTTCGCCCGAAGTTTGGCATACAACATTCTCATTCTAAACTATTGCTGATTTGTTTTACCAGCGAAATTGCTGGATTGTTTGGGTTTCATTCTATAGCTTACTTATTATTTTGCCTATTTCGGATGATATTGTTTCTTAATGATTACTAGGGGTGCAAATAAAGATAAATATATTATATTTAGACCTAATGAAGAAAGCAGAAGTACGAAAGCAAAATTGGAATTTGGGGTTTACTCGGTTTTCAAATTATCATTTTCCTTTGCCGGGCCTTGTTTTTACTTACCTGTGTGGAAGCTCTCTATCAGCCATGTTTTCATTGTCCATTAAATCTACAATATCGTAGGATGGCAAAGCTTTTTACGGATTTTGCGTAATGGTTTGCTGCAATCAGAAGTGCACTTAAGATATGTAAAATGGTACTAGACATAGAATTGAGTACGTCTAGAATGGTGTTAAAGCAATACGTAAAATTATTTTGCGGAATAGGTGTATTCTTAGTACAGCTGCTTCTATTCGTCAATTTATGCGATTTTGGCAGGGTGAAAATGAAAAAGACCGTAAAGATGGTTAGTTTACGCCACATTGCAAACTATTATGAAATGTACTTTGATGTGTATGTACTTCGTTTCGCTGACTGAGAAGAACAATTACGCCGTATTGGTACCCATTTAAATTTAATATGGACTGAAGGGGTCTCCCCATAGTCTAGTGGATAACGCATTAGACTCTCATGTAAGCAGGAATTTGCTCGTCTCACAGCTCGTCGAGAGAATTCATAGCTGCACCAGGAATTCGGCGCTAATGGCCGAGATGTCGATGCGCCAAAAAAAGAAAAAAAAATGGATTGAAGTTCAAGTAAACACCAAAACAGGTTCATAACACATATTCACCATTGCATACTTAAGTACACAGTATTCCGAATTTAATGTAATGATTTAACATATTGATTTCATGTCCAGTACCATTTCACGTATTTGAAGTGCAGTTCTGTTAGCAATAAAGCCCAACTGAAATTCCGTTAACAGCTTACTGCGCCTTACTACGACGTAATTCCTAGGAAGAGCTGACACTCGGAAGAACTATAAAAGTCGAATAAACCGCCAGCTAACCCTTACACATCCTTTATTTACTGGCAATATAAATCCAACTGCCCTATTTTTCGACAAACACAACACAGTATTTTTTGAATTGTTTGCTAAAAGTTTTTATTTATTTCTTTATTTTGTAGAGCACCGTAACGAGGCGATATGCTCTTACATATCCCAAAAACTGCTATTAACAGTTAAAAATAAAAGTCAGAGGTGCTGACGAAGTAGTTTTATGAATTTAAATTATAGGTCAGGTAAAATGAATGATTTTTTTTCGCATTTATGATATTATTATGACATAGAGCAATCTTAATACTTAATACTGGACATCCCCATGGCAGAACTACGGGCGACAGTCCAACATTGTCGCAGAAAGACGACAAGGGCTCCAGAAAGATCAGCCTGACGCACCGGTTGTTTTTTAAATAGTGGCTGCAGAAAAAGTCAATAAAATTATTTTTTTCAGAAAGATTTTCTGTAGAAAGTAAAAAAAAAAAAAAACTATTTTCTGCAGAAATATTCTCCATTCGCCAAACTATAACCAACGCTACAAACATCATGCATTATGTAAACGAAAGAAAGCTGCTCTGCTAAGTCGATATTGGGTGTATCGATTGTATGAATAACCATAGAATAACCGAATTACCATAGAATAACCGATTCCATAGAATACCCGAAACTCCATAGAATAACCGAATTACCATAGAATAACCGAATTACCATAGAATAACCGAATTACCAATTCCATAGAATAACCGAATTACCATAGAATAACCGAATTACCAATTCCATAGAATAACCGAATTCCATAGAATAACCGAATTACCATAGAATAACCGAATTACCAATTCCATAGAATAACCGCATTCCATAGAATAACCGAATTACCAAAGCGATACAATATTATACTTGAATTAAAAATATAAATTCTACCCAACTTTAAATCAACAAATAAATAAATATTATAACAACAGTAGGCGTATTCGAACCCGACACGATTTTTTGAAAACTATCGATATTCGAATACGCCGATGCGCGAAGTGCTACTGCGCATCGTCTACTGCCGGCATATCTGGCAGTGATTTGAAGATAATGTTATTGCTGTTTATTGAATTATTCTTATTCTATCATGTTTGAAATGTTAAATTACTATTTCATTATTAAAATTACTTTAATTATATTACAATCACTTAGTTATTTCCGATTATTCTTGGAGATTATCTCGCTCGCGGTTCATATTAGACACAACTTGAACAGCATGAGGCTGCAGACAATTTTTGGGGTTTTCAAACTCCGTTGCAGAAAGATTAAAATGGTTCTGCTTTGGGGCTCGACATTAAAATTCTGCTAGAGCATTTTAAACATGGATATATCACACCGTATCGCTGAGATATGTCGTTAGGCTAACCGAATCATTTTATTTTATTATTGCAAATCTGCGCGGCTCTGGCGATAATAGCATTACATCTGATAAAATTTAACTGATAGGTCATTTTAAATGGATAGACGGTAAATATCAGTTTACATAGATATATGATAAGGTACATGACTTAAGATAGAATTTTACATTTATAGGCGAGAGAGCTTTAAATCTTATGTAGTTTTACAGAGGATTATAATTCATAATTACAATTTTAACATAGATAATTTACTTATTTATAATAAAAACTAAACATACAGTATTATATAGAATACAAAAAAAAAAAAATGTCAAATAAGTATACATATCTGTACCCCTAAAGCCCCTAAATACTATACTATACTATAGGTATACAATACCTACTACTAAAATTGGTAAAGGACATCATGTCATATATTTGTATTTTTTCTGGAGAGCCAATCTTCCATAACTTTGAACAATTATAATTTGTTTCTTCGTTACTTATAGGAACAGTTTAATGAACAGTTTTTACATTTTTATTGACACTGATTAGTAATTGGATGTATTAATCACAGTCAAATAAAACCAAGCCATCCACATGGTGCCTTTTACCTCTAAGAAAACGGACATGATTTTATTTTTCACTGTCTTATCTTCGCCATTAATGGGAACTGGACTTTGTGCCCTACACCATTATATGGATCGAAACATTTACATTAAGAACATGCTGTTAAGTCACTTTAATAAAAAATGGGGGTACGGGTAACAAATATAAAAATAGACTAAATGAAAAACTTACTGTTTTAGTTAAAGTTCAGTGAATCTCCGTTAATGTCGTTGTTTTTTTTTGTTGTATTCTTGTTTTGAAATGTCAGCGCAGGGGGAAGTAGTTAATTAAAACAGCCATCGTTAAAAATATGTGTTTTATTCTAATTTACCCCGGCGAGCCTCAACTCAACGTCCCCTCTAATTTAAATAATAATACAAAAAACAAAACAAGGAACCCCTTTGAATTTTAGATTAAGCAGATTGCCTATGTCGGGGAAATATTTCTACCTCCGTTCATGGCATGTTTGTGTTCTGAATGAATTAACTTTGTTTCACTTTTGGACAGATAATATATCATTTATTTCACTTAGAACACATTTTGAAGGAACATTTTCCCCATAACTCATAAATTCATTGGAAAAAAAGTTGAACTACTCTGGATTCTATCACACATTGAGATCACGGCTAATGAGATTGCAGACCAAGCAGCAAAGGAAGCAGCCCTACCCGAGATAGAATAAGTTAATTACTCCTGGGTTAAAAGACAAGCTTCAGATAAACGTACAAACATGTGGTTAATAACAAACTACAAACTACAAATAACAAACTATCAAACCCACTCCAAAAACATGAAAAACAAGATATAAAGAAATAAGAAGACATGAAACAGCACTATGCCGCTAGGACACACTCGCTTAACCCATTCTCCCCTTTTTACAAAAGATCCTCCAAAATGCAACTAGTGTAACAAACAAATAACCGTAGTTCATATCTTGAAACAACGTCCCCGCTACGAAAATCCATTAAAAAAGCAACGACCATTAAAGGAAATACTTTTTGGAAATTCAACCAAAATAATCCCTCTCATAATGTCATTTCTTAAAGGTGCAACCCTCCTCTTTTTTTTTTTTTTTTTTTTTTTTTTTTTTTTTTTTTTTTTTTTTAGTTTCACCTTTGTAAATACTAAAGGCAAGTTCATTTACTCTCTTACATAACTATTAAATATTGATGGCGGGAAACTCAATATACGTTATATTTATTATTATTATTATTTAACGTATCCATATATACATATGAAAAAGAAGAGAAATATTGTGTTCATGGGTGCTATGCACCAGAAAAAAAAATCATGTTCTTAATTAAAATCTGCATGCGTAATTATTCTCTGTCACTCATTTTTACGAATAAGTACTAAATACTTCGTTCGAAAAAATTGAGTTCTAAGAAGCACTTACTTAATTTAGCAGAGTTTCGAACTGAAGGCTCATTATTAATTTTTTCCCCGAACTTTTAGACCGGCCGGGAATGGGGGAAGAAATAATTTATGAGGAAGCTAAAAGTAAAGAACTGTGGATTGGAGGGGAGTAGTTTTTGTAACTTTTTTTACGGTTTGGTTACTTAAAATCGTGGGTTTCAATTGAAATATTTTCTACACTTGGGTCGTAACCTATGGATAAACCGTCCTGATATCCGTTGTCTGCAATAAATGGACGTTAAAATTTAAATAATAATTTTCTGCGAAATTCTAAACTAAAACTTTTCAATTTTGGTTACCTAGTTAAGGAAGTATGTATTACAAAAATAAAAAAATTAACATGAAAATGTTCGGTCGTATATTTTCTTAAATATCTCGAAAACGATTCAGAAATCGTGGTAAGGGAAAGGAATCCATTAGAAAGCTTACTAAATTTTCTAGACAAAAGGTTATAAAGTAATATATATATATATATATATATATATATATATATATTTATTAAGTAATACGTTTATTTAACATCTGTACATTTGGAGAGTACATTAGTTACGTTTGCTCTCAAATATAAATAATAATTATATACAGAAATTGATTAATACAGAGTTGAAATACAAAATAAATAAAAAACAAATAAGCAAATAAATAAAAAAAAGAAAAGAAAAAAGTACATAAAAAACAAAAGAAAACAAACAAAAACAATGAATAGAAAATAATAATAAAGATAATAACAGAATAATAATAAAGATAATAACACAATAATAATAAAGATAATAACACAATAATAATTAAGATAATAACACTTTTGGAAGGAGCCAATCAATACTGGCACTTTCTACTTAGAATAATGTTTTGTCGTTAGTCAGTTAATTGATCACGAGGCCAATGACTCTTGAGCCTTCTAGGTGGGTTTTGTGGGTGGGTTTGGGAGGAAAGTATAAAGCAATATTAGATGATTGAAATGTCAATCAAAGAAATACAGTAGAACTTGGATAATTCGAACTATAAAAAACTTCGAATTATCCAAAATTCGAATTACAAAAGTTTTTGGAAATAAAGGGGTAAAAATCGAATTTCATATTTTCACATTTTTCAATTTAAAAAAATACATATATTTTATTTAGACAATAACAAACGTTTCGTAAATTGATGATTACGTACATAAGTAATAAATAATTTATCAAAAAAGTAAAAATAAAAGTCTATAGTTTTGAAAAAAAAGTCATTTTCATGGGCAGGAACCTTTTTCTTTATTTTTCAGGTAAGTTGATAAAGTGTTACGAGGAATTCCTTGGCATTTTTAGATTTTTTCTTTATTCCTTTTTCAACTTCTTTAATCGCAGCTATTTTCTCTAACAGCGTTAAAGTTTTATAACTTCTAGGTTTCGACATCCTAAATCGACAACTCCACAGTACACCAGAAATTGAAGGCACAAACATTACAACAGATCTAGGCGCTGACTAACTTATAACTGAAAAAAATGCAGATGGGAGTGAATTCTTGGATAAAACGAGAGGATGGTGTATGTAACTACAACCCCTGGAAGGGAGGAAGCGCGACCCACCACTTTGCAAAACTCCTAGAGCCCAAGAACTAGACTATGAGACCGCCGCGCTTCTTGTCCCGGAACCCCTACATCCGTATCTTATATCCTTCTTACCCGAGGGGAGAATATTTTCACAAGATTTAAGATCGACCACTTCCCATTGGAGGTAAAGACTCGTAAAAAATTCGAATTATCCAAAATTTTATTCGAATTAATCACGACTTTTTTACATTGTTTATGCCCTAAATTCTGGGGACCGAGAGAAATATTCGAATGAACCACGATTTCGAATTATCGAAGTTCGAATTATCCATGTTCTACTGTATGTGCTAAAATCTTCAAAAGTGTTATTTTCGTTGCTTTTAACGACTCAGTTTTTTTTTTTTTTTTTTTTTTTTTTTTTTTTTTTTTTTTTTTTTTTTTTAGTAGTAAATTAACTTACGAGTGAAACAAGAAACAATTCGAGATTGGGGTCTTTTTGCGAAGACCACATCCAGTTACTTTTGAAGTAGCAGTAGTGATTTATAACAGTTACTCGTACTCGCTGATAAGCTTACTGATTAGCTTATAGGTTCTTTGCTGGTTATCTACTACTTCTTGACTCGTTATCTACGGTTATAATTCATATTAGATAATGGCAAGCAATATTTATTAATAAAAAGGTTAATATGATCAAAATCAATTCTCTCAACTATGAAATAAGTTATTAAGCATTAAAGTTGACTGTTTTGCAGGTTATGAAGGATAACAAACACGTTATTTGTGAACAAACATATTTTAATCATTTTCTCTCTCTTTTTTGGATATTTTACATTTATTAGGTATTACATGCTATGCGTTTCCGCTCGCTCAAGAAGATATCAAAACCCTAGTCAATCCAACTCGCAATTAATAGAATTACATTAATTTTACCGACTCTAGTCTATCCAAATCGCTAAAATTAATAGGATTCCATTAATTTTTCCGAGTAAGAAACCAATCCCTTTTTCTTTGTCAGGAACATCGCGAACTAATCGTAAAAGAGTCATTTTTCTCACTAACATAAACAGAGCTTTTTCATACACAAAAGCTAATTCACTGTTGAAGGTTACTTTACTCCCAGCAAGAACCAAAGCAATTGGTCATCGGAATCCTCCAATAGGAAGGCAAAGGAGTTATGCGCATGCGCTGAATCACTGATACAATCACTACTGCTACTTCAAAAGTAACTGGATGTGGTCTTCGCAAAAAGACCCCGCAAAAAGACCCCCCCTGCATGTTTTTAATAGAGCTTCCGGAGCAGAATTCAAATAGGCAGAAATCATAGTTTGCGCTATTGGTACGAGTAAGTGTTCACATTTGTTTACAAAATATTAGGTATATCTATTACACACTTTTCAAATGACATCAGGAATGTCACCAAAACGCGCTAAGGTGACGCAGTTCCTTTAAGACTAATAATCTCAATACAAGATTTTTTTTATTTTATTTTGAGCTTTGTTTGATTAAAATGTTAATGCCGTTTCGTTAATAATTATCTTAGCAATGATTCCAAGGATAAAACCAGGCAGAGGGGGGAGGGGTATTTTTGTATAATGTAAATATTTTGTTTCAGAATAAATGCTTATATATATATATATATATATATATATATATATATATATATATATATATATATATATATATGCTTCAACAGAAAGTGGCGAATAAAAAATTAATTTCTCAACTGAGGGTGGTGTTAACGACTTTAATTTGTGCCTTTTCCTGATGAAAAAAAAGTACTAAAAGCAAATAAAAGTTTGAAATTAATTTCTGCCCTTTCATTGTTGCGCTTCTAAAGAAAGCGTGGAATTACGCCCACCACCAATTCAAACTCAAAGTCCAAAACCTTCAGGAACTTTCGAGCTGCCGGGACTTTTAGGCGAAATCCCAGAAGTTGACGACTTTCGACCTCCGCAAAGGTCTTTTTTTTTTTTTTATTTGAGTTTATCTTTCCTCACAAACCATGTGCAAAGGCTTTTAATTTTTCTACGTATTTTTTTAAACAAATTTGTTATATCAATTTGTACAACAGACTATTTACAAAATATACTAGAAATGAAAAATAAAAAACAATAAAGATGTGAATTTGACATTATTGCAGGTACGTCCTTTATCCCTGATATTATCTATGGTCTTATGTGTATTTGACACATTATTGCAAATGTCCTTCCAGAACAGCGATATTGTCGTTCAGTCATATTTAAATGTAGCAAAATTGTTGTGAGCTACGGCTTAAGATCCTAAATCCTTGGATGCTCTCTTTGAATCCTTGGATGGATTGAAACCCTACCTTCATACCCTCATCCATCTTCTGCCCCTCCCCCTTTTTTTCATAAATAAAATTCTCAAGGGGAATAACTTTAGCCTAAAAATAATGAGAGGCTTTCTAATTACTGGACCAAGCTCTACATTTTCACTTGGGATAAACAGCTTCTCTCTCTCTCTCTCTCTCTCTCTCTCTCTCTCTCTCTCTCTCTCTCTCTCTCTCTCTTCTCTCTCTCTCTCTCTCTCTCTCTCTCTCTCACTCTCTCTATCTCACTCTCTCTCTCTCCGCCTCGCTTTCACTTTCTCTCTTTGGGGGCAAGGATCTTCGTAGGAAAAGGTTTATTTTTATCTTACCTCTTAATCAATATTGTTTCCTTTCAATGTACGTGTATTATATGAATCTTAAAGATAAATCCAGAATATATTTATGGTTCTTCAAAGTTTATTTAGAATGTCTACATATTTATAAATATTCTTTATTGTGCACTTGGATGTTTTGTAATTGACGATACTTTCAAATGCAAAGATTGTACCAGAACAGATTAGGATTTTTTTCTCACTACTTATAGATAAGTACAATGCAGTAGTTCCTAATTTGTGGATGTGAATCTGGATGAGTGTGGAGGATTTTTATAATATATGAGTTAGCTAGGTCCTGCCGGCGAAAGAGAAGAGGAGGTAACGAAGCTTCAACGCATAGACTAACTATTGGGCTTGTCTTGAAAGCTCCAGTAGCTAATCTTATTCCACCATGACTTTAAGTGTCTAAGAGTAGGAGATGGCTTCTCTTTGGAGAAGAATAGGCGACACTGCCATAGCCTTATCTTCGATCTAATTAAACTAGAGTAAAGCATTAGCATAGACTTGGGGTCTTGGCAAGTACCCTCATTATTCTAACTCGTTTAAAGCATTCCTCTTGCTGATACTTAATAATGTCAATACCAAGACAAGAAAGAATTCAACGTCTTTATTAAACGTAATCACGAAACATGATGAGAGGATGCTCAGTGTGTTTGAGCGAGGAGTAATCAGGGGGATCTATGGCCCAGTAAAATGCGCGAAGTGTGGAGGAGAAGGAAAAATAGGGAACTCAGCTCTCTATTTGCCGACCTCGACATTGTTACCTTCATTAAACTTGGAAGACTAAAGTGGTCAGGGTATGTTGCCAGAATGGATGCCAACGAAATACCAAAAAAGATTATGACCGAGGAACTGCACTCCACAAGACGGGTAGGAAGGCCGAGGATCAGATGGCTGGACAGCGTTGTCAACCATACCAGAACTCTGATTGGCGTTAGGAACTGGAGAGCTGCAGCAAAAGACAGAGCCAACTGGCGGATGCTCTTAGACCAGACCCAGTCTCGGTGACCGGACGTCGTTCCACGTATGATAATGACATACGTGTGGTTATGCATCGTTTAGAGTCCTTTTCTCAGAAAACAGTAAACACTTGTTCTTTTCCCTTAGATAAATGAAGGTTATTTCTCTCGAACCAGTTTTGAAGGTTATTTAATGCGTTCTGCAAAGTTCGCTTGAGCAGCTATGATTGCTGTACCTTAACAAGATCGTAAGGTCACTTAAGTGTAATAATTCTCCAAGCGATTGAGGTTCGACGTCAAATATCGAAATAGGAGGCCCAGTGGCGTCAGTGTTAAAGCGTGAGCACTTAAAACTCCGTGGAAAGGGTCGTGTGTTCGATTCCCACTAGGAGTGGTGGCTTTTCTCTGTAAAAAAGAAAATAAATCAGCCCTATCCTGGCTAGAAAAGGTTGGTGACCTATAGATAACCCGTCCCGAAATTCTTTAAATAAAAATCTAAATGGTTGCAAATGAGGTGCAACTTAGAACGCTTCCTTGAGGGACGCCATTGGCTATTTCCGAGATACTAACTATAAATCGAGTCTCCCACTCTTACCCCGATGTATCGGCCCAATAAAAAGCTCCTAATAAAATGACTTATTGGTCATCTAAAGCCCCACGAATGAATAGTGTTCCAGATGGTATTTCTATTGACGATATCGTAGGATTTTTCCTTGTTGAAGAAGATTCTTCTGCCCCTTTCTTCTCATAAACGCATTTGGAATTTCTGCTTTTATTTTGATTAAATCATCTACTGTGATTTTGGATATCAGATAACAGGTTAAATTTATCTATCAACTACATGAGTCGTCTGTTGACCAGTTTTTTTAATACTTTTGATAGGCAGCTTGTGAGTGACAATGGCCGAGAATTAATGTGAGATTATTATAGCACTTTCCTCCGAAGGAAAGTGGCTATTGAGTTTGGACTCATAATGGAGTTTTTGAAAATGTCTTCAAATCTTTATCGATCCTTCCTAGTAGACACCGAAAATGACCCTCATTCGTTGAACAGTTTTTTTAAATACTTTTAATAGACAGTTTTGAGTGATACTGACCGATAATTTCTCGGAGATTATTTATTTTTTTCCAAGTTTCTTCTGGAACGACTAAGAATTCCTCCCATCCTTGTTGAGGTTTTCCAGATTCTGTTGTAAATGTGTAACGGTGTGCTTTTTTGCGATTATAAATAAAATGTTTATTTAGTATTAAAATAGGTTATCATGCGTATCTTTTGCGTGACGGACGATTACAGAGAATGTCGTACAATATTAGCTTTTGAAATTGCTCAATAAAAAGGATCATGTGCAAATTGCTTAAGTGATTATGGAAATATGGAATTTCAGTTCTCCCAAAATGGATCAGATGGAATCGATGATCATTGAAAGCTCACGATAGTGCATATGAATGTAATATTAATCAGGTCCCGGGAGGTCAGGACGGACAAACCTTCGCTGTCACATGTATAAACCGAAGGGTATAAAATATACACGGCCAGCCGCCTCACGCCTGAGACGCGCACCGCGGTTATTTATTCACGGAGATCAATTTTCCGATCGAATCCCGAAGTGGCAAGGACCTGATTCGTCCAGATGGAGATTATAAAAAAAATAAATATTCCATATTGATGGATTTTTTATGTTTTTTTTTGCAACGGTCAAGCGACAGATCCGTCTAATCTTGAATTCCGTCTGCCGTCTGTTCCATATTCATGTGCAGTCTCTCTCAAATACTTCATTTATTGAGCATAAATTAAAAGAATTAGTTATATTTAGTTTATTTCCTTCGTTTAACTCTTCATTTTACGGACTTTACTGTAAAACACCTACTTACGGAATGCAGAAGACTACACAAACTAAATATTCCACATGACATGAGCGAATTGTTGAGGGACAGCAGCCAGTACATAAACACAATATTCTCCTACTTACACAACAATAAACTATACAGTCTCATTTGAAGACATCTGCTGAATAACCACTGGCTTTCTGCCATATTACAGACATTTCCATACCTCCTTATAAGTCTGGCATATTACAGACATTTCCATACCTCCTTATAAGTCTGCCATATTACAGACATTTCCATACCTCCTTATAAGTCTGGCATATTACAGACATTTCCATACCTCCTTATAAGTCTGGCATATTACAGACATTTCCATACCTCCTTATAAGTCTGGCATATTACAGACATTTCCATACCTCCTTATAAGTCTGGCATAATACAGACATTTCCTTACCTCTGTTTATAAGTGAATAATATTTCTAATCGCGATGCTTGTTCATAATAATAATAATAATTTTACAGTTTTGATTTTTTTATGGTTTTTTGGTCACGATTTCTTAAAATTTAATGATGTAATATAATAAATAAATACATTGTATGCGACTGTTTTAAATTCTAATGGTTTTTCATTAATTTGATATAGAAAATCTTTAAATAATTTTCTATATCAAATTTTATGATATATCATAATAATATCATGTTTTATTATATTTAATCCTTTTAGACAGATCATCCTTTTTTTTTACAATCTAGAATTCAACGATTGATTGGCGAAAATCCCTTAAATATAAATTTTAACTAAACTATTTTATGTACATATTACGAAGGGTTTCATCTTTTTAAAAAAATAACGGATTAACCATTCAAAATCAGTCTAAACCTAAATACAATATGTTTACATGGGGTCTCCCGTGGTCTAGTGGCTACCGCGCTAGATTCATAAGCGGGAGATGGTGGGTTCGATTCCCACCGGCGCCAGAAATTTTCTCATCTCAGGGCTCGCTGAGAACATTCCTGGCTGCACCCTGGATGTCAGCGCTAATAGCCAAGATTTGTTGATGCGCCGTAAAAAAAAAAAAAAAAAAAAAAAAAATCTTTACATATTCATAGATAGACAATTAGAATGGATTCTTTCACACAATAAATCCCACACACACGGAAACGCAGAGTTTAGTTAGTTTATTTATTTAATAATTTTATTATTTTTTTTAAAGTTTATTTAAACAGAATTCAACAGTAAGCCCTTGTTATTAAATCTGATTGCAGCGCGTGATTAGTTTTGTTTTTACTTGAAAATTCATCCATGTGCAACGCGTTGGCCACGGTTTATTTAAGATTTTGAGTTTCTGATCCACGTTTGAAGCCGATTTTTAATCGTTGGCGGATTGTCACCCATATCTTCACTCAAATTATTGTTTGCATCAAACAGATACATATGCTCAAAATTCAGAGAATATATGTTTTATTGAAAAATTAATAAGCCGTGTTAGATACATTCTTGCAATCATTAAGGAATGAGGCCAACGGCCATGGCCACGTTGAGTGCACCGGTTCCCGTAGATCACCGAAGTTAAGCAACGTCGGGCGTGGTCAGTTCCTGAATGGGTGACCGACCACGTGCGGTTGGCATTAGAAAAGAGTGGCAACCTGTAGATAGCCCGGCGCTAATGGCCAAGATGTAGATGCGCCGATAAAAAAAAAAAAAAAAAAATTAAGGAATGAGTCAGTCTCGTATGGCCAACTCTAACCTACCCATGAACATCTTTGCTCTTCGTCTCGCCCAATAAAACATATAACTAGTGCCCGGAAGTTAGGAAAAATGCCTTTTTTATCTGAATGGATATATTGATGAATCAGATAGAAATAATTATATTTTCGTGCATTTAGGAAGGGTAGAGACAATTTTTATTTTGCCTATTTTGGTTTCCATTGCCTTTTTTTGCCTTTTTGGCTCGTCATGCCATTTTTTTCTGCAACTTAAACATTTTAAAAAGCACTGTTCATCGAAGACAAAAAATGTTGCACAAAATAAATTTCATATTGCCGACATAAATATTTATTCGAAAGCTTATTTTCCAAACACAATGGATGGAATGGAAGAGTTATAAATAACAGAGCCTTCCTAGTCTTTCTTAGTAGAAGGAATGCACAAGCATAATGAATGGGAGGAAAGAGAGAGGATGAGAGAAGTACGTCTCCTTCCTCACATCCCTTTTGCTGGGCAATGGTGTAATTACCTGGCATTCCGGATTACGAAATGATAAGATAATGCAGAGGAAGCTTTTCCATGATGAAAAACATTTTTTTCTGAGAAGGTCTATGACATTTGATACTTTGAAAAAGCATCTTGTAGTTGCTTGTAACAAGGAAAAGTAAGAGTAAGTTCACTAATTCTGTGATAATTTGCTAATAAAGAAATGAATGAGTATTTAAAATACATATTTTCATTAATAATGAAATTCCTCTTTGCCTTCACTCCTAATAAATACCTATTTTACTTATAGTACTGCCTATTTGCAATATTTCAAGGGCCTTTTTGCCTGCCTATTTTAACTAAAAATTAATGCCTAACTTCCGGGCTCATATATATATATATATATATATATATATATATATATATATATATATATATATACATATAACCAATAAAACATATACTGACAGAATTACAGACGACGAAAACATATAGACATACCTTTGGATCTGAACAAACTTCTAACAAATGATAACTAACATATTGAAGCAATAATTACACATATTAAGAGAACTAATATATAGACAAAAAGTTAATTGTTTTTCGGGAACTTTTATTTCTAGTTTATAATTGGTTGTATTTGTAATATTATAAAAATGTAACTTTGTATATAACTAAGTATGTATAGGTGTATAACTATTTGTAATATTGGATGTGTAAACCCAATTCCAATGGCGTATTTATGGTTTTCACCTATAGCGAGATCGTCTAGGAATTTTACATTTAATATGCTAGGAAATAGTTTCCTGGTAGTTTATAGTCCAGTAGAAGCTAAATATGCTGCCTGGTCCGCTGTTACGTATTCGGGGTTTCCATAATGGCTTGTTATCCATGCAAAATGAACTGGCGGACCATTTATATGCTAATAATTGTGGGCTTCATTTCCACCGATGACGAGTGGAAGTTTATATTTGTTCTTACTTATAGCATGGTTAGAGGGCACACTGCGTTTGCATGTAGAGACGTAGGATTATTATTATTATTATTAACAACGGGTGCCCACGTAGAGGGAGCTGCACCGAGGCCAACAAGGCCTATTGTGCCACCCGACAAGCCAGCCTGTTACACCAACAGCGCCGTATCCGAGATGAACCTTAGCAGAGTTCGAAGGTTCAGTTCAGGTAGCCTTCTAGGGTCATCTATGAAGTCTGCACCAAAATACAGGTATCTCTTTGCTACAAGAGCTGGACATCTGCATATGATGTGATACGGCGTCTCGTCGTCTTCAAAGCATAGTCTGCACCATGAGGTCCTGGTCAGCCCCATGGAGTAGAGGTGCCGGTGCATTCTACAGTGACCTGTAAGAAGAGCTGTAACTAGTCTTACCTTGGACCTGCACAGATTAAGGAGAGTCTCCGTCCTCTTCTTGTCCACAAAGGAAAGGAACAGCTTCGCCTGTCTCTGGGTGGAGCTGCTGCACCACTTCCTCCTGTGCTCAGCTTCCGCCCACCTTCTAATACTTAATCTGGCCACAGCTGGTGCGATCCCACATTGAGGTTCTGGTGATAGGGGGATTGTCGCTGCACCAATATTGGCCAACTCTAGAGACGTAGGATAGTTGCGGACGTAGTTTCATTTGAGTGGACTTTTTTGATAAAGCAATCATTTAGACTTCCGTGAGGATGTCTTGGTATCTACGAAATTTCACCCCCCTCCCAATGCGGTTTCCCCACCTGTCGATAGGAACTCTCGCTCTGCTTAGTTTAATTTGAAAGTTTAACTTTACGTGGGAACTGTGGCTTTCGACCAATTAGGAAGTTCGATACTAACTTTTAGATAAAAACCCATCACCCACTATTTCTCTCCGCATTTCCGACATTTCCAGTTTTATTTTATTTAGGAACTCCCTTTTATTTAAAAATTTAAACAAAAAAAAAAAAAGTTTGTAGAGAGATTTCAAATCATGACGTATATTTACATTATTTATAATATTTTGATTACATGATCAAATTTATTATATATCGTTTAATTTTGAAAAAGAGTCAAATTAATGCTTCTAATTTTTATCACAATCTCATTTATTCTTTTTTTTTCTTTTTATTGAGAATTACAACAATATGATTTACATATTTCCAGTAATATTGCGGGTTTCATTTATTCAAAACTACTATTAGGAGCTTTCTCCTGTTTATGGCGAATCAGTAATTAAGATCAATACAACAGCCTATAAGCTGTTTTTACAATCAGCTGATTTATCATATCCCTTTTTCAACGTCTCTTCTGGTGTGTTATTAAATATCTGTACTCCGGAGATAAAGGACACCATGCCATATATTTGTAATTGTTCAGGATAACCACTTTTCCATAATTTTGAGCTATTAAAATTTGTTTCTTCGATACTTATAGAAACAGTTTAAAGAAAATTTCTCACATTGTTGTGGGCATTGATAGGTAATTGGAAGTATTGGCCATAGTCAAACAAATCTTAGTCCTACACATGGTGTATTTTACCTCTAATGAAAACGGATATGATTTTATTTTTCACTGTCCTATCTTCATTATTAATGTGACCAGAACATAGTGTATTATACCATCATATGGATCGAAAAATCCACATTAAGAACATGTTGTGAAGTCAATTTAATAGAAAAAAAAGTCCGCCCCGCAGGAGCTGCATAACTAAGCACTTTTCTCAGAATTTGGGTAGTGTAGACTGCTTTCCAGAATAATTTGCTTAAAATATCCTATAAAAATAAAATAAAAACATGAATAGTTCTCTTTTAATTTTGTAATGAGTAAGTGTTCAATTAGTAATTTTGTAATTAATTTGCTTCCTGATTTATGTTTACACATGGAACCTACTACACTTCTTCATTAATACAAAAAACTTCATATTTTCGCCTTTTGATCTGACGCAGGAACAGGATACAGTCTCTTTAGTGCTAGAAAGCGCTCCTTGCGGCGGCCTTGCGAAGCTACGCCTGGCAGGCTATTCTATTGAAATATATTACAAAGTAAACCCCCCTTTCCGATAGACCGATTTAGATCATTTTTACAAAACGTCAGGAGACATTACGACCGGTATGAGTATATTTGTAAATTGGGTCCGAAATAAACCCCCCCCCCCCTCTTGATGAACCTATTTTGTTTATTTTTACAACACATATTTACCTGTAGATTACCACTGCGAATACCGAGTTTCGTCAAAATATAACAAAAATCACGGCTGATAGTGGCGAATTGGTATTGTGGGTCCGGAGTAACCCCCCCCCCCCCTCCTAATGAACCGATTTAGTTTATTTTTACATCTCACTTTTCTCTATATATTACCACTACGAATTACGTGTTTTGGGTTCGGGGTAAACCCCCCCCTTCCGGTGGACCGATTTTTGTGGTTAACGAACTCGTTCAATCGTTTGCTAATTGAATGCTATATACCAAGTTTCGTGACGAAAAAACTCACACACACACACACACACACACAAACACACATACACACACACACACACACACACACACACACACATATATATTTATATATATATATATATATATATATATATATATATATATATATATATATATATATAAATTTTAACGGGGGTCATTTTCGGTGTCTACTAGGAAGGATCGATAAAGGTTTGAAGACATTTTTCAAAAATTCCGTCATGAGTGCAACCTCAATAGCTGAGGTCACTCTTGGCGCCTTCATTGACATTGAAGGCGCCTTTGACAGGACCTCAACTCAGGCCATCGTGGAATCGATACAGGGGCTTGGGTTACACAGGGCTCTCGAGGCCTGGATGGAAACATTCCTGGACTCTAGAGTCCTGGAATCATCCCTAGGGGGATCCACGGTAAGAGTGAGACCTGTTGCTGGATGTCCGCAGGGGGGTGTACTTTCGCCCCTATTGTGGAGTCTAGTGATAGACTCATTACTTGCCGATCTACAGGGCCATGGTTTTTATGCGCAGGCTTATGCTGATGACATAGTGATCCTGATTAGTGGTAAATTCCTGAATGTTATATCAGAGTTACTTGGTGCGTGGATCTACGCAGTGGTGTGATAGAAGGGGACTTAAAATTAATCCGTCCAAAATGGCGATAGTCCCCTTCACGAACAAGAGGAAACTTGACGGTCTCCTAGAACCTGTCATTTCTGGGTCAAGGATACCTTTTGTCAAGAAAGTCAAACACTTGGGAGTGATATTAGACTCAAAACTCAAGTGGAATGAACACATAATGTATGTCTGTGAAAAGGCCAAACGGGTGCTCTGGTCCTGTCGGGGCGCGGTCGGGAGGTCCTGGGGGATCAGGCCATCGGTGGCGCACTGGATATACACCATGGTGGTAAGACCCACAATCACCTATGCGGCGCTGGTATGGTGGCATAGGTGTAAAGTGGATCTTCACATAAAAGAATTGGATAAAATACAGAGACTAGGTTGCTTACTAGTCACTGGAGCCATGAAAACCACACCCACCAGGGCGATGGAGGTATTACTAGATCTGCGGCCTCTGCACTTAGAAGTGGAGAGGTTGGTTAGAATTTCTGCATATAAGCTTCAAGCGCAGAATCTTTCAATCATGATACCCTGTGGAAGTTTTAAGCAAATCCTCGCAGGAAATGATGGACTGTGTTTGCTACAAATGCCTTCGGACTACATGTTACCCGTCTTTAGACTGGACAAGAGGTTCGAGGTAATCAAAGCAGACAGAAATACTGCCCGAACCTGGTAGTCTAATCTCCCCGTTGGGGAAATTCACTGCTTCACCGACGGCTCCAAGACCCCGGAAGGAGTCGGAGCCGGAATATGGGTGGCAAGCAGAAAAGAATTGAGGATATCAATCCCGTTGGGGAAACATCCTACGGTCTTCCAGGCAGCAGTCATTGGCATAAGGACCTGCACGGAGATGCTGCTGAGAAGTGGAATTTCTCGTGCAAGGGTCAATATACACTCTGACAGCCAGGCAGCAATATCAGCCATCGAGAGCACCTGCATTAAATCCAAGATTGTGGATGAATGCAGGAAGATGTTAGATCGTTTAGCTGTCAGTAACCGGGTCAAATTGCACTGGGTGCCAGGACACTCAGATATACTAGGGAATGAGGAAGCTGATAAGCTGGCAAGACAGGAGGCCAAGGAGTCCTTTTGTGGGCCAGAACCAGCTTGTGGAATATCGCTAACCCTAGCAAAAGGTATAATTGATGACTGGGCGAGGCTACAACATCTAGGCGTTTGGCAAAGAGTCCAAACGCAAAGACAGTCAAAGCGTTTCCTAAACCAAATTGACAGGAAACGAACAAAGATGCTTCTGTCCCTAAATAGGAAAGCTATGAAGGAGACTGTGGCTCTTTACACAGGTCATGCTAAGATGAATAAACATCTATACAATATGGGCCTGGCTACAACCTCTCTATGTAGGTTATGTGGGATAGAGGAGGAAACACCCGCACACATAATATGTGATTGTACGGTAGTCTCACACAGGCGCTTTATGTACCTAGGATCTGTTAGAATAACTGACCCAGGAAGAGACTCTGAGCTCACACCTCAGAAGATCAGAGGGTTTGTCAGAGACGCAGGGCTGCTATATAAGGATATAAGGCTGCTTTCCTTCGGAGGAAAGTGCTAAAATGAGCATGTTTTTCTTACCTCCTGGGTATAGATATAATATTAAAAAAAAATTACTATAAATATCCGAAAAATACGATTCTGTGTGAAATTTATTTTATTTATGCTTAAATTAAAAAGGAAAACTAATTTTACCCTTCCTTATTTTCAGTGGATTGATGCAGAGAACTTCAGAAAGGTAGGATTTTATATTAAACCATTTACCTAAATTATCTTGTATCCTAAATTCACTTGTGAATGGAGATTTTTAAAGGCTAACTATTCTTGAGGACATATGTAATTTTAATTAGAGATAAGCCCCTTTATATTTTAATTTATTTATTTAGATATGAGAATCTACAACTAAGACGATTCGCATTAAACAATTTTTACATATATAAATCCAATTTCATAATCATAACAATTATAAATGTACACCAGTTTGGGGTGAGAGAGCACTAATATTCTGATGGACCTGAGTTGAAATCCCGAGCACGCACTGAAGATTTTAATGTTCTTGTATCGTCATTCGTGGGTTACATTCGGCCACCCCTGACCGTCCCTAGGCCAACCCAGCCTTCAATTAATTTTGTAATGGATCCTACAAAGAGGAAAATCAGGCTGCTGGAGCATAGTACTAACCACACTGTCTCCATAGTGCGCCGTATTGTGGTTGAATCAGATGCCTCTATAGTTTTTTTTGGTGTATCTACTGCTGAGGTCATTAGCACCCCAGATACCTCTATAGTATCTGCCAGTCTAGGGCGTCTTGACCTGTTAGGGGACTGAGTTTTATTTTTTCATTCACATTCAATTATAATGATATTTCATTCTATTCTGAGAATTTTTAAAGCGCAATTCTACTAAAATCAATTTGGTAGACGCCTTCAAATATGTTATATCTACAAAAAGCAAGTATCTTATAATTAATTATTTATAATTTTAAAGTTGTATAGACAAGAACTCAACAAACGCTTTGGGCAGCTTTAGAGATTACTGAATAAAAACTCACCTCTCTCACTCGAAAACAAACTCATAACCTACAACACAATTATAAAACCCCTTTGGACATACGGAATAGAGCTATGGGGAACTGCAAAACCATCGAACCTTCCAATCTGAAGTCCTCCGAACTATTGTCAATGCTCCTTTTTACATAACCAATAAGAATCTTCATAAAGACCTCAACATTCCTCTAATACAAGACCTTATTCCCATCCGATTCGCAAATTTCCACCACAAATTATCCCTAAACCCTAATCCTGCTGTCCAGTCACTGTCCACTCCCAACCATCCCTATTCCCCAGCAGGACGGTTGAACAGGATGTGGCCCCGCGATCTGCTTTAAGCAACACAAGGGAGTGATATCTTCTCCCCACAAGCCCCTAGAGTGTCTGCAGCTCTCTCGCCCCTTTTCCAGCTCCAGTACTCCTACTGCTGCTGGTTGAGGAATGGAGTACTGCTGTCCCTAGTCATCTCGCTTACCCGAGGAGACACGGGGGCAGCTGGTGCGGACGATCGTGATTTTATTTTTTTTCCTTTGTTTATGTGAGCACATTACAAAATGTATTATTATTTTACAGAATGTAATTTCATTAAATTAATAAATAAAAAAGAAAAAGTTGTATTATCAACCTATTAGCATCTATAAAACGCCCCCGCAGTTATTCCACTTTAAAACGTCATTCTAGTGAATTTACAGTCCAACTGCGTAAATAAAAACTCGCAGACGAGGTATAGTTGGCATTCGGCTTGGAGAAAAAAACGTCTGACTTTCAGGAAGAAATCTGAAAGTCTGACGTTTTTGTCTCCTAGCCGAATCCCAACTATACCTTGTCTGCGTATCTCTGCAACGGCTAACTATCTCCATCTCCACTGTAAATAAAAACTGTTTGCATCTTGAGTTATTTGTTTTTGTTTTTTTTTTCTGTTCAGTTTTCCTTTTCATCCCACACCGGGTCATAACAACCTTCCCGACAGAGCATTTTCTAAACCAGTATCACCAGAATTTATTGTATAGATAACTGTCGATTTGAAATTCGTTCTAAAACATTTAGCTATTGGATTTGTATAGGATTTTTATAAAAAATTATTAAAGGTAACAAAAATTATTTATCATCATGATCATATCAGTATTGCCGTTTTACCAATGAGCGTTGTGGAGACGATTAATATTAATATGGGACCTAATGGTTTTCTAACAATTTTCCTTTTCTCTCTCTCTCTCTCTCTCTCTCTCTCTCTCTCTCTCTCTCTCTCTCTCTCTCTCTCTCTCTCTCTCTCTCTCTCTGTATTTTTTTTTTAATGGAATTTTACTAGTGCTTATGGTATAACTCCAGGATCAGGTCCTAGAAGAAGCTGAGCTTATAAAGTACTTAAAATATAATTTCTTTCTTATTTAAAATATAATTTTCTCCTGTACAGACACAAACGCACACGATAGTACACAGGCAAACACACACACACACACGTACACAAACCCACGTCCAGCATAAGTTTAGATATGGACTTACACTCATTTAAGAAAAAAGAAGTGCTCCTGGACAATTTTACAGCGCCTTATCCTCATAAGCTGTGAAGAAAATTCAAATCGCGAACGAAAGTTTGTATAAAATTTACAATTAAATAAGTAAAACAATCTGAAGGCTCTAATCAACGATTTTTTTTATATTACGTTCTCAGACAATTACATCGAGGGCAAAGACTGTGAGTGTTACTACTTAAATAGAAAAATCCTGTTAATCTTGGCTTATTGTGTTTAACGATTTTGGGGCTGTTGTAATTTGTTGTATTCTGTTTTCTTCCATTAAGACGAAATCTGTTGAACTCATTTCTCTACAGCCGGTTTATTATACAGGAATGCGTGCAGATTTCTGAACTGTTCGACTGGTAATTTTGTC
Organism: Gonocerus acuteangulatus; assembly: GCA_946811695.1. NCBI lineage: Eukaryota > Metazoa > Arthropoda > Insecta > Hemiptera > Coreidae > Gonocerus > Gonocerus acuteangulatus. The sequence goes on along the minus strand of OX328129.1, from coordinate 56,556,283 downwards.
CTGAAATTGTTCTTACACTACCTTTGCTAATAAATAATCAATGCAGAGGTGTCGTTTATCGAATAACATTCGACTAAAGCTCCAACGAACGAGCATAACAAATAAAGTCGGCCCTACATTTTAGTGCATCGAATATATTGGATTCTATTTGTATTCTCCGAGATATATATGAATTTACAAACTTTGTTTCTCATAGGAAATGGTGGTTTTTATGAAGCAACTTTTATGAAGGAACTTTATTGCTCCTAAGCCGAGTCCAGTTGTTCTAGAAACCACTTCAATGCCAACAATGTTCCTACTACAATAGTACAAAACTTTATACATATATCGTGGGGAGGGGCAGAACCACTTCAGCCGCAACTTTTAAATGGCCACATGGCTCTTCCGAATTTATATCTATTTAAAAAAAAAAAAATGTAATGGGAAACACCTATGGAAGTTATGAACTTGAAATAAATTACCCGATGCACACTACTTTAGTTGGATAAACGGATTATATGATCCAAGTTAGGAGAAAAGAAAATGAAAAATATGACTTTTCAAGCGAAAATATCTATATCTCAGATAATCAACTTGGAATAAATTATAAGAGCCAACTAAATTAAAATAATAATAATCTTAATAGCATTAAAGTTTGTCAATTTTTTCGAAAACTGGATATGCTCGTACTGTTTTCATTCCAATTAAAATTTTGTTTATTATTACAATTTAGTTGACCCGTGCGCAGTATTATCAATCCTTGTATATCTCGTCGTGTTTGCCGAGACACTTCTTCCTCTCAGTGTTGGTTTGCCTCTAGGACTTTCCCTTACACTTGACATCATGTGAAGTTGAGTCACAGAAAGAAATGCCAAGCAATAATGTGCACTGTAGAGGTCATATTTTTCCACTATAGACGTTAAAAATCTATTTAAAAAAAATTTCAATTGTAATTTTTCGAAAAACAAATAAATTCTGAGTCATTTGTACGGTGTAGCGGTTAAGAAAAACTTTAAAAAGATATCTCCTAGTAGCCAATGACGCTGAGCATCATCATCCCCCAATAAATGATATTTAATAAATATGGTATTTTGATCTAACGCAGGAACAGGATACAGTCACTCTAGTAGTAGAAAGCGCTCTTTGCGGCGGCTTTGTGAACCTACGTCTGGCGGGCTTTTCTATTGAAATACATTACAAATTAAACCCCCGCTTACCGATTGACCGATTCAGCTCATTTTTACAACACTTCTTTCTCATGAGTTACCCACGACTTAACCGCGTTTCGTTACAATACTGCAGAAATTACGACCGGTATGAGTATATTAGGAATTTGGGTCCGGAGTAAACCCCCCTTCTAATGAACCGATTTAGTTTATTTTTACAACACATATTTACCTGTGGATTACCACTACGAATACCGAGTTTCGTCGAAATATACCAAAAATCACGGCAGGTAGTGGCGAATTGGTATTGTGGGTCCGGAGTAAACCCCCCCTTCTAATGAACCGATTTAGTTCATTTTTATATCTCACTTTTCTCTCGTTGAAATATAACAAATATTACGGCTGACATAGTCAAATTAGTGTTTTGGGTTCGGGGTAAACTCCCCTTCCGGTGGACCGACTATGGTGGTTAAACTCGTTCAATCGTTTGCTAATTGAATGCTATATACCAAGTTTCGTGACGAAAAAACAAAAACTCTGGCCGCTATCGTGTTAACAGACATATATATATATATATATATATATATATATATATATATATATATAGATGTAGATATAAATTTTAACGGGGGTCATTTTCAATGTCTACTAAGTAGGATCGATAAAGATTTAAAGAAATTTTTCAAAAATTCCGTCATGAGTCCAACCTCAATAGCTACATTCCTTCGGAGGAAAGTGCTAAAAATGATACCTCATTTATGACAATTGATGAAGTATTAAGGAAATTATGGATTACCAACAGAAAGAAAAGTCCTTAAGGAATTGTTTTATATATATATATATATATATATATATATATATATATATATATATATATATATATATATATATATATATATAGGCCGTTTTTTCAAAGAATTGATCTCCAAGGGCCGGTCTTTTAATAAATCGACCTATTTAAAATCGTTTCGAATTTTAATCCGGCTTTATGGTCACATTTTTTCCAAGCCATAAGCTGTTATCATCGTGGAGTTATGAAAGGAGGGGAGGGGATGTTTTGGAGAAAAAAAATCTGTCACATAAACGACGCACATGTTGGCCGTGTTGGTTGGCCAACGATTTACTTTGTTTTCGATGGTTTACTATTATAATAATAATTTTAATTTGGAGTAACTATTGAGTGCACAATGCCTACCTGTTCGGCGTTTGGATGTTCAAATTGTACAAGAGCACAATCGAAGAAAGTTGGAGTGGCATTCCATTGGCAAGAAGATTGAATTATGCTGCAGGTGGATTCGTAGTTGTGAATCGAAAAATAATACAAATTTCGTAAGTATTTGTAATTTTCTTCTTTTTTTTTTTTTTTCTTCTTTTTTTTTACGGCGCATCTACATCTAGGTCATTAGCGCCGAGTATTTGTAAGTAAACGTGAAATCGATCTATATCATGAATCAATCTTCTAAGCCTAGAAGAGCGATTTTTGAATCGATCTGAATTCCTAGAAAATCGATTTCTTGAATCGATCTGAACCCGCCGATCATTTTTTGTGGATCGATCATACTTTTCGATTCGAATCGATTCAAAAGATCGATCAATTTTAGAGAATCGCCCATTACTAATCTCATGTACTGACTACCATAGGCACGAAGGCAATTTCATAATACAAATTGGACAGAAAATGGGTTTTTAGAATTTGTTTATACAATGACCCACATATCCATTCACAGTATATAGAAGAATTGTAATATTAACTCGTTGGCGTAAATTTATTGAGAGTAATATATATATATATATATATATATATATATATATATATATATATATATATATATTAATATATATATATATATTAATATATATATATATATATATATATATATATATATATATATATATATATATTAATATATATATATATATTAATATATATATATATATATATATATATATATATATATATATATATATATATATATAAATCACGTGCCTGTCTGTTTTTCTGTTCATTTATTTATTTGTTTGTTTTTTCCTTATACAAATCTACATCGGTTGACCGGTATTGACCAAACTTGGCACACAGGTAGGTCTTGCTCCGAGAAATCTCCTAGGCTTGGTCAAAATAGTCATATTTCAAAATTTGGTCAAAAGATCAAAAGTTTTGTTCAAGAAAAATTGGCTACACTGAACCATTCATATTGTGACGGCCATTTTGAATCGACTACCACTGGCCTCTGTCGGCTGTTAGATGAAGTGCTGTTGTGCTGGCCTCTGCCGGTATCATTATTAACTAAAACAAATTCACATCGTTTGACCGATTTTCGTAACTAGGTATAGAAAACTAGGTATGAAGTAGATCTTGATACGGGGAGAGTCATAGACAGTAAGCAGGTGTAGCATGGCACACTGAGTAACAACTAGTGATTAATAAAGAGTGTCATACGAAATTTAGTTTATTTCAGTCTCGTAGCAGGCCACGAGGGCCCTGAGGGGTAGATACTGTAGAGGTATGTGATCATGACCATACGGCACACTAGTGAGATCGTGTGGTCAGTAGTATGATCCGGCCGCCTGAGTTTTCCCTTGCTGCTTCGACTGCTAGAGTCATTAGTACCATGGTTCCCATTAATAAATTAATTAAATGCTGGGTTGGCCTTGGGACGGTCAGAGAGGCCGAATTCAACCCATGAACGAAGACACTAGAAGAAAAAATCTTTAGTGCTTGCTCGGGATTTGAACTCAGCTCGTCCAGCATATGAGTCCAGTGCTCTACCACTGAGCTAACCTTGCCCCCCAAATTTATTTTAGTTACCTATTTTAAAACCAAAAACCTGCCTTAATTTCAGGAAACCCAATATATTCACAAAATATTTTGTTGTCGCTATCTGTAAGTATTATTTTCCTAAAGTACTAGAACTTGAATGCTTAGTGGAAGATACCAGAGAATTTGTTTGGTCTTTATTAAATAGGAAGCTTAAGAAAGTTCTATAGGTTAGTCCTTGTTATCCTATCAGAATTTCTACAAAGTAGTTCGTTGAGCGAATACGTCGAAGTAAAGGAAGCGTAAGAAATACGATTTGCCAATAAACGCTCTGCCGGTCGTGGACAAAGACTTAGCGAAGCATCTCGTACTTTGAGTCGATCCCATCACCCGAAGTAAGCAGACCTCTAAGTCCTTTTGACGCCTTTAGTTTCTCGGGCCTTTTCAGAGGGGAAAACCATTACCAGTCGAAGCCAGGGCGTTCCGAGCATAATCCGGCCGCCTGCCTTCATTAGGAATGGCCAATCCTGGATTAGGTGGTTCTCTTTTTGAAGCCCCATCAATGTTTCGAGTTTGTCCCTAATCTCGGATCAGGACTTACTTTGCTCCTGGGACTTTTCTTTTCTATTAAGATGGGATTCATTAGAATCAAGGTAGGGCGTAAGAACAAACTTATGTCAATCTAGTAATTATTTTCTATAAAATAGGGTATTAAGTATTTTTGAACTAATATTTATTTTATTTTATACTTGGAAATATAAATTCGTCTTTAGTTAGTTTATCCACTGCGGGTGATTACAGGGTGTCTACTGCACGAAAAAGTCACGAAAGTCACGAAAATGTCACCAATTTGAAAGCCATGTCACGAAATTTTTCTATTCTAAGATGTCCCATCAAAGAGCTAAATTGGGCGAAGTTTCTGGAATTAATATTTTTCCACTAAAACTGTGTACAATCGGGTGGAGTGAAAACTCGCAGGTATTGGTTAGGGCTGATTCGATGATACCTGCCTTTAAGTTATGTATAGAAAATACTATTGATGATCCTCTAGTTGGTAGGAATTCCACAGTTGTGCAGAACCATGTGCCGGTGGACGGATTCTGCTGGTTTACGTACTTGACCTTTCAAATTAGACGAACTATTATTGTACGAAATTTCATCAAAATCAGACCATTTTTGAGCCGGTGGGAGAGGGAAAAGAGAAATATATATATACAAATACAAATTTCAAAAACCGTCATATTCGTGATCTATGGGATCTGAAACATGAAATTTTCGTGTCGCCATTTCCGGATTGCGTCATGATGTCAACCTCATAAACGCGTTTCCTCCTTCCGTTGGAGGAACCCCGCTTATGAGGTTAATCTCTTGACGTCTTGGATCACTGAAATTTCTGATAAAACGTTCCATTCTTTTTGCCGTTAACACTCAACCTCGGGCATCGGTGTCTTCATCGAGAAAATAAGTTGTAATAAAATTTACACTTTCGCTCTCGAACCGTAATGTTTGACACCACGCAAGTCAGTGGGACGGAATGCCTCGAAAAAAAAGGTTTCTAGTTTCTAGGTTTTTTTCATCATTGGGTTTTCATTTTTTGCATCACAGACCTTAATAATCACAAGACAATAAGTTTAAGGACAATGGCTAAATTTTTATTTCATTTTTACAAAGTTTTTTTCGTATAACACGACGCCATATTGCATTCCGCAATTTTGATGGTTTTTTTAATTGTTGGTAAATTTGTAATCACAGATCCTAATAAACACAAAACAGTAAGTTTAAGATCAATGGCTAAATTTTTATTTCATTTTTACGAAGTTTTTTTTTAATAACACGACGCTATCTCAGATCCGCGGTTTTGATTTTTTGAATTCTGATAACGGATTCGTAATCAGCGACCCCAAAAAACCCTGAATACGTAATTGTAGATGGTTCAAATAACTATGCAGCCATCTCGATGAACAAGTACGACTGGCAAGTATGATGGGAGTCCTAGAAATAAACTGTCCCTCAAAGAGTATATGCTATGAGGGACAAAATCCATTTCCGGGATATGGAATACTAACAATTTAGAACTTGGAATAGTTTTAGGCAAATAAAATGCTATTACAACTATAATTAAATATTTTTTATAAAATAAGTGAGCTTATTTAATTTATTTTTAAAGGTTTTAAGACACATTTTTAGATAACGGCTTACCTCTAGATTAATTGTTTCTTGACACTACAATTTCTTGAAATACAATTAGACGAAAGATTTTTGTACCAAATTTCATCAAAATCGGACCATTAGGGGGGCCGGAAAACCGCGAACAGACAAATAAATAAATAAATAAATATATATATATATATATATATATATATATATATATATATATATACACACAGGGTGTTCAAAACTCGATTGACACCCCCCTTTTTTTCCACAATTTTTGAAATTTCAAAACGAAACTTGGTGGGTCTTAACGTGGTCGAATGTACTTTCATTGGACTTAATGCACGACCCCTCAACTTTCTCCAGTTCTTCTCCAGCGACCCTAACACTGGAATCTCCAATGGAAAGGGGTTATTTTTATGACGGATTCTTGTAGAGAATTGAATTTTATGTCGATTTTATATCGGTCATTTTTTCGCTAAAGCGCACCAATGAGTAACAAATTGCCAAAAACCGTTAAAACCCTTGTTTTTTGTCACTTTTCTGCCATAACGTAGAAAGCATGTCCGTAATGAAAAAAGTAGTTGATATAAACGTTGTAGAGGATTAAATTTTCTTTCCAAAAAGTACCTTTAAGTGCCTAAAATGTAAATAGGAATGGAGCAAAACACACTTTTGTTTTTGAAGCTTTCAGAAAAGTTTATGATGAACGTGGTCTGCGCTTCCGTAAAACTTAATAAACATTTCCTAAACTTTTTGCTCCACCTAAAAATCAAATTCAATTACTTTATAAAGGCATTAAAATAATAAATATAAAGCAATAGAACTCACCTAATCATTAGAATTTCGTAGTAATTATTTTTGTGTTGGACGAATTTTTTTTTGTTTTAGTTATTTTGTTTTTTACGGCGTCTTGACATCTAGGCTATTAGTGCCGACGTGCGAGGAATTTTCCCAACGAGCCGTGGGATAAAAAATTCCTGCCGCCGCACAGTGGGGCCAAACTACTTTTCGTGTTTCAAAAAGGCTTCAGCCTCCAAATTTCGCGGACAGACGTTTTGTTTCAGTTGCAAACTGCTTTCAGACGCCACTGGTTTGCTACCAATTGTCTAAATTTTGTAAATTTACAACAAATATTTAGTTAGTAATTTATCTAGAAATTTTGAATTCTGCTAGCATTGTTTAATATTTTTTTAAAAAAAAACACATCATTCATTCTAATTGTATTTAACTATTTTTCTTTATACATATTTTTATTTAATTTTTGTTTCCTTTACGATCTATACCTCATACATACATACTTATATCATCGTCTGTAGCAACTACTGTTTTGGAGTGTCATCCTTAGGTTCAACACCTGCATCAGCTTAATACTGGAAATTAAATGCTCTTCGCTTTAGATCCGGAGCATCATCATAAATATATAAATAAATAATATTTTTGAGTAGTCATTCTAGAGTCATCGTGTCTTCACGTTTTAAATTAATGTAACTATCCTCTTTAACATATCGTCCCTGCCATGTCAAACTAACGAATATGCAAATCGCAGCAAATTAGGAACCAACATATTTTATCCATCGACGAAATAATATATTCAAAAATGGTCTTATTCGATACTTTATTTAAGGCATTCTAGGCTATTCTAAAGGGGTTAGAGTTGAAACAACTTACGACAAGCCGTGTCGCCCGCAATCCAAGAACAAAGTCCCGAATCTAAAAATTAGATTTTGCATATTCGATAGTTTGACACGACGATATGATGTATATTTTATACAGTTTTATTCATTGTTTTATAAGTATGTAAAATTGTGAGTTTACAGATATCACGGTAATCCGTTTAAGTTCCGACTAATTTTAAGCTAAAACTTAAGGCTTTCTCTTTTTAAGTGAAATTATTTTTAGCGCAGTTCCTCTCTCCCTTCATAGGGAGGGAGGAACCCCGCTTATAAGGTTGATCTCATGAAACAATCCGGAAGTGCCGACCAGAAAATCTTGCGTTTCAGACCCCCTAGAGACCGAAAATGACGGCGGTTCAAATTTGTGTGTGTGTATATATATATATATATATATATTTGTCTGTTCGCTCTCTAGGTCCCAGACGAATGGTCCGATTTTTATGAAATTTGGTACAAAAATCTTTCGTCTAATTTGAAAGGTCAAGTTCGTTAACCAGCAGAATCCGCCCACCGGAACATGGTTTTTGGAGCGAATGTCGCGCGAAAAAAATCGTTCCGCTTACTTCATATGCTGGCAAGTACTCTTTTTATAGGCTTCTGGGCCTAGGAAAACGAATGAATCCATTTTTAAGCCGATAGCTTTAACCGTTTTCGAGAAAATTGGAAAAATTGTTGTTGAATAACGATTTTGGTTTGGGTACTTAAAATCATGGGTTTCAGTTGAAATATTTTTTGCATGTTCGAATTTCATCAAAACTAATATGTTGAAATTTTGGTTACGTTTTGAGATAAGGAAGGGTTATAATAAAATATTTTTTTAACAGACATGAAACGTTTTGGGAACTTCGTATACTTTCATTAATATCTCGAAAACGGTTGAAAATCTTGGGAAGTGAAAGGTTACCATTCGAAAGCTTACTAAATGGTCTACAAATAAGGTTCTAAAGAAAGTTTTGAATAAGCGATGTCAATCGGAGAAATAAGTGCTTAAACTTTAAAGTAATTGATTTCGTTTATTCGAACGGTTCTTTTTGTTGGTTTTTATTCCTTGTTATTTTTTCTTTTTGTCTTTGATTTTGATACTTAAAATTATGGGATTCACTTGAAACATTTTCTGCATGTTTGAATTTCATCAACACTAATATGTTAAAATTTTGGTTACGTTTGGATTTAAGGAAGGATTAGAATAAAATATTTTATTAACAGACATGAAATGTTTTAGGAACTTCGTATACATTCCCTAATATCTCGAAGACGGTTAGGAATATTGGTAAACGGAGGGTTACCATGCGAAAGCTTACTAAATGTTCTACAAAAAAGATTCTGAAACAAATTTTGATTAGGCTATGTCAATCGGAGAAATAAGTGCTTAAACTTTGAAGTAATTGATTTCGTTTATTCGAACGGTTCTTTTTGTTTGCTTTTATTCCTTGTTATTTTTTAATTACTTATAGTTGGATAATGTATTTGATAATAAAACAGATTAAGTAAAATAAGAAAGACCATTCATTGTTAGAAATATAGCTTGCCAAGAGAAAGAGAGTCGATGACGTCTTTTAAATATTTTCAATTCTCTTTATGCTGTTGGTTTTTTATTTATTTTTTAATTGATTTTATTCGTAGAATTATTACTATAGTAGAAAAACACAAGAAAATGTGAAAATATTTGATATTTTTCAATGCATTGAAACGTATAAAATAAGTATCTCTAGAAGAGAATTCTGGGGTAAGGCGAACCCGACCAGGTAAAGTCATAAACCCCTTTGAACGAAGGCCGAACAAAATATTATCTGTTTCTATTCTAAGCTTTTCAAATGACAGTAGGGATATGAACGGAACCGGGCTAAGATGATGCAGTTCCTGTGAGTCAGACGTTTCTTTTTAATGGGGGACGAAATTTGCACATCAAGTCACGAAAATGTCACGAAAAAGTCACGAAATTGGCTTTCACGAAAGTAGTAGACACCCTGGATTAACTTATGATCAAAATTTGATAACCAGCACACACTGGCTGAATTCAATGTAACTCATGATAACCACAGATATGATGTTAATAGATAAAAGAGACATCAAAGAGAAACGAAAAAACAACATCATGACAATGCTCTCAAAAGCCAATACATTACAAGATTTCATTAATACATCCCAAGCAGTTTGTAGGGAAAATATCACAGACTTCCTATGAATTCAAAGGAGTAATTCAAGGTCCTCAAGATGGAGTATAATTGTGCAGAACATGTGCAAGGAAGATTATTTTTACGCCAGTCTTTGCCATTTCTTGCTCTCTATCAGTCATCACCACTAACTTTATAATTTCATCTCATCTTCGAAAAGGTCTTTTTTCCCCTTCGCCCTTTTTTTTCGATTTCTACCTCTATAAACGACTTATATTGTATTACTTAATACAATTGTGCATTAAATCATTATTATGCTCAATATTTAGGGTTTAGCGCGGTTAGTGTCGACTAGAAAATGTTACGTTTCAGAACCCCTAGAGAACGAAAAAACAGTGACCTTAAGGTTTGGGGAAACAATTTGTTGTTTTTTGGTTTCATTTATGCTTCTGTAGGTGCTGTTAAAAATTATATTTCAAAATTATAAAAAAATTATATTTTTGTTATGTCAATAAATGCCAAATGACATAAGCTAAATAGCTTTCATTATCATTTCTTTTATTTTTTTTTGTTTTAAATATTCTTTTTATTTATTTCAATTTTAACGTGCATTATTATTAACATCGAATTTTGGGACAGGTTATCTATAGGTTAAGACCCTTTTCTAGCCAGGATAGGGCTGATGCCTTTTCTTTTTTTCCAGAGAAAAGCCACCACCCCTAGAGGGAATCGAACCCACGACACTTTGACACGGAGTGTTAAGTGCTCACGCCTTAACGCTCACGGCCACCAGGCCTCCTAAATTCTATTTTATTTTTATTAATAGTTTATCGCAACTCTGACGATTAAACTGTGACAATAAAGATCAGGAAATGTATATGCCAATGATTTCAGTGTTAAAACAAATAAGTAGTTGTAAAAAATTAGAGTCGTTAGTAAAGAGAGTTTAGTTCTCTGTTGGATTCTTTGTAGATGTATATATTTTATACTACATATATATATATATATATATATATATATATATATATATATATATATATATATATGCATACAGGGTGTCCCGATTTTAAATGGCAAAACTTCGGGCGCGTAACGAAACTTCAGGAGGGGAACGAATAACTAAGACAAAAAGTCCTTTAGAGATTTGCTCGTTTTTGCTTCGTTTCGGAGAAAATAGCAAAACAAGAATCGAGACAGGTTTTCATTTTTGTATATACTTATTTGAATTTTCAATGGAAAAAATTGTCATTGCGAATTATTTAATAATCAAGTAACCAAATACTAAAATCCAATCTCTTCAAGCAGATATAGTTTTCGTGAACTGTTATCATCTATTTAGTTTAGTTATTAAATGTTGCTCCCTTGCAGAAACGTGTGCATTACATCTAGCACTGACTTGATAAATTGAAGCTAATCATTGTTCTGATGATATTTGGTGCACTTCATCTATGATTCGGTCTCTTAATTGCTCTATTGAGTTGATCGACACAGAATAAACTTCCTCCTTCAAGGTTCCCCATACGAAGAAATCAATTAATAAAGTTCAATATCGTTGCATAATTTAAAGTAATAAATTCTGCAATATTTGAAGTTGGTACGGGTGGAGTTTATTATCTTTCAGTGTTCGTCATATTGCCTGCTCCGATATTCCTAATGCAGGCGTTGGACTCTATTTCTTGTCCGACTAGATTTTATCCAAAAGTTTTGTGTTTGAAAGGAATTTTAATATGTCTGTAATATGTTTGCTGTTATCTGAAAGTAATTCATTAATGCTTTGTGGTTAGTTAGTGTGGTTTGTCTGAGTCTACAGTCTGTGAGTAAGTGTTTAACAGTAAGTGCTGCATTGCAGTACTGGCATATTGACCTGTCTTGTCCTGTCATAAGGTATGAGTGAGTCAGTAAGAAATGGCCTATCCTCAGCCGGCGGAGGACGACTTCTTCTACTCGTCTGTTACATCCGCTGCTTGAAGGCCATTCTCGAACTATATCCTTGATATCTCTTAATTTATATTCTCTAGTTTCAGACCAGGTTTCTTGCCACATTTGCATTATTCTGTTCTTAATTTAAGATTGCAAGTCTTGATACGCCAAGCTGTCAGTGTCAAGTTATTCGTCCAGCAAGTTTTGCTTGTGAGTCAACGTTGGTACTCAGTCTTCGTGGTCTGGTAGCCAATAAAAAGAGACTGTCTTGTTCAGTAATGGAATTTTATGTTGTACGTCTGATATTAAAGGATTGGTATAGTAAATGTCCTGTAATGTAAGTAATGCGCTCAGTGAGTCACTACATACAGTAATGTTTTTGTGATCAGTAATATTAGGTACTAGCTGAATACCCGTGCTTCGTCACGGCAGATAAGTAGTTATTTTATTGCGTTAAATAATGTTTCATTAAAATTACGTTACTATACAGTAACGTGCAGTTACTTTTGTGCAGTTTATTATAGCACTGTTCCCGTCATACTATATGTTATTCAATGGGCGTTAAAATTTAAAAGTTTATGTTTCCAAAACGTTATTTGGAAACACCCATTATATTTGCGAGCATTACCAAGGTTATAGACGAGGAGGCTGTGCAAGGGTTCCGGATATTATTGCCTCACCTAGAAAATTCTAAGGATAGGCTTACCATACATCACGGTTTGACCGGGACTGTCCAGGTATTTTGCAATTGTTTCGGTGTCCCGCCCGGTTTTATCAATGTCCCGGAAAAGTCTGTAAGATGTAAAAAGTAATGAATTCATGTTTATAAGAATCTTTTTTAAATCGGTTACTTTTCTACAATCAACATTTTTACTACTGCTCACAGTGTCAAAGATATGAGAAGTAATCTAGCTGTAAAACGCTGGAACTACCTGCACAGCGCTGCCAGCTGCCAGACACTACTATTTGGCTGAGAGATTGTTTTAAGAAAATTAAGTAGCAAAAAAAGTTCCGTTCTTATTTTTAAGGTTTGGGTAGACTAACAGTTTAGGATTCCCCCTTCCCGTTAGTTGCTAGGCTTAAAACTCACCAACCATTTTGCTTATAATTTGTACTCTTTTTATCCCCCCCCCCCTGGTATGCCCATCCCATATTAATGTGTCTCGGTTTAACTCTCCAAAAATATGGCAAGCCTATCTGACGGGGACAGGCAGAAAAAAAAACGCAATTAAAACTCCATGAGGGACAGTTAATTTCTAGTAATTCAAGGTCTGCCATTATAGTTGAAATTAACCTCAATTAGAAATTTATTTAAATGTTAACGTCCATTATTATTAACTACGAATTTTGGGACGGGTTATCTACAGGTTACCACCCTTTTCTAGCCAGGATAGGGCTGATGCCTTTTCTTTCTTTCGAAAGAAAAGCCACCACCTCTAGTGGGAATCGAACCCACGACCTTTGGCACGGAGTGATAAGTGCTCACGCCTTAACGCTCACGGCTACCGGGTCTCCCAATTAGAAATAAAACTATTTATTTTTATTTCAATCTACTATATATTTGTCAAATACCACTCACTCACTCACTCACTCACTCACTCATCTATCAACGCCCAGCCCAAACCGCTCGACAGAAAATTTTGAAATTTTGCATGGACACTCCCTATATAACGTAGGCGCTCGCTAAGAAAGGATTTTTTGATATTCGTATTTTTAAGCATTTTTAGGGGGGTTTAAAGTTTGAGTTGGTTAGAGAAGGCAAGCCTAGGCAGCCTGCGTTGCTAGGACGATAAAGAACAGCTGTTACCTTACATTATTTATCTCATAGTTTTATTTCTAATTGAGGTTAATTTCAACTATGATGGCAGACCTTGAATTACTAGAAATTAACTGTCCCTCATAGAGTTTTAATTGCGTTTCTTTTCTGCCTGTCCCCGTCAGATAGGCTTGCCATATTTTTGGAGAGTTAAACCGAGACACATTAATATGGGATGGGCATACCAGGGGGGGGGGATAAAAAGAGTACAAATTATAAGCAAAATGGTTGGTGAGTTTTAAGCCTAGCAACTAACGGGGAGGGGGAATCCTAAACTGTTAGTCTACCCAAACCTTAAAAATACGAACGGAACTTTTTTTGCTACTTGATTTTCTTAAAACAATCTCTCAGCCAAATGGTAGTGTCTGGCAGCTGGCAGCGCTGTGCAGGTAGTTCTAGCGTTTTACAGTTAGATTACTTCTGATTTCTTTGACACTGTGAGCAGAAGTAAAATTGTTGATTGTAGAAAAGTAACCGATTTAAAAAAGATTCTTATATACATGAATTCATTACTTTTTACATCTTACAGCCTTTTCCGGGACATTGATAAAACTGGGCGGGACACCGAAACAATTGCAAAATACCGGGTCGGTCCCGGTCAAACGTGATTTATGGCATATCCTTAGGTTTTCCAGGTGAGGTAATAATATCCGGAACCCTTGCACAGCCTCCTCGCCTATAACCTTGGTAATACTCGTAAATATATTGGGTGTTACCATATGACTTCTTGGAAACATAAACTTTTAAATTTTAACGCCCATTGAATAAAATATAGTATGGCGGGAACCGCGCTATAATAAACTGCACAGAATTGTATAGTAACGTAATTTTAATGAAACATTATTTAACGCAATAAAATAACTACTTATCTGCCGTGACGAAGCACGGGTATTCAGCTAGTTAGAAATAAAACTATGAGATAGATAATGTAAGGTAACAGCTGTTCTTTATCGTCCTAGCAATGCAGGCTGCCTAGGCTTGCCTTCTCTAACCAACTCAAACTTTAAACCCCCCTAAAAATGCTTAAAAATACGAATATCAAAAAATCCTTTCTTAGCGAGCACCTACGTTATATAGGGAGTGTCCATGCAAAATTTCAACATTTTCTGTCGAGCGGTTTGGGCTGGGCGATGATAGGTGAGTGAGTGAGTGAGTGAGTGGTATTTGACAAATATATAGTAGATTTTGTCCGGAGCGAGTATTACAGCATGCAGTATGCAGCTCAGCTGCTGATAGTGGGAGCTTGTTATGTTTGGTAGTTTTTGCAACTTGATTTCATCTCCAACTACACGGTAATTTAACATTTCTTCTAATCGTACAATCAATCTTGCTTAGCCCAAACGGTTTCGATAAAATCAAATCATTTAAACTTCCATTCTCTGCTTTAAAGATGAAAAACATTTAAGTACGGAATATCTCAAAAAGTATAAAGAATTTTGATCCATTTTTTTTTTTTTTTGTAAAATTGACTTATTACTAATACACAAATGCTGGTGTTAATAAAACGGTCATTGCACAGGCGAGTTAAGAAACGATAAGAACAACTTTCAGCGACTTGTTAGGACAAACTTCGCGAGCTTATACTCCTCTTGGTTGAGTTGCTTCGGCCATTATGAGACCAGAGTTGGCCGAAATTCTCTCGGCTGGCCAAGAATCATTTGTTAAGCCCCGCGGCCATAAATTCCGGCCTCCTGTGTACCTCTTGAAGAAAGATCTTGCAACAAACAGTAACTTAATTCGCCTCTATTTACTTCATTGTTACAGAACATTTAGAATTTCTAGTTTAACAATAAACTGAGTTATGTAAATTTAACAGAATGCCAAGGGACTCTCAAAAGCTAATTATTTATGTATTTAATTAATCAGTGCTCCGTAACTTAGGCGGGTTAGAAGGTAAGACAGTTCTGTGTTATATTGCAGGTTAATACCTGCTAATGCAGGTTAAATTTAATAACTAATGTTTTAAAGCAATAAAATAATTAAAAGAAATACTAGAAACAATCGTCATTCCATATATATTTTGCAAAAGACATTTCAATGCATAAGTGCATTCATGATGCATAAGTGTCATCATTAGGGGCTAACAACAAAAGAGCATGCAATGATATTTAATATCTATATGTATGTATAGATATTTCGCTCTCTAGCTGGCTCAGAAAGGTCAGATTTTAATGCAATTTAATATAAAAACCCTATGTGTGATATAAGAGGTCAAGTTCATTAACTACAAAAATTCTCTAACTGGAACATGGTTTCTGGCGAAAATTGCAACCTTTTTGCGTTCATAGGCTTGTAGGTACACTTTTTTACACTATTATTAAAAAATATTGACCCCTTTATTCTATTTATTATTTAAATAGGCGGAAGGTCATGTATATATAAAACTCGTTTCACATAATATGCTTTATTTATCGCTCTACATGTTTCGCGTCCCTTGACGCCTCTTCAGGAGCAACTTAATTATGTCTGAATGAATTAACCTTAGATAAGGTAGGAATTTTTCACACGGCATCTGTAACCATTTTCGAGAAATGTTAATAAAACTAAGTAATTTTCAATTCGAGTAAATAGGAACAATGGATTAATTTAAAACTTTTTCTAAATATTTGACATTCACACTAAGATATTTAAATTTTTCGTTATGCTTGGATTTAAGGAAGTTTTAAATATTTCATTAACGGTGCAGTTTTGGGATTTTAGTAAAATTTCTTAAATATATGGAAAGTGGTTAGGAAATTGTAGTAAGTGAGTACAAGTAACCATTCTTACTAAATTTTCAACAAAAAAAGTTTCTAAAGACATTTTATCAGGCAGAGAAATAACATCTTGAGCCGTTCTTTTTCGACAGCGTTTAATTGCTTAACACTCAGTGCCAAGGGTCGTGGGTTCGGTTCCCACTAGGGGTGGTGGCTTTTCTTTGGAAAAAAAGGATAAGGCATCATCCCTATCCTGGCTAGAAAAGGATGGTAATCTATAGACAAGCCATCCTAAAATTCTCAGATTATAATGGACGTTAGAATTTAAATAAATAATTACTTTTTTTTGTCTTTTTTTTTTTTTTTTTTTTTTTTGTTTATGGCGCTTCAACATCTAGGACATTAGCGCCGACATCCAGGGTGCAGCGAGGAATTTTCCCAACGAACCGTGGGATGAGAAAAACTTGTTGTTTTTATATTTGATTTTAGCAATAAAATGATTGTTCTAATGATATATAAAATGAGAACAAATTTTTGGTTGTTTGTAATAGAGCTTTCCGAGCATAATTCCAAGTTGCCGAGCGAGTAATTTCCGCTGCTGTAAGTTTTCAGTCCATAATGATACCTGAATGTTAGTTTTCCTGAAGATTTCACGAGAGTAGGAATTTAATGTTCTTACAGAATATTAAGGAGACTTATTCCAAGTTTTCCGAATGACACTAGGGATAAAAGTTATGGAGTTGGACTTTAACCTTCCACTGGTCGCGCACACTGTTGGAACACGTGCAGTCGCGCGGCTAAACTGAAAAAAACGTTACAAAAAAGTGTCCGCTGGCGTGCGCGCTGGAGGGTGGCAATGTACGAAAAAGAAGTCTGTATGTTTTACTGTGCATTACATAGGTTTGTCCAGGTGAAGCAAAAGCATATTTATGTTCCTGAATTTTAGCAGAAGGCCCTAAACGATTTTTTTTTTTTCTCTGCTGTTATATTATTTATTGTAGTATAGTCATTATTGTAGACAGATAAATAAATGGTAAAGTAAATAAGCTCATTTTATTTTTTATAACAAATTTATTTCAAGGTTAAATTGGTGTGATCTATTCCTCAGACCTTAAGTTCCTTATTTATTTATACATTTAACGTTTCGGCCTTCAGGCCATTTTCAATTTCTAGAAATAAAATAAAGTAAGTGTTACAAAAAACTTAATTTAACCCTCTTATTAAATAATTTATAAGAATTTAACCCTATGTCGAATTTATTCTATTGTTTACCTAATTTCTAGCAGCCTCTTTTTTAATAAACTTTTCAGTACAGGCCTTGTCATCCTGGCAATTATTAAAACCATTCTTCAATTTTTCTAGGCACCTTCCAAAACCAAACACCACCATTTTCTTTCTTTATCCCCCACATTTTCAAGATTTTTTCATGATCTAATAAGACTTATCTATGCCTATCCTCATTTTTATAATAATCAATATATTTTTTAAATTTTAAATTAAAATAATAAAATTAACCTATAAAAACACCTTACAATTTTCTAATGTTTTTTGTCTTATAACTAACTATTACATCATTTTTTTAAATTAACACAAATTATAAAACCATTTATATTTTTTTTTTCCTTTATCTCAAAATATTATCACGATTTATTTCTTAATCCTATTTAAAATTTCTGAATAATGTTTGTTAATTTTTTGGGTGTCTTCTTTAAAGTTTATTGCATACTATCTACTTGTAATATATAAAGCTTCCAAAATCCTTCTTCTCCTCCTCTTACTTTCATGGAGAATTCTTAGCTGCTCTATATCAAAAATGTGACCATCACCCATTGTATGCTCTACTAATGCAATTTTGTTTGGGTTTTTTGTTTTGTTTCTTACATCATATTCATGTTGTTTGAATATATCTTCTATATATTGGCCAGTTTCGCCAATATACACTGCAGGGCATTTTAAGCAACCCACTTCATATACCAAATCCGTTCTTTTTTGCAAATTAATTTTGTCCTTAGCCTTGAAATAAGGCTGACCTCAGAATTCTTTCCTTTTGGGGGGGGGCGGAAGGATAATTTAAAAAAAAATATTGCATATAACTTCTTTTATTTTTAAAAAATTATTGTTTTACAATAAGACTGTAATGTGTATAATAAGACTGTAATAAATCGTAATGTGTGTTACAAGATACTCGTACTTGTATTTAAAAGATATTTAAATAAAAGTAGAGTTAATCATGGTAATTAAATGCTAAGAATGTAATTCTTACGATCTATTTAGACGAATCAGTGTCCTGTCCCCTTTTACTGCATTTAATGCAAATTGGCTTAAACATTACATGTTTTTACATGTAAATTTATTAAATGTATTACACGTTATTTTGGTGTTTATATTTTGTAGTCGTCCACAAACATGACGTCGCCCTTTCTTTTTTTTTCGGAGGTGGTTTTTCCATTCTTGCTTCTTGACTCCTTGTGAATTTTCTTAACAAAAATTGTTTTTTATCAGATGAAAGTGACGGAATGATTGCTCTGGACTGCAAATGTTCATTCATGAGCTGAAATGCAAGATTCTTGCATTGGTCGTGCGGAGCACTGCGTGTGCCAGCAAACTGTTCAAACGGCTAGAACTGAGGAATGCGTGAATGGTTAGCACACCACTCGTCGCAGTAGGCGTGGTAGGGTTTTTCCTTGCCATACCTGAGGTCTGGCAGCCGTAGGGCTTCCTAGCAATTTCTTACATGACCAAATGCTGGCTTAGGCGCACTCTGTGCGCCAGCGCGACCGCTAGAGGGTCAATATTTTAAACATAATATCTCAAATAGGAGGTATCAACCAGAACAAGGAAATTGCACTATATGTTATCACATAAATGCTAACGGTTTCTTATTAGTAGGAATAATGAAACACTTGGACTTTTCATGACCGGGTGTAAAGCTATCCAAGATTAGAAGGTCCGATGGATAGTAAGCGGAGTGTGGAGAGGCTAATGAAATTAGCCCAAGCACCGTCCAGTAACGAAATTACACCGACACTAAGGGCTTTAATACTCCCAAGCCTCTACCTAAGCCCGTGGTAATTGGAGATCGTCAGCCCTGGTAATATCTCGACCATTATCTCTGTCGGAACTATCTCATAGTCGTCTTGGATTCATCTTCAAGTATGGTGGGATGGGTCCATTGGATAGGAACTCCTTTCTCCTTCCTTTAGAAGTTCCACTTTTCCTTTTCCGTCAATTTTCTTCAACCACATCCCTAATGTGTGGTCCCGTGGTCTAGTGGCTAACGCGTTGGATACTCATGCGGAAAATGTGGGTTCAGATTAAACCAACAATGGCGGAATGTCCATCTAGAACAAGAAACTGATTCGACTCCGTATAGGACATACCCTGCTTACTCATGGAGATTATATGACAAAACAGAACATGCCTATTCATGAACACTATAGCGAAATAATCACAATAAAACATATACTGACAATCTGCAGACGACGAGAACATACAGACATACCTGTGGACCTGACCG
The DNA here is from genome assembly GCA_946811695.1 of Gonocerus acuteangulatus. Taxonomy (NCBI): domain Eukaryota; kingdom Metazoa; phylum Arthropoda; class Insecta; order Hemiptera; family Coreidae; genus Gonocerus; species Gonocerus acuteangulatus. The sequence continues at coordinate 56,536,487 of OX328129.1, read as the reverse complement.
AAATTCTAGAATATGACAACCAAACTTATTGAAGCTATAATCTTCAAAACACTAGAATATATACGACAATTTTCTTTTTTTGTTTTGATTCCTGTTTCACTGTTATTTCTAAAGTCTAACGTTTTTATTGCATGATATAATGCAATTTATGCAATTGTGCACTTCCAGCGAAAGTGGAAGGGCACAAATAATAAATTATGGTGCAATTACTCCTAAGTTTACAATACTTTACATGTCAATATTATATACATGTATAAGTAGGTGTAAATTGGATGTATACGTACAATTCCAATGGCATATTTGTGTTTATGATCGGATCTAAATGTAGTGTATAGATCTAATTGCCATGGTAGCAGATGTCCATCAATAAATAAATAATTAATAAATATGGGTTCGAGTCCCACCTACTGTAGGTTAACTTTTTTAGGTTTTTTCTTACAAAAGATGTCGAAAACAATCAGGTTTGTGATTTAGTACTATCGTAGGAGACAATTGTAGTGCACTTAACTCTTGGCCCACTTATTCCCTATGACCATAGATTTACCCGTAAACATTTCAATCTCTAACCATTTATATAACTTAATATATCTGTTTACAAACTTTTGAAATTTTTTATTTCAGTCCGACTTTTGTGGAACCCTATTAACGCAAAATTGAAGGGATACGGCGTCTATCGCAAAGCGACGACGCAGTCTAAATGAGTAGATGAGAAATATCGACGTTCCACTATTGCTCGCCGAAACTCTGATTATTTCGAATTCTTTTGTTCTAATATTTTTCAAACTTCAATGAAAATTATATTATTATAGATTATTTAAGAATAGAAGTCCTTAATAATCAAATTGATATTTGCATTGATATAAGAGACAAAAGGAATATTGAAGCAAATGCTTTTATATTGTCTAGGAAGTAAATAAAATCACAAAGGCTTCTCGCTGAATGCATAACAAAGAGAGCCGATTAAGCAAAGGGTTGGTTCTGCTTTGAAGTTGGTCTCCGAGTAATCATCCAGTTTCCCATCCATACCGATCAGCAGGGTTCAGAAATAAAGTAAAATCAATCCACATCTCCTATATGGAAGGTTACAATTGGGAAGAGAGCGGATTAAGAAAAGGGTTGGTTCTGCTTTGAAGGTGGTATCCGAGTAATCATCCAGTTTCCCATCCATACCGATCAGCAGGGTTCAGAAATAAAGTAAAATCAATCCACATCTCCTAGATGGAAGGTTATAATTGGGAAGAGAGTCGATTAAGCAAGGGGTTGGTTCTGCTTTGAAGGTGGTATCCGAGTAATCATCCGGTTTCCCATCCATCCTGATCAGCAGGGTTCAGAAATAAAGTAAAATCAATCCACATCTCCTAGATGGAAGGTTATAATTGGGAAGAGAGTCGATTAAGCAAGGGGTTGGTTCTGCTTTGAAGGAGGTATCCGAGTAATTATCCAGTTTCCCATCCATCCTGATCAGCAGGGTTCAGAAATAAAGTAAAATCAATCCACATCTCCTAGATGGAAGGTTATAATTGGGAAGAGAGTCGATTAAGCAAGGGGTTGGTTCTGCTTTGAAGGAGGTATCCGAGTAATTATCCAGTTTCCCATCCATCCTGATCAGCAGGGTTCAGAAATAAAGTAAAATCAATCCACATCTCCTAGATGGAAGGTTATAATTGGGAAGAGAGTCGATTAAGCAAGGGGTTGGTTCTGCTTTGAAGGAGGTATCCGAGTAATTATCCAGTTTCCCATCCATCCTGATCAGCAGGGTTCAGAAATAAAGTAAAATCAATCCACGTCTCCTAGATGGAAGGTTACAATTGGGAAGGTTTAAATTCAGAGGTTTACAATCATAATTCCAATCTCTACTTTGCTCATTTTAATCTTCAACAAGATTAATTTTGAAGTTGTACAATTTTGAAGCTATCATCGAATTAGCGCCACTTTTGTAGGTCTATTTTATGTTATATTTTATATCAATGTTTTATAAATATATATATATATATATATATATATTCAGTCAAAACGTTATGAAACATGGATTATCAGATAGTTATGGTTACGATACCGTCCATGGTATATTTTTTATTATACATCATTATAAAATCAAAAAATGAAACATGTGAATTAATAAATATGATTATTTTTTAACCTTTAGTACTCATCCGGAGTTTTTTTTTTCTTAAACATTGTTACAGCCAAGAAAACCTTGATTCAACATATTTTATTTAGAAGTTCTTTAATATATCTAATTTAATTGCCAATAATGGACATTTTTATATTATTCCGGTCGAGTAACTATCTTTGATGAAGGGCTTTTAGCGCGTTTCCTATCTCTCTCTCCAAAGGGGGAAAACCCAGAACCAGATATTTTTATATTAATTGTTAATGTTTGAAAGTAGTTCTTGAATTTCAATTGCTCCATAGAGCTTCCTATGGAAGAATAATCCAACATCCTTAACTTAAAATAGTAAAAGCAGCCGATGTATCCTAGATCAGACGCCGGTGAGTATCCTATTGACCAGTTTACAAGGTAAACACCCTGATTACAGGGTCCGTAGTCAAAGGACAACCCCTGATAAAACAACCCTCTGCCAATCAAATCTCCTTCAAACTCTCAAAACCTCCCTTTTATATTCCCTGAAAGAGGGAAAAGGTTAATATTTATTCTTCATATATCATGAAAAATATTATTAAGCTAAAAATAAATTCGGAAGAGACTTGAGTTTTTCAAAATAAAAACTATAAAAGAAATAACAAAAAGGCAATTTAATGCCCAATGAACATGTTCTTTCACTTACGTTTAACTTGCTGAAATCGATTAAACTTCGACATTACACTAAATGGAGAAATACTTCAAGGAAAAAACTGTTCTTAAATATATGGACAAAGTTCTCCGTAAAATGATTTTTTGCTCTCCGAGCAAGCACTAATGATTTTTTCTTCTAGTGTCTTCGTTCATGGGTTGAATTCGGCCTCCCTGAACGTCCCTAGGCCGACCCAGCCTTTAATTAATTTAATAATGGGTACCTTGGGTGCTAATGACTCTAGGCAGTCGACGCAGCCAAGGGGAAAATCAGGCGGCCGGAGCATAGTACTGACCACATTATTTCCCTAGTGTGCCGTATGGTCATGAATCAGATACCTCTATAGTATCTGCCTCTCAGGGCCCACGTGGCCTGTTACGGGACTGATTTTATATATATATATATATATATATATATATATGTATATATATATATATATATATATATATATATATATACATATATCGACACACTTTTAAAGTGGAACTACCTCATTAATAACTTACAAACACGGCTACTTTCAATTTATGGACATTGGATGGTTACCAGAGTAATTAGGGGTGTTAATAACGATGCACTGGCCAAAATCTACAAAGCGGTGATTGTACCCATTTTTACGTTCGGTATTGAAGTATAAGAAGTTGCCAAAAGTTGCGAAACTCTTAATAAATGAATAAATAAACGAAGTATAGGGCCATGCTTGGAGTGTGAAAAGAAATGTCAAAGAAACTAGAAAGGGTACAGAGATTAGCTGCGATTAGAATTGCCAGGATATATCGTATATTATCATATGAGTCATCATGTGTTCTAGCTAACATATTGCCAATTCACATCAAAGCTGAGGAAATGATAAGGCTGCATAGGTTATTGAAATTGAAATAAATTCCGGAAGAATTGAAGTTATCGAAGTACCTTAGACTTATCACAATACACTGACGCACAGTGAGCCAAAAGACATTTTGTGTTTCAAAAAAGGCTAAATAAAAAATTACTATATACATCTCTCTCTCTCTCTCTCTCTCTCTCTCTCTCTCTATATATATATATATATATATATATATATATATATATATATATATATATAGGTGTGTAAATTTTAACAAGGGGTCATTTTCGGTGTCTGCTTGGTAGGATGAAGATTCGAAGAAATTTTTTAAAAATTCCGTCATGATTGCAACCTCAACAGCTACTTTCCTTCGGAGGAAAGTGCTAAAAAGAGAAGATGGAAATAAGATATTTGGAGGGTAGAGAAAAAAGATAAGAAAACAGCGGGGGAGGAGTTAAACAGAAAAAAGAATGAATTGCGGAAGGAAAAGGGGGTTAAGCCACTTTTCATTTCTTTTTTTTTTTTTTACAATAATGTTTACTTTTAATTTCCATAAATATTATGGAAGTCCTTTGACCCTCGAAGATGTTTGCTGATAAAGCTCTTTACTCTTCGCATCGTTTTGGCACTTTCCTCCGAAGGAAAGTAGCTATTGAGGTTGTACTCATGACGGAATTTTTGAAAAATTTCTTCAAATCTTTATCGATCCTACCTAGTAGACACCGAAAATGACCCCCGTTAAAATTTATATATATATATATATATATATATATATATATATATATATATACATACATATGTGCCTGTTAACGCGATAGCGGCCAGAGTTTTTGTTTTTTCGTCACGAAACTTGGTATATAGCATTCAATTAGCAAACGATTGAACGAGTTCGCTAACCACCAAAATCAGCCACCGGAAGGGGGGGTTTATCCCGAACCCAAAACACTAATTTGACCATGCCAGCCGTAATATTTGTTATATTTCAACGAAACTTGGTATTCGTAGTGGTAATCTACAGGTAAAAATGTGTTGTAACAATTAACTAAATCGGGTCATTAGGAGGGGGGTTTACTCCGGACCCAAATTATTAATATACTCATACCGGTCGTAATTTCTGCTGTATTGTAACGAAACGCGGAATACGTCATGAGCTAAATGAGCTAAATCGGTCAATCGGAAAGGGGGGGTTTACTTTGTAATATATTTCAATAGAATTACCCTGCCAGACGTAGGTTCGCAAGGCGGCCGCAAGGAGCGCTTTCTACCACTAGAGGGACTGTATCCTGTTCATGCGTCAGATCAAAAGAAGAAAATATGAAGTTTTTTGTATTTATTAAGTAGTGTAGTAGGTACCATATGTAAACATAACTCTGGAAGCAAATTACATACAAAATTTATAATTGAACAGTTACTCATTACAAAATTAAAAGAGAACTATTTGTTCGCGAAAGCCGCTCAACGAAACATACTCCGTGAGGTGCTGCCACCTAGCGGTGTGCCCGGGAACTATTTGCCCGCGGCAGTACGAACTGCACGCAAAGACAAGTCCGGAAGATATAGTCGCCTAGTCACCAAGCAGACAAAGTGTGGAGCATCTTTTTTTTCTCTCCCCAAGTTTTACACACCAATGATGGAGGAGTAAACATCTAAGCCACCCAGGCCGAGCGAAGGGAGCAGGAAGTGGTGTTGGCCAGCCCACCAGGATTGGAGGAACAAGAAAATGCAGCACATTACATCATGCTTAAACACATAATCGTCAAGACACCAGGTACCTCTCTTAATTTATCATTTATGAAGATCCAGCAAAACCATTCAACAGTTCAACCCTCAGCAGCAGCTCATCATTCCCATGTTCAAAATTTAACTAACCCAATAACAATAAATATGTTCCTGTTTTGGCCTACACCCCCCATCCATTTAATTATAATTTCGGTACTTACGTATTAGCGTCAAAGCAGGTTAAAGAGGCGGTTCTCGTTGAGAGATCTGGATCATGGATAACGCATTTCTATTGGTCAATCACTATCAGAGATATCATCTATCGTGTTTATAGTAGCCATCTTGTTCCCTTTGTCTTTTTAACGCAATTCATTTGTGCTTTATTTACCCACGCAATTGTTGTTGTTTTTTTTTGTTACGCGATTTCAGTTTCTGTGCGAGATAGCGACATCAGAATAGCTAGGATGAAAGCTACTTTTTCGAAGCGATGCCAAATTGTGTATCAGTCCATTATCCAGCGAAAAACCATCCTTGATCTATATTATCAACGAGTTGGATTGACTAGAGTTTAGATATAATCTTGAGCGAGCGTAGCGAGCGGAAACGCATAGCAATTATGCTATTAATATAAGTGCTACGCGTTTTCGCTAGCTAAAGATTATATCTTAACCTAAATCGTTGATAATCCCGTCGCCATATTGGCGAAATCTGATTTGACTCCTTGATCCAGATCTCTGACACGGTGTAGATCCAGTTCTCTGAAACCCGGCTCTTTAACCTGCTTTGACGCTAATACGTAAGTACCATAATTTCTGGAATAAATCCTGATTTTCAATTCAATCTATGTACAAATCTCTGCAGTCCTTCACCGTCAGTGGTCTACTCTAAACCATATAAAAAATGGTAGAGTGACCACAATCGTAAACAATGGTCCTCCGGGCAGAGATCTGTACCAGTAAATCATAAAAAAAATGGTCCTCCGGGCAGAGATCTGTACCAGTAAATCATAAACAATGGTCCTCCGGGCAGAGATCTGTATCAGTTACATAATTTTGGTAAAAATAGTCTTATATTCAGGCAATAAAAAATATATTGATATGGATTTGTGAATTAATTGCTATCAAATATTATTATTTTCAAATCACATCAAGTCTATACCATTTTGTATTAATTATCATGAACTAATCAGTTTAAAAATTCACTTCATGATCCAAATCAGACTTGATCATTTTTCAAATGTGTTGCTTAGACTATTTTAATGTTTAAATAATTTCTATAAATGTTTGAAGACATATTTAACTCAAGTAATTGACATTAGCCCAACATGAGAACTTGCATTCAATTATATTATTAAATTATTCATATTATTGTCTCATGTTCATCTCTCAATTACCTTATAGATTTTATTCTTTATATTTTTAATTGAATCACAATATGTTCTTCAATCATTTATTAATGATCTGGGTAGACAATAAGATTCTCATGAATATCATTTATATCTTTATTTTCTAGATATGTATCACACAGGTATTATTATTATTTCACATAAAGTCAATTCATTTGTTATTCCACACATAAACACCTATTTAAAACACAATTCTTCTTCCACTGTGACTGATCCTCATGGTTTTCTCAAACTAGGGAGGCTTCGCTCAGCTAGCTGTTTCTCCACCTAGACTCAGTCCATAGAGGTAGTAGTTGCCAAGTAAAGTTACAGTGGCCCCGCTCTCGTGACGTCACACTCTCCTTGGTTTCTTTTCGTGACAGTCACCTTATGTATGATGTGTTTTAAATTGCTTTTGATTATTTTAATGGTTTTTATTGACTTAAGCTTAGCCTGTTGTACTAATGTAATCCAATCATCTTACTCTACTTTAATGTTTCGTCTGCTCAGTCCGTTCTCTTCTCAAGTTTTATTTATTTTGTTGTTCTTATTGGTACCTGAACATTTTCTATCTCTATTTATATCCTTGCTTCTTCCTTTTGCTCTATTGTTCTCATTCTTTTATTTGTTTGGCTAACTCCTTGCTCCGCTCCTGCTCGATCTGGTTGGCTGCTTTGTGTTTGTTTTAAATATGCCTGAAGATCAAGACGCTCAAAGGCGTCAAGCGACGAAATCCACTGATTATCTTAATCAAGCCAACGCACTTGAACGCAAAATGCGCCTTTTAAAGCGCAACATCATTGGAATCGGCGACATTACATTGAACGATATCGCAGATGACGACATACGTAGCTTCGAGGCGAGATATCTCGTTGCGAAGGAAGAGTGGGAGGAATTCTGCTGCACATGGGACAAACGCGACTCACTACATCTGCTTTTGGGAGAAAGCGATATTTTCCCTAATAAAGATTGGGATGCGGTATACAGCAAGCTACGGTCTGAAATTATCGCTGCTAAAGCCATTCTACTCTCCCTCAAGGACCGCGACTCTTAAAGGAAAGCTGAAAAAACCGAATTGCCAACAATGACCTCCCGCGGTCCCGAGCTCGATAAGATCCCAATTCCCACATTCTCAGGTGACCTCCTAAAATGGACCCACTTCAGAGACACGTTCCGCTCCATGATACACGATCGCAAATCTCTCAGCAAAATTGAGAAATTTCATTATCTGATAGCAGCTCTCAAAGGAGAATCCGCGTCATTAGTTTCCAATTTCACCATCGCGGATGAGTCCTACGATCAAGCTTGGGAGAAGGTAACAAAGACCTATGACAACCCTCGAGTATTAGCTCGTCTTCTAGTTCATCGCATCGTGGATTGTGAAGTTACCTCTGCCAAATCGGAACAGCAGAAATATGATAGGTTTCTTACAGGCGTTGCCGATAGTATCGAGGCCTTTAACTCTCTCAAACTCGGGAATCCTTGCGAATTCATATTATCCACATTAGCCCTGCGCGCTCTTGACGCTGAAACGAGGAAACAATTCGAATTATCTCGAGAGTCCAGCAAGGACCTTCCGAAAACTGAGGACGTAATAACATTCATTCGCCAAAGGAAACTCGCCCTCAAGATGTCGCAGGATGTATCAGGAACAGGCTCAAGTAGTAGGTCCTCCTCGAACTCTAGCGTTAGCTGCCCCAACAGAAACTCCCCGCGGTACAAAGCGGTTTCATTTCACACCAGCAGCGATTCCTCGGATTCTCAAAGTTCTAAGTCCCGAGAAACCAGTCCGAAGCCCGTTCAATGCCTTTTCTGCCAAGGCGCCCACACCTGTGCGAAGTGCGAAAGATTTAAGAAACTTCCTGTAGAGCAACGGGCATCGATAATACGTTCTTGGAAGGTGTGTTTCAACTGTTTAAAAAAAGGGCACAGAGTAGGAAACTGCCTTTCCAAATTTCGCTGCATCTATTGCAGGAATAAACATCATTCGCTGATCCATCGAGATGATCGTGGAGTCACCAAGGATGAGGAACCGGCTCATGACAAAAGACAATCTCCAGTTGCAGACACTCAAGACAAGTCCTTCATCGGTTTTGGCTCAGCCCAGAAATCATGCTCAAGGAGCACCGTACTCCTCGGAACCGTGCGCACTCTGATTAGAGGTTCAAGAGGTGATTTCCACACCGCACACGCTCTCCTCGACTCAGGCAGTCAAAACACCTTTATGACTTCCTCTCTTGCAAAGAAGATAGGTGCTAAGATTTTCCCTTCCAAGGTTTCCATCACAAGCCTCGCAGGATCAACCCTACCAGCGCACCTAGTAAAAGGATCCACACACTGCGTTTTACGCCCACTCGTTGGAGACAAAGAGTTAAAGGTAACACCGTTGGTCATTGACCACATCACATCGAATTTGCCCAGTATCAGCCTGCCAACATCCCTTTCCAGCAAGCTAATGGACTTGCCATTGGCCGATCACCAATTTGGAGAATCTAAAACCATCGATATTCTCTTAGGAGGAGATGTCTTCCATCAAATAATCTCAGGCGCATCCAAGCCCTCTGACATCGACGGTCTGTCATTGTTGCCCACCACATTCGGAATCGTTGTCACTGGCACATTGAATGATCACCCCTCTACTTCTCATCACTCATTCTTTATCGAAAGGCATCATTCAATTGAGGATGATATGAAGTTGTTTTGGGAGATTGAAGAGCCCAAACCTGTTGACCGAACCGACCCCGAAGATGCCTATTGCGAGGAATTCTACTCGAAGACACTTTCTCGAGATGACGAGGGACGATTTATAGTGAGACTGCCCTTCAAGGAAGGCGTCCCGATCGGCGACAACAGAGATATTGCATACCGCCGTTTCTACGCTCTGGAAACTAGATTCCGAAAGGATCCCGCGTTTTTTCATAAATATTCCGAATTCATGCAGGAATACAGGGACCTCGGACACATGTCTCCTGCAACAACTAAGTCCTCGTATCTCATCCCTCACCATGGCGTTTGGCAGGAGGGCCCCCACGGCGACATGAAGCTGAGGGTAGTTTTCGATGCGTCATGCCCTTCGTCATCAGGTTACAGTCTCAATGACGCACTCCTATCGGGACCCAAGCTACAAGAAGATTTGTGCAACATTCTGATCCGTTTTCGCCTCTATGCCATTCCTCTATGTGCGGACATGGTTAAGATGTATCGGCAAATTGTCATTCACGAAGAAGACAGAAAATTCCAGCACATCCTGTGGCGCGACACACCCAACAAGGCAATTCAGGTAATGGAGCTCAATACCGTAACGTATGGGCTTAAGTCAAGCGCATATCAAGCACTTCGAACCGTAAGGCGACTTGTAGAAATCCATGGGTCAGAATTCCCCTTAGCCGCAAGTCGCGTTTTAGAGAACTGCTACGTTGACGACCTGTGCAGCGGAGCTGACACCCTAGAAGAAGCTCTTCTACTTCAAAACCAGTTATGCGGTTTATTCGCAAAAGGCGGATTTACCCTCAGCAAGTGGGCTTCGACCGAACCGATGCTTCTTCCTGCCAAAGAACAACACAGCGAATCTGTAGCCATCAGAATCGACGACTCCACCAAAATATTAGGTCTACTTTGGCGCTCATCTAATGATTCCTTTTCCTATTCGGTCAAACCCCCTCATCCTTGTCCGGTCACTAAACGGCACATGCTGTCGTCAATATCGCGTATCTTTGACCCACTTGGACTGCTTGCTCCTGTAGTCTTCATCGCCAAGTCATTGCTCCAAGAGGTCTGGAAAGCGAAGACCGACTGGGACGAAGAACTCCCACACGATCTCCAAGCTGCCTGGATGGAACTTACAACCGATTGGCTAGTCCTGTCTTCTATCTCGATTCCACGACACATCACTGAACCCCTAGCTGTTCGCCGCTTGGTTGGCTTCTGTGATGCATCATCAAAGGGATACAGCGCTGCCTTGTACTTGCACTCCATGAGCTCAGATGGCGAAGTCAAGGTCTCGTTTGTCAAAGGCAAACCCAAAGTATCTCCTTTAAAGTTCACATCAATGCCACAACAGTTGCACAAGGATGCCTCGATGAAAAAGGGGACAGATTACGTCCAAATTTCACCTTTCTTCGATGAGCAGGGGATCCTCAGGGTGGGCGGCAGATTGAAGAATTCACCCAGGATGATTTCAACCCATCATCAAATTGGGATACCTCGTGATCCTTGTGGAAAGAAGACCACTTCTAGGACAATGGCCCGTAGGAAGAGTCACATCCACCTACCCTGGTCGCGACGGAATCATTCGCGTTGTGGATGTCCTGACCCCCACCGGCAAGACTTTAACTAGAGCAGTTACGTCCCTTGTTCCTTTATTCCACGCTGAAACGGAAGATCGTTCAGCTAGTTGAATATCCAAGTTTGGCTTTTGTTTTGTTATTCTTCTTCATTATGGAATCTGTTTAATTTGTCCTTATTTTAAACTTTTTTCTGGGGAAGTAGTTTCAATTTGTATTTGGTACACACCTATTTAACGCCACATATTAGAAGTTTTTATTCTCATTATTGTAATTTTGTTTACATACTTTTCTCACCTCTGTGAAACTGTATTTGTAGGTTGAACTATTTATCAACAAACTTGTATTTACCATTGTATTATTTTGTATTTTTCTTTTGAATTGTAAATTAGCTTAAACTAATTTAGGTGGGCGGTTTGTTCGCGAAAGCCGCTCAACGAAACATACTCCGTGAGGTGCTGCCACCTAGCGGTGTGCCCGGGAACTATTTGCCCGCGGCAGTACGAACTGCACGCAAAGACAAGTCCGGAAGATATAGTCGCCTAGTCACCAAGCAGACAAAGTGTGGAGCATCTTTTTTTTCTCTCCCCAAGTTTTACACACCAATGATGGAGGAGTAAACATCTAAGCCACCCAGGCCGAGCGAAGGGAGCAGGAAGTGGTGTTGGCCAGCCCACCAGGATTGGAGGAACAAGAAAATGCAGCACATTACATCATGCTTAAACACATAATCGTCAAGACACCAGGTACCTCTCTTAATTTATCATTTATGAAGATCCAGCAAAACCATTCAACAGTTCAACCCTCAGCAGCAGCTCATCATTCCCATGTTCAAAATTTAACTAACCCAATAACAATAAATATGTTCCTGTTTTGGCCTACACCCCCCATCCATTTAATTATAATTTCGGTACTTACGTATTAGCGTCAAAGCAGGTTAAAGAGGCGGTTCTCGTTGAGAGATCTGGATCATGGATAACGCATTTCTATTGGTCAATCACTATCAGAGATATCATCTATCGTGTTTATAGTAGCCATCTTGTTCCCTTTGTCTTTTTAACGCAATTCATTTGTGCTTTATTTACCCACGCAATTGTTGTTGTTTTTTTTTGTTACGCGATTTCAGTTTCTGTGCGAGATAGCGACATCAGAATAGCTAGGATGAAAGCTACTTTTTCGAAGCGATGCCAAATTGTGTATCAGTCCATTATCCAGCGAAAAACCATCCTTGATCTATATTATCAACGAGTTGGATTGACTAGAGTTTCAACAGTTCAACCCTCAGCAGCAGCTCATCATTCCCATGTTCAAAATTTAACTAACCCAATAACAATAAATATGTTCCTGTTTTGGCCTACACCCCCCATCCATTTAATTATAATTTCTGGAATAAATCCTGATTTTCAATTCAATCTATGTACAAATCTCTGCAGTCCTTCACCGTCAGTGGTCTACTCTAAACCATATAAAAAATGGTAGAGTGACCACAATCGTAAACACTATTCATGTTTTTATTTTATTTATGTAGGATTTTTTAAGCAAATTGTTCTGGGAAGCAGTCTACACTACCCAAATTCTGAGGAAAGTGCTTAGTTATGCAGCTCCTGCGTGACGGACTTTTATGCTCTACTAAAGCCTCGTCGCTGATTAAAATTTTGTTCAAAATATCTGATGATCTCAGGTTTCAAATCACCTCTTTCTTTAATTTATTTATTCTTGCGTCAACCCATATGGTTGGATTAAAATCAGCACCCCAAGAAACCCCAATAAGGTAAATATCATCAAAAACAAAAAATAATACTTTTTCCTCCAATACCGAGAGATACCAGAGACTCTTCCGGGGAGGAAAAAAGTATTCGTTTTTGTTTTTGATGATATTTACCTTACTGGGTGGGGTTTCTTGGGGTGCTGATTATAAATCTGATATTATTTTTGGTCTAAAAAAATAATGCTAGTTTACGTCGAAGCATATGCTAGTTTACGTAAGCATATTTTTGAATTTATTTGACGAAATATAAATTATTGTTCAACGATTGTATTTTTCCTTTAATCTACTCTATAAAAAAAAAATGAATCGGTGAAAGACTCATGTCGTTATCATTTTCAAAACTCGATATTTAAAATAAAACATTTTGCACCGATTTTATTTTATTTCTCGACTCCTAAGGCGTATTGGACGGAACGCTCGGACACGTGTCGACTACATTTCGATGTAGAATCACCAGAAAAAAAAAAAAATGGACCAAATCGATGACCACTGTATACTCCCCTTGTTAGAATATTTGAGGTGTACTTTGGAAGGGTGCTTTTGCCCTTTAATCGTGCGATTGGGCCGATATAAAAAAAATACGTATCGATTGTTTTCACGTGTTTAATAAGTACACAATGTTAGAAAAAAATTCGGCTCCGGACACTTGGGGATGTTTCCTTGTAAGTATAACATACAATGAAATAAAATTTTTATAAGTCTTTTAGATTTTTTTATTATTAAGTTTTTGTGCCCTTATCTATCACCGTATAACGGCTTACGTTTCGAAAATTTATGAACTTGCGGAGTTACAATTAAACAAATAATAATAATAATTAGCTATCGGGTCGCCCCGTGGCCTAGTAGGCTAACGCCTTAGATTCTCATGGGGGAGACGGGGGTTCGAGTCCCGAAAGGAAATTTTCTTATCTCTGAGCTCGTTGAGACGGCCCCTTGTCCCGCCATGTAAGTCGGCGCTGGTGTTAATGACTTCATAAGGGGAGCTCCAATAGTATATTTCATATTAAAAATAGAAATCTACCCAGGAACAGTCATTTTAATCTAATTACCAAAACACAGAACATCCTTAGAAGGAAGCTTTTCAAATAGAGGAAAAACAGTTTTATCAATGTCACTGAGATATGATTTCAGAGAGATTTTATTCAGAATTTCCATGAAAAAACAAAACTTGCTTTTCAGACGATTTTTTCCTCGTCATTGTTTATCTTCATGCAAAAGCTTTTTCGTTTTGATATTTATGTACATTGTTTTAGTTCAGCAATGTATTTTTTTTTCAGTGTTTCCGCTTTCTGTATATATATATGTATATATATATATATATATATATATATATATATATATATACATATATATATACACATTGATATATTGAGAGAAAACAGCTTATGACATTGACTGGATGACCCAATAATGATGATCTGTCTAGCAATGACTATGTTTCATTAGAAATAAAACACCGAAAACTCTATTTCAAACAACTGAAATTTGGTTCTCACTTTATGTATCCTGTTTAACAGACAAATCAATTTTCCTAAAATTACAAAAATAACAAGCAATAAAAAACTAAGGAAAACAGGCCAAATGAACGAAACCAACAACTTCAAAGTTTTAAACATTTATTTATCCGAATTACATTGTCCAATCAAAAATTGCATAAGAACCTTTTTTGTATAAACTTTAGTAAGAGTTTGAATGATTACTTTTATCTTACCACGATTTCCCAACCATTTTCGAGATATTTAAGAAAATATACGAAGAACCCGAAACTTTTCATGTCTGGTAATAAAATAATTTTTTCGAATACTTTCTTACCTCCAAGTGTAACCAAAATGTATTTGGCTTAGTGTGGACGAATTTGAAACATGTAGAAATTATTTCAACTGAATTCAACGATTCGATGTGCCTCTTAGAAATTAGTAAAAAGAAAAGAGTTTTTTGTACTTTTCTCAATAAGGGTTACAGATATTGCCTTGAAAATGTTTTCATCCCTTTTCCTGTTTGTTAGAACCTATAAAAAGTGTACCAGAAAGCGAACAAACGAAAAACATTAAGCGTTACGATTTAATTCACGCGACTTTCGCTCCAAAAAACATCTTTCGGTGGACGTATTCTGCTGGTTAACGAAATTGACTTTTCAAATTAGACGGAAGATTTTTGTACCAAATTCCTTCAAAAAATTTATTTTACACCCACGCCTAGACTGAAGAGATTAAACATGGCTACTATAGAGGAGATGAATAAAAATGTTATACTTTATGGATGCTTAATTTCCAAAATTAAATTTGTAGGAACCCTCCTTAAATTTTAAATGAAATTTGAAGGGAACACATTTGAAGGAATGAGATTTGAAAATTGGTATACCACAAATCTCTTGTTACAATTATTGAATCAATGGGCTGAAAAATATTTAGAGCTGAACTTTATATACC
This sequence comes from Gonocerus acuteangulatus, assembly GCA_946811695.1. NCBI lineage: Eukaryota > Metazoa > Arthropoda > Insecta > Hemiptera > Coreidae > Gonocerus > Gonocerus acuteangulatus. The sequence goes on along the minus strand of OX328129.1, from coordinate 56,521,283 downwards.
TAACTTTCTATTTGTACGTTTTTTTTTTTTTTTTTGTTTTTTTGTTACAAAACTTCTCATACAAAAAAGGCGTAAGGTCAAACAAACTACCGATTCCGACTCAATTTGACCTTGAAATGGTTCACCAACCCGCTCAACGTAATCAGTAGCCCCGAAAACCCCATAAGGACCATACCGCTCCGAGTGTTTTTGTTTTTTTATAGATCAAATGATGACCTGCATAATTAGTTAGTTTGAGTCGGAATCCGTAGTTTGTTTGACCTTACGTCTTTTCCTGGAGCTCATAGATGGTCATTTGAAGATCAAATAGAGAATGAAACATAGACAAAATAATAAAAAATCATGCGTCTGTTTGTGAGGTCCCTGTGTCCGAACCCGTAGTTTGTTTGACTCGCACTGCCTCCTAGAAAATGATTTTTTCTAAGTTTTTTTTTTTTTTTTTTGTTTATTTCGTGTTCAAATGACCTCTAGGGAAAGGCGTAAGTTCAAACCAACTACGGATACAGGGACCTCAAAAACATACGCATGCATTTTTTCAGTTGTTTCCTGTGGTTATTTCCCTATTTGACCTTCAAATGGCCTTGAATATGGTTTCATTTAAGGTTAACCCGATCATCGTTATCAGCGACCCCAAAAACACTATTAGGACCATACCGCTAAGAGCGTTAGTTTTTTGATCAAATGTTGACCCGTGTAATCATTGCTATTTTAATTAGTTTCACAAACATCAATGGTTTTGTAGGTTAATTAATTGGTTCTACGACTGCTATCAATCAATCAAGATGAACAGTTCCGATTTCCAGCCGAAGAGGATGTGAGGAGGAAAGGAGGATTGGCTAAGGGGAATAAAGGGCTGTGATTCGTTCATTCCTATCTTATCACTGGCCAATCAGATGACCATTTACAGTCTTAAGGCAATTAGTACTCCAAATCTCTCAAGGGATTGGGCAATGTCCAAAAACCATCCTCGGTCTCTGTATTTATTTCCTAGGTAAAGTTTAGATTTCCTGTTTGGGATTAAAGGGAATCGAGGTGACAGGAATATTTGATTTTTTTATTACGTTTGATAAACGAATTACGACAGCTTAAGATGGCGAGAGCTCCTGAGAATTATTCAAAAATCGAAATATCAATAACGCATGAAGTAGATGATAATTCGTTTTTTTAATTCGGATTTTATTTCCATTTCTGTATGAATCTTCTGCGGTCTTCTTATTTTTCTCTTCATGATACTTTTTAACCTAATTGTTTGATACTTGTTTTTACTTGTATCCAATGTTTATCAGGCGGAAGGTCAATATATGATAATTAACAAAGTAAATTTAATTTATTTTTGCACTACAATTTTCACACCTTAGTTGCGTCTTCAGAAGCTAAGAAAACTCACTAAACTAAAAATATAGCCTAATTGTATTAAGGCATAACTTCCTGTACAATGGCCACGTCTAAATGGAGATTACTACTACGTCCTCTTTTATTGACCTTCCGCCTGATAAATATTAGATTAAAGAAGATTGGTTCACTAAAAATATAAATTATTTACTTTTAAATTGGTAACCGACTAAAAAATTGTAATTTTTTCTCTACATCCTTTTTTTTGTCTGAATTTTAAACGGCTTCGAACATACCTTCCGCCTAAGGCCAATATATAGGCAGTAGAGATATAATGTAATTTACATAAACGTCCCGTGACTTGGGAACTGTAAATTCTACAAGGGACCCTGTAAAGCCCCCAGGACTTCTAGCTCAGGGATTATGTCTTTTCCTCCCTTCCAATCAAATGGGGCGAATTTTTCTACCTCCGACGCTTTTGTTTTATTAAATTTCGTCCCAATTTTACCTTGGACTTTTATTTAAAAAAAAAAAAAATATTCGCTCTTTTCTTTATGTATTTGCTTCTAAAATTGCCATGAGTATAATATACTCAATATATATATATATATATATATATATATATATATATATATATATATATATATATATATAAACACACGCACATTCCCTGGATTGCGTTCTTATTTACTTTAACATTCTGCTGAAGGTAACATTCTTGGAAAGTTGGTAATCTATATATTTAGAAATCACCTGTCTGTTTGTACCTTATACATATCCTCACCGTTTGACCAAATTTGGAACACTGGTAGGTCTTGATCCGGGAAGTCTCGTAGGCTAAGTCAAAAACATCTAACAGCTGTCTGTCTGTAGGTTTCTTCCTTATACAAATCCACAACGTTCGTCGAATTTTGACCGATCTTGGCACACAGTTAGGTCTTGATTCGGGGTGAGTCATAGGCTAGGTCAAAATCTTCTACCAGTTGTCTGTTTGTTCCTTATACAAATCCACAGCGTTTCACCGATTATGGCCGAACTTGGCACACGTGTTAAGTCTTGATCCGGGGATTTCATAGGCTAGGTCAATGGGTTACATTTACAATTTGCGTTATTGGATGTTTATATTACTTTTTTGACTTTTGAGTTGCAGAAAGTAGGTGTAGCATGGCTCGCCGGGTAACAGCTAGTACATTCTAAAGTAATGTATCTATTCAGATTTCTCTATTGTCAGAGTTTTTGGAGAAGGCTCCAAATCTTTAGCATTCTTATCTACTAACTTTTTTTTTTTTTTTAGAACGCATCTTAGAAAATATGCGAGAACGCATCTCGGAAGGTATCTTCTGAGTTTGGACCTGTACGAATAATTTAATAATTAGGTTTTGGGGTAAATCCCCACTCCTAATTATATTTTATATTAAAAAACTTAACAGTAGGGGCAAATTAATAATTAGGTTTTGGGGTAAATCCCCACTCCTAATTATATTTTATATTTAAAAACTTACCAGTAGGGGCAAATTAATAATTAGGTTTTGGGGCAAATCCCCACTCCTAATTATATTTTATATTTAAAAACTTACCAGTAGGGGCAAATTAATAATTAGGTTTTGGGGTAAATCCCCACTCCTAATTATATTTTATATTTAAAAACTTACCAGTAGGGGCAAATTAATAATTAGGTTTTGGGGCAAATCCCCACTCCTAATTATATTTTATATTTAAAAACTCACCAGTAGGGGCAAATTAATAATTAGGTTTTGGGGTAAATCCCCACTCCTAATTATATTTTATATTTAAAAATTTACCAGTAGGGGCAAATTAATAATTTGGGTTTGGAGTAAACCTCTATGTATGTACCAAGTATTGGATAGAAAAACTGTTGCCGCTCTCGTGTCAACGCCCACACACACACATACATAAAAGTACAGTAAAATTAAATTTTGTAGACTAAAATATTTATAGAATTCTCAAAAACAAAAACATTTCCCTGAAATATTTACTTTATCTGACTCACTCCATTTGTATTCTCAACCCCGTATATATTATTTATTTTTTAAATTCGTGCTAGGCAGAATGTGAAATAATAAAAAACTCGCTAGATAGTTAAACTTACTTTATTTCGTCCCCCACACGTTTCACATTTTTTAGGTACCTCTTCAGGGGAACAAGTTATTAATATAAAACTAGTTAGCCGATAGATAACAAAGCCACGCACACAAAAAAATATACTAGACCATGTTTACTATATGTTTTTGGGGTTGCTGAATCCGGGGTCAGAAAACCCCCTACACTTTTTGTTTGAGCCCCACCCCCAAAAACTCATAATTTAGGATATTTTACACTTTAATAGTATTATTCAAGCTGTTAACCAAAATAAACGACTATTTCCTGAGTATTGCTTGGGCCCCTAAATACTAATTTGTTTAGACCTCGACGAACAAGATTGGTGTATTTGGAGCGAAGCTACAGCCCTTTAAATATATGACTTAAACTAAAAAATCGCGTTTTCCTGATATTTTTTATTTAATGTGTTTTCTAATGCATATAATCTTTGAGTTTTTACACAAAAATTGACCTAAGGCCTTCGGAGTTAATTCTTGAACTGATGCAATCCTTAAAATATGAAAATACAATCCTTAAAAAATCTCCCCATATTTTATTCTAGCAACAAACAAACAAAACATGTTTAAATAACAACAACGGTAAATACTTCTATAATTGAATAAAATACATTTAGAATATTTTAGGAAAAAGAAAAAAACGAGTATATTTCAAACAATGTTTAATTTACAAAACATTGTAAATTGAATTTCCCTTCGAATTTTTCTTTGGAATCCTTTGAACTAGAGTAGAAGAAATATGAGAATATTTTTCTTTTGAAGCAGCGGAATAAAGTGGGGGTGGTGGCTTTGTCCAGTTGAGGTCTGTTATCAATATTTTTTATCACAAGAGAATACTTATCTCTTTTTTTTTATCAAGTAATATAATTCAGTTTAAAAATTAGTTTCATCTCTCCTACAAAATATGCAAATCAATTTATAATATCCGATGGAGTTTCTTCTTTAGAAGTAATATCCGTCTTTTATCATTTCCCCTTTTAGAATTTAAACTCGTTAAAATGTGACCCAAGGCCGAGATAAGAAGTAATATAAAGAACAATTTAACTTGAATTTGCTGAGCCGGTTATTGGATTATGTTCATTAATTTCTGCTTAGTAGAAGGGGGGGGGGTTAACCCTTTGACTGATAATTGCCTTATAAACGCTAATCTCATTCATTTTAATGCTTAATAGACATTTTTTGGTGGAGATTTATTTCATTTCCGTTAGGAATTGAAATAAATATATACATAAATTTGTATACATATCAAGGGCGAGGTTAGATCAGTGGTAGATCATTGGAGGACCTAGGTTCAAAACCCTTGCGCGCACTTTTTATGCGCACGATTTTTATCTTCTTGTGTTGTGGATTTACGGCCCCAGAACGTCCCTAGGCTCACCCAGCCTTTAATTAACACATTCGAGACGATGAAGATCCAATTTTTTCCTCCTTTATATTGTTTATTTTTAATAAAAAAAAAAAAAAAAAAAAAAAAAAAAAAAAAAAAAAAAAAAAAAAAAAAAAAAAAAAATGTGTCCAATGTAAGGTAAAATGAAAATACATATAATTTTTAGATTTTTTGATACACAGTAAAACCAATGCTATATTATGTTTTTATGTACTTCACAAATTTCATTAGTCCAAGGAAAATCATATTTCGACGACTAGTTTACTCAGAATAATTGATAATTTATCATTACTGTTATTGCACACTAGCTGTGCAGGCCGTCTTATAGCCTCGAAAATAAATTGCAATCGGTCTCGAATGGGTTAATTAATTAATGGGTACCTGCAAAGGGAAAAATCAGGCGGCTGGAGCATAGTACTGACCACACTATCTCCCTAGTGTGTGGAATAAAGAAAATACTGCTGCAGTAGGCATAACAATAATTCGATCTCGATTAAACCCTACTCCTAAAATACCGACTATGCTCGGAAGATACTGTATAGGAATCTGATCCTTCACTAAACTATATAGATACGTCGTCAGCACTCTGTTCCGGTCGCCTGATTTTCCCATAATTAAGAAATGTATGGATTTGCCTTGGTGACAGTCTAGGATCCCGATTCATACCTTCGGGCGATAACAATAGAGGATGAAATATTTTATGCGCGTCCAGGTTTCTAACTCAGCTCATTAGTTGATTGCCCTACCACATAGTATACACAAAATGGGAACGAAAAGACTCAAATAAATTTTTTGTAGATAGCAAAAACAAAAAAACAATAAGTACAACGTTTGCTACAAATATGCGCACAAATCGGGTGCTCACGTTTTGATAGTTATACACTACATGTTTCGTTATAACACTTTCCCTACGATATGATTATTAGTACTATTTCAGGAGTTTATTTGCTTATAGCTTTTGACGAAAATATGATGAGGTAGCTAAAGTTTTTTTCCCCGTGAAGGCATGACTGTTTATCGTCTTGGAGAAAAATGCCACACAAAAGGAAACTGTTATTGAGAGTAAGTATAGGCCCGCCGAGGAAGACCTCGGATGGAGTTATCTACGGAGCTAAGATAGCAGAAATCAGAGAATCTCTGAAATATGTTTTACTGGAATCTGCTTCATATATCAAACTTCTTTTATCGCCGTCTTCTAGCTCATTCTTTCTTTTTCCGTCCAGGACAACTCTATTTTCACAATCTCTTTTGATGTTCTCTCTTCCTTGAAATGTAACTCCTTGTTGTCAGTAGTCTACAGCAATTCAATATTATATATATACTATATATATACATATATATATATATATATATATATATATATATATATATATTATTTTTGAGGTTTCTTTGCTGAGGCGAATTATTGGTGCTTGTACGGCATTCTCCAGCGGTCGGTTCATTTGGGTAATATTTCGCAGAAATTCCATTCTGCTTCTTCTGACGATTGTCAATGTTTTTAACTTTATATATATATACAGGGTGTCCCGTAAATGTCTAGTCATATTGTGAGGGGTGATAGAGGACCCTTAGGGGAACAAAAAATGTTCTATGACGATTTCCCGAATTCTCGCCCCTAAGGGAGAAAACGTCGTTTTATTGTTTTTTCGAGACAAACGTGGTTTTTAGAAGAATAATCGTTGTAGCTCCGTCCCAGGTGGTACTACTAAAAAGGGTGTGAAACCAATCGAAAGCTGAATAAATTTACTATAAGACTAGTTAAGAATAAATGTAAAAATGAATGAATGTAAGTATGTATATCTTACCAAAAGAAGGCAATTCTAAATTTCCTGACATTTTATTGATATTTCTTTCCAGCGTTACTCCTCAATAAGCAGGATCTGAGATTTCCGGGTTTCAGAAAAACTTCCCCATTTAACCAGCTTTCCATTCATGTATCACAACCCTGTGTTATTGAAGTATTTGAACAATTTAAGAACAAAAGTTTTATAAGAAACATGGATCTGTGAAAAGAATATTATATTTTTTTCTTCAATTTATTCAAAAAGCTGAAGGGAAATATTTTTTTTATAAATGTTTACATAAATATTAAGTAAATATTTGCTTATAACAATAAAAAAAATTACTTCCACGAATATAAAAAAATTCCTAAAACAGTAAATAAATAAAATACACATTTATTTTGAATTTATAAATTCAGGTAACTAATACTGGGTCCAGGAGTTGGCCATTAATGAACCCCAACCATAAATTAACCTCAAAAATTACTATTTTTACCTAGATCACGCATTTGAACACATTTTTACAGGTATTTATATTTTTTAAAACAAATGCTTTACCTTGAATTGATACTGATGGCTATGCTTGTGAAACTCACTGGGATTCTCGTGAGCCCATGCGTTGTTGTTGTGGTAATTAAAAATTCTATCCCTCATAAATAAGACATACATAGTCCTGTAAAAATGTGTTCAAATGCGTGATCTAGGTAAAAATAATAATTTTTGAGGTTAATGTATGGTTGGTGTTCCTTAATGGTTGCCACCTGGACCCAGTATTAGTTACCTGAATTAATAAATTCAAAATAAATGTGTATTTTATTTATTTACTGTTTTAGGAATTTTTTTTTATATTCGTGGAAGTAATTTCTTTTATTGTTTTAAGTAAATATTTATTTATTATTATGTAAACATTTATAAAAATAAATATTTCTCTTCAGCTTTTTGAATAAACTGAAGAAAAAAATATAATTTTATTTTCACAGATCCATGTTTTTAAAAAACTTTTGTTCTTAAACCGTTCAAATACTTCAATAACACAGGGTTGTGATACATGAATGGAAAGCTGGTTAAATGAGGAAGTTTTTCTAAAAGCCGGAAATGACAGATCCTGCCCATTGAGGAGTAACGCTGGAAAGAAATATCACTGAAATGTCAGGAAATTTAGAATAGCTTTCTTTTGGTAAGATATACATACTTACATTCATTCATTTTTACGTTTACTTTCAACTAGTCTTATAGTACATTTACTCAGCTTTCGATAGGTTTCACCCCCTTTCTAGTAGTACCACCTAGGACGGAGCTACAACGATTATTCTTCTAAAAACCACGTTTGTCTCGAAAAAACAATAAAACGACGTTTTCTCCCTTATGGGCGAGAATTCGGGAAATCGTCATAGAACATTTTTTGTTCCCCTAAGGGTCCTCTATCACCCCTCACAATATGACTAGACATTTACGGGACACCCTGTATATATATATATATATATATATATATATATATATATATATATATATATGTGTGTGTGTATGTGTGTTTGAATGTGTAAATCAGCCTTATTGAATGAACATTGAAAACTCTCGCTAAATTAGAGGTCTACAGCCTGTACATCTAAACCGATTTCATATTGAAAGCTAATAAATTTTAAAACAACTTTTTCAATTCACATATTTGTTTCCCTTTTTTATTAAATTTCTTGGAAAGATGTTTATAACCATCTAATGGTTATAAACTTCCAATGCTTATAACTAGAGCCCGGAAGTTAGGCATTTATTTTTGGTTAAAATAGGCGGGCAAAAAGGCAGTTAAAATACTGAAAATAGGCAGTACTTTAGTTAAAATAGGCATTTATTAGGAGTGAAGGCAAAGATGAATCTTACTCATTATTAGAGCCCGGAAGTTAGGCATTTAATTTTGGTTAAAATAGGCAGGCAAAAAAGCACTTGAAATACATAAAAGTACTTTAATTAAAATAGGTATTTACAAGGAGTGAAGGCAAAGAGGAATCTCATTCCTAATTATCAATTAAAAGGTGCATTTTAAATACTGTACTTACTCTTACTTTCCCTGATTACAAGCTACAACAAGATGCTTTTTTAAAGTATCAACTGTCATAGACAGACGCTTGTCAGAAAGAATGTTTTTCATCATGGAAAAGGAACGTTCTACTTCCACTGAAGTGATAGGCGCAAATTTGAAACAAGCTACATCGAAAGGACACATGCCAGTTAAAACAGAATTTTCACCTTTCATTACGAATGTTCTTAATTTTTTCGATGTCCACATTAGCACTCAGAACACGTTTAACTTTTTCACTGACACTCTTTCCTTTTTCTCCTGGTGCTTGGAGCAGTTGATTTACAGCATCTTCGAAAATCCCCATAGATGATACCAGCGAATCATCTCTTTTCTCTAACTTCAAGATTGCTTCCGATATCACACTATACTGTGCTTTTATAAATGCCAGATCATTGCTAAGCTCTTCTTGGTCCAGCAACATTTTTACCTCGCGAACTGAACTAACTTCGTCTACTGATACTGCATGAACTACCTCATGTATCTTGTCCAAGTTGTTGCAGTAATATATTACTGCTGAGATCCAGGTTCCCCATCTGGTAAGAACTGGCTGAGGAGGTAAAGCCAGCTCTGGTGCTATGTCCTTAAAAACCCGGATTCGAGAGGGTGATTTTAGGGAGATTTTCTTGGCGTTAGAAACTAATTTATCCACGTGAGGATGCAAACTTCTTATCTCTTCAGCGATTCTGTGGAGGCCATGTGCTAGACAAGTGAGGTGGAGCATTTTAGGAAAGAGAACTCGTAAGGATTTAGCTGTTTTTGTTCATGTAAGGTCCTGCATCTGTGACAAAAAGTAGGACATCATCATGCCGTATTCCGTCCGGCCAGAGTAGCATTAGTGAATTGGTAAACAACTGTGCCACTGTGGTACCATTTGCTCTCTCCATCTCCTCTGTCGTCAAAAGATATACTGATGATAAGTCAGTTTGCTTTGTTTCCATGGTTCCAATGATAACATTGGCTATGTAACGTCCCATTGCATCCGTAGTTTCATCAATGGAGATCCAGATCTTCTTTTCTGCAACTCTGAGTCGAATCCTCTGCATCGACTCTTCAAAGTTGATATTTAAATACGTTTTTCTTAACGTGGATTCTGATGAAACCTCTTCTTTAGTGTACTTTTGCAGAAATGTCCTCAGGGATTGATCTTCCAGTTTCCAGAACGGAATTCCTGAGTCCAAGAAAGCTTTGCATAGATCCAGGGAAAACTGAGATTGCCTGCTGGATGTTGTAACTGCTGTTGCAATTAAATTAATCTTAGGACCAACAGTATTTATCCTAGATTTATGTTTCGTTGTTGCGAAATGTTGAGTAATAAAATACTTTTTATCGTGATTGATAGATTTTTCACAGACTTTGCAGAAGAGTATAGCTCCATCAGTAGAAAGTAAATCCGAACCGAATTCGCGAACATAGCTACGTAATTTACCACGCAACGATGAAACTTTCGGCATGATAAATAAGTGAGAACGAACACACGAGCTGTCTTTAAGAAGTTCAACAGTAGACTAACAGCTTATTTTATAATTGTCCTGTTAGAGGGAAGTTATTTCCTCCCTTCCTCTGCAATATCTTAATATTTCGAAATCCGGAGTACCAGTTAACTAACCATCGTCACAGCAAAAAGGGTGTGAGGAAGAAGAAGTGTCGTACTTCTCTTATCCTGTCTCTATCCTGGTATTCATTATGCTTCATCATTCCTTCTACTAAGGAAGGATCTGTTATTTATAGAGGTTAAATCAAAAATGGGTTGGAAAAATGAGCTCTCGAATAGATATTTGTGACGGATATATGTAATTTAACTTGTGCAAACTTTTTTGTCTTCGATGAACGGTGCTTTTTAAAATGTTTAAATCCCAGAAAAAAATAGTAAAAAAGGCAAAAAAAGGCATTAAATCTTAAAATAGCCAAAATAGGCAAAAAAGGCAAAATAAAAATTGTCTTTACACTTCCTAAATGCACTGAAACATATTTATTTCTATCTGATTCTTCAATATATCCATTCAGATAAAAAAAGGCATTTTGCCTAACTTCCGGGCTCTACTTATAACCTTCTAGCGACATTTCTTATAAATAATTTTAAAATAATAATACTAATGATTCTCTTATCGTAGTGTAACAGTTAAACATAAGATAAGTTAATATAAGATTTATTTTTCGGGACTGATATACTTCCGAAAGATTGATTGGCCTCTCAACTCCTACTTCATACCTCCAACATTCAAAATAATCGATTTCTTATTAGGTGGTATTTCTTAAATTAATCACTCACGTAGGCACTCACGTTGGCCGATGTCGGTCAAACGAAATCGGATTGGATTGGATTGGATCGGATCTGATCGGGAAAAATACGGGTCCAATGTAGGTGCAACTTTAGGGGCGTTTTCCATTCTATACTAGTCATCATGGATTATCTTAAAATTTATAAACAACCTTTCTTTTACTGCATGCCACTCATTAATAGTTTCATTATTCCGTCCATCCTCGCTTAAAGTCATCTTTCGATTTTTGTACGCTAAAAGTATGACGTTTATCGAATTTAGGGCTGAGTCCAAGTTTTCTTCCGTGTTTTGAAATTAAACCGTGGCCTTAAAAGAAGTAAAGCCAAGAAAAAACTATTCAGTCTGTCCCAAGTCAAAATTAAATGAAGATCGAATTTTCTAATACTGTGGTTATTAAGACTTGTATTAAATATGTTTTAATAAATAAATCATTTCATAATAGAATAAACATCTGTAATTGGACATTATTTTCTTTATTATTTAATTTATTTTTGTTTTTTACTGTGTGTGAAATTACACTTAGCTAAAGATGTATTTATTTTTCTTAAATTGAATTCAGTTGAAGCCCCATTTTATTATTATTTATTACATGCAAAAGATATAAGTTTTATTTTGTTTTGTGCAAATTATATTTTTTATTAATGCGATAAGGCTGCAACCCTTGCATATAAGTTGTAAAACTGAGCAATAAAATGTATTATTATTAATCATAAAAAAAAAAAAAAAATCATTTCGGGAAAGGAATTTAGGAAATATGTTTACTAGATGTATGGGTTGAATTGAGAAGTAATTAATGAAGTAGTGCCTATGTTAGTGATATGTGGTTTACGTTTTTTTGGAGTATTTATCCAGAGTTGTGAAAAGAAGCAGAAGGCCTAAGAGAGGATTTTTACAGCGATTTCCAATCAGAATCTGGGATCAGCTGGAATTGGATTTCTATAAGAAGTAGCAGAGGATCCCATCACATCACCAAATGCTATTTCTAATCCATGGGATTCACATCCTTTCCTGACCCCCCCTTTCCTCTTTTTGGGGTATTTATGTATCACCGTGTATGGCATTTCCGTCCTTTTGTACGACATGATGGAGGAAGGAACCACATTTCCAGATCTCAAATCCGAATATACATATTTTCTAACCATATTCATTTCCATGCTAACGATATCGATTAGTGGTCTAAAAAGCGGTCAGTGGTTTGTTGTGAGTGGGAAATTCTGAAGCTCCCTTCATGTCGCTCAGAATATTTTATAGTTTTGGCGATGACTTTCAAAATGGGTTAAGTCCATTTTGTCATTAAATTAATTTCTTTTCGTAATTATTCTTCAACTGACCCTTTCGTATTTCGTGCTAGGCGGAAGGTCAAATAATAAAAACTTCACCTCACAGTTTCACCAACTTTATTACCTCCCTACATGTTTCACACCTTTTTTGGTTCCTCTTCAGGGGGAAAGTTTCATATATAAAACTTACAGCCTCAATCTGAGGAGGATAACCTTCCACCAGTATGGCCTCGTCTAGGCTGATGATGGTCTGAAAGAATCCAACATAATCAGCTGATCGATAATCGATATGTCATACATTTAAAATTTAACACAGCGTTGCCTTATCTTGCTATAAGATATAAACATAGTTTTGATTTTGAAAATATTAGCACACTAGGTAAAGAAAGAAATAGAATGAAAAGAAGAATTAAGGAAAATATCCATATCATAAAAAATAGAAAGAAATTGGTCAATAAAAAAACTGAAATACTACATTTGCACACTATTTTTATTAACTTCTTTGACAAAAAGTAAAAATATGTTTTAATTAGAGGGGGGGAAGATGGTTTTAATTTTTAAGACTATATTTCTTCTGGAAATTAATTTTAAATTTTAAATGTATGACATATCGATAATCGATCAGCTGATTATATTTCGCCATGTTATTATTATATTATATTTCGCCAAGTTTGTGTTGTCTCGTATTAATTAAAAATAAAATAAATAAAAAATAATGTGTTGTTTCAAATAAATTATTCCTGAGCTGCATAAGTTTCAACTCCCTCCTTCCATACCGTGCATTATTACTTATATCCAATGGATCCTGAATGTGTGGATATTTCAAGATAAGAAAAAAAAAAAACAAAAAAAAACGGATTCCCTAAAAGCTTCAGCTCCAGAATATTCTATGTCATTTATATAACTTATAACAAAATAGTTTTCACAATCTATGAATTCGTCATAGACACTTGAACTATATTATAAGTATTTTTTTAAACTCAGGTGTCGATTTTTTTTTTCTTTTCGATTTCCATCTCCCCTCTTACTGTCCCTTTTTAGCTGTCCCTTCTTTCAACTATCCATTTGCGACAACACTAGCGATTTCCCAGTCGCTCAGTTTTTGACCCCTCTACCCTCAGTTACGGCTGACTTTTATTACTACCCTTATTATTTGCTACAAGCCTTCAAAAGTGCTTCAGCACAGTATAAGGCAGCCACTTTCCAATCACTTCACCCCGCAGTGCTTAACTTCCAGTTGCACTCGCGCAGTTTTGCTTTCTTTCTTCTTTTACTTTCTTTTTTGTTTTGCTTCTCCTTTTTTATGGGTCGAAGAGGTGTCGATAGGTATCCGCCGAGGTGATAAGCAATCAGGGAAAAGTTGGAATTTGGCTACAGATGTTTGTAAAAATCGTAAGGATCGTCGTAAGGACGTTTCGACGACTCTTTGGTAGTGCCGGGAGGGGGAGGGGGTAGAGAAAGACAAAGTTGACCATACTTTGATATTTCATTCCCCCCCCCCCCGGCACTCATTGCTGACGAAGGCTACCAAAGAGTAGCCGAAACGCCCTTAATACAGATTTTTACAAAAATGTTATTGATGTTTTGCAAGCCGAATCCCAAATATTCCGTGACTGGTTATTTATCGAAACATTAATTATTACGATACTAAATCCTGAACATTACCACCAAATTGTTAAAAAGTCAATGAATAACGCTAATTGTCAAAAGTAGCTGTCGTAGGAAAAGAGTCCAAAAGTTGTGACTATATAGGAATTAAAAACACAAAAATGCACTAGAATTCCTAATTTGACTTCTTTAATTACTTCTATTCTTATATTGATCGATCCGTATTATTAGTTCTTATCTCTTTATATTAAAACAATTATCTTTTGCAGACACCAGTATACGTTATTGTTCAAAATAGCGACTTTTACCTGTTAAGGAGCGTTTACACCTGACACTTATTGCACGAAATATATCTCATGTATTAGCCAAGATATTTATCTCTGACATTAAATTCTTCTCTTTATAAACAGTGTTTACACCTGACGATATAGAAGTCTCGGCACTTATAGGTCGTGATAGAAGTATATATCTCAGACATAAATTGTTCGCAGTTTACATTAGTCACAATTTCTGTCTGTCATGAATATTCTGCAAAAGCTATCAGGCGTACCCTTAGAAGAATTGGATATTAATTTCTACTCTAAGAAGTATGAATTTAGTAATAACAATTTTAAATGGAATTCCTCACCTGTCAAGAGCAATGGCTACAAGATGCAAGATGGACGCCGTGCAGCAGAGTACATCCGAAGAAGTCCACATGTCGCACAGTTCCGGACCCAGGGTCCATTGTGAAGATATCTCGTAGACCGCAGAGAGAGGCATGACCAGGCATGCGACCAGCAGGTCCGCTACGGCCAGGGAGAGGATCAAGTAGTTTGCAACGTTCTGCAGATGGCGCTCCAGCAGTATTGCAGCAATCACGAACATGTTACCTGAAAATGAACGATAGACATCAGTAAAAAAGAAATTGCGACTACTATCATTATGAGTGCCAACAATGGCTGGCTTCTTTCACATTTTGTATTGTTTTTATTTTATTTTACTTTTTCCATTTTTTTCAACTTGTTTATAATATCTGCATCATCAAACTTGATTATTGTACTGTTTATAATTTGTACAGATTTCAAATAAATAAATAAATAAATAAAAAAAAAAAAAAAAAAAAAAACTATCATTATGAGCCTCCAGGGTGGAGCACGACTGACGAAAACTGACGCCCTAGGGAAGAGGTGCTCAAAATTGAAATTAAATGAAACGCAAAAAAAAAAGTATTCTCGTTCAGTGAGGTGGCAAATGATTTTTCAATTAAACCTGTTCTGTGGGGAGGAATATAAAGATCAGAAGGACGAATGCAGATGTTACGGGAGTGAACAGAGGATTTAAATTTAAGGATTTAAATTATATAAGAAGGAGTCAGCCGAGGAAGTACTGACGACGATAAGCAGGGAATAGCCAATTTAACTCGTTTGAGTTTTCTCTCATGGTCACCAGAATTTCCACCGAACGGGGGGTATAAGAGTAAGGTTACAAGGAGTTAACGGGTCTTTGTTGGCAGGAGATGGCGGGACACGTTGAGCTGTCTGGGGATAAAAATGGATCGACGGGGAAATTTGGGAAATATGATTTTTCCTGGAAAGGGTTTGATATAATATGATACCAAGTTTTTTAAAGATATTTAAAATATTTTATTATGCGTAGTGTTGATGTATTTGTCCAGATTCTAGGAAAGCTTATTGGCTGTTGCATTAATATTATTCAGATCGGCAGTTTTTTTTTACATTGAGAGGGGATAATCGTGTTTTGTAGAAAAAAAGTTGTATATATATATATATATATATATATATATATATATATATATATATATATACATATACACACACACAAGAGTGACTTAGATGTTGAAGCGTAGCACTGACTATCCTCAGCATACTTTTCATGAGCACCCTTAATTACCATGACAAGAGAAGTTTAAAAATACAAAGTTATATAATATAAAGTTATATTGGCGTAAGAGCCATTATAGTTTTACAAATCTGTAACTTAACCCATCTTGTTAAGATATGTGCTTCGTTATGAAGCTCCTCGACAAAGTTTTTTCTTTCAATACCGGAATATATATTAAAAGCTTTTAAAAGAAAAATATTAAACAAGGCGGTTTTCAATTCTGCTCTAAAAGCTACTAAAGAAAATTTACAAAGAAGAAAATACATAAAGCGTTAAAGTAGATTATTCCAGAACAATTACACGGTTATAAATTTAAATCCTTTAGCAGAGCAGAAACAATCTGCCGCTTTCTACATTCAAAGTTATCTTGAGAATGAATGGGCAACTTTAATAACGCTTTGAATGGGCCGAAATTAACCTTTACAATCCAAGGGCTGATAACATCACAAGTAATTAGTCACAAGTTCTCCCTTATTACAAGCTAGCCCATTAACATGTACATTCATGAATGGAGTTTGATAGATAATTTAATCCTGATTATTATTATAATAATAATAGAGTATTACGTTATCAGTGCGTAACACTGGTTAGGAGATGCTTTGTGCAGGTAACACAGATCGGTTTTGGTCTCTTCGCGTGAGAATCAGTTATATTCACTCCAGGAATTTAGATATTTTGCAAATTATTTCATTCTCAATTTTAATATTTAATGACTTGTTTAAGTAGAATTTTGCTTATTAACATGACACAGTTACGAAATCAGAATGCGCCTTGCTTCTTTACTCACAGGCCACGAAAACGCCTCTAAACTTGTAATCATATATGTACACATATACACGATCATGTATGTGTATATTAATATATACATCTGTACCCCGGAGGTAAAGGACACCATGTCACATATTTTAATTTGTTCAGGAGAGCCAATTTTCCATAACTTTCAACTATTAAAATTGTTTTCTTCATTACTTATATAAACAGTTTAAAGAATTAATGATAGAATGACCCTTTGCTGAAATTTATGGAATGATCGAAAAAGGCGGAAGGTCAATAAAACTACGCCACACACTTTCACAGTTTTTATTTTGACTTCCCTATATGTTTCGCACCATTTTGGCGCCTCTTCAGGGGAATATACTTTAAAACACAACTTCAGCCTAGACAATAGCAGGGCCATGTCTAGACATCAAGTTGAGGCTAAAGTTGTGTTTTAAAGTATATTCACCTGAAGAGGCGCCAAAATGGTGTGAAACGTGTAGGGAAGTTAAAATAATGAGCGTAAACGTGTGTGGCATAGTTTTATTGACCTCCCGCCTTATTCGATAAGTTTAAAGACGATTTTTCACATTGTTATTGGCATTGATACGTAATTAGATGTATTCATCATACACATACAAAACGAAGTTCTCCACACGACGTCCTTTACCTCTAATGAAAACAAACATGATTTTATTTTTCACTGCATATTCTTTGTTATTTATAGGAACAGAACATAGTGCCCTTTAGGGTGTCTTTTAACTCCAAGATATATATAAATTTATATATATATATATATATATATATATATATATATATATATATATATTTATTTATAATCTTTTTGTTAAGGCCTCTTTTCAAAAGAATATTTCTCAAAATTAATTTTTAAAAACGATTACATCTTATAGATATTAATGTCAATATATATACCATGGTAACATTACTCTAAAACAAATTGTCTATGGTAAAATGTAAATTGTCTGTGGTATAATGTCACTTAAAATGTAAACGTCACTTTGCTGTGCATCTATAATATTACTAAATCTAAAAGCCACAAATTTCTATAAAATTAAAAAAAGTGTTGTGTGTTTGTGACTTACTAAATATGCCTCCTATAAGGCGGCGGACAAATTTAGGCAGAAGTACCCGAAATGCAGCGAATCAGATTAATTGTCAATCTAATCGTACCGCCCAGGAACGTGAAGATCGCAATGACTATTAAACTAATTTTAAGTGTTTTATAATTTTTATTTTTTGGCATAATGTAATTGTTGACTTATTAACTTTCTTTTTTTTATCTTTCTAGCTGACCCGGTGTCTCGAATAGCAGAATAAGTATTAAAACAAAAAAAATGAAAGAATCGACTGTTAGGCGGTACGAAGTTCGCTGGGTCAGCTAGTTATTATAAATTAAGTTATTAGTCTTTAATATAATTTAATTTAATATGTCTAATTTTGATTTTAACAAAATAATGTATATAAAATTAATGTAGAGTTTCTTGACCTATAAGGCATTTACAAAAATATAAAAGTTTACGATTTTATATTAGTGTGTATAAATAAACCGTGTGTTCGATGTCAAAAAATTGTTATGATCGAAAACATAATATGTTGAAGAAAAAGATGAATTTTCGTAAAGTCAGTTTTTTAAAAAAATATGGTGGACGGATTTTAAAAAAAAGAGTTGGACGGATGCTAAGAAAGGTAGGGGTGCAGACAGCATATAGGAGCAGGGGAACTTTGAAAAACCGGCTACCAAAAACGAAGGATGTCATCCAGCCGCTGGACAAGTCGGGAGTCTACCGAGTGTCGTGTACTTCCTGTGGGTCTTCGTATGTTGGTCAAAGTGGTTGAAAATTAAAAGTACGGATTAAAGAGCATTTGACCAGAAAGGATTCGGAGAGAGGAAACATGTACTTAAAGAAAACCATGACACAGATTTCCTCGACTGTGAAGTACTGGAGACATTGAGGAAGGGAAGAAAGATGGACATGGCAGAAAAGGTTTGGATTAAAATTGATGCTGTCTCGGAGAAGAATGTTAACGTAAAAGGAGACGGCGGTACGTTGAAGCATGTTTCAACCTCAGCCCTACAGTCTCACGCTGCTTTCCAAAGCCAGTCTAGGAGCAAGGCTCGGCTGAATAAGAGCCAATGCATGGTGGGTACTTAGCCTTCTCTCTAGTTTTTTCATATGTTTTTCATATCATTGTATCCTATTTTAGACTTATTTATTCCTGCATGTGTGTTTGTGTGATAGAATGGAAGTATTTATTATTTATTGTTTGAATGTGTGTTTTAACTTTTTATTGACTTGACTTTTAAATAATTGGACAAAATGGGGTTTTATGTTATTTTAATATGTAGTCTCAGGTTTTACGATTGTTTTTTGTTATTATTGTTTTGTTATTTTAATCTGTTTTAAATTGAACCTGTTTTAATTACTGTATTGTGTCACAGGGCATTGAAAATGGGGCTTAGTCCCTGAAAACGTTTTGCCAATAAAACACTTGTGGGAATTTTCGACCATTTTTTCATCCTTGGAAAATATACTGGGGTTCCCTAAGGAATAAGGCGCTTAAAAAAATTATGAAGAAAAATGTAATTTCTTTTTTATCAAATCTATAATTTTTTTACTGGATATAGCCGTATTTTGAAAGCCGGGGTGTAAATTATGGCAATGCGCATTAAGGTTACTTACGTAGCCCTGATATGACGCAATAGCGTAAAATGACAGTACAGTGTGGTGAAATTGGTACAAACCTGTACTGCTAGGATATTTTCATTTAACTGATACCGAAGGCTTGAAAATTGGTACAAACCTGTACTGCTAGGATATTTTCATTTAACTGATACCGAAGGCTTGAAAATTGGTACAAACCTGTACTGCTAGGATATTTTCATTTAACTGATACCGAAGGCTTGACAATTGGTACAAACCTGTACTGCTAGGATATTTTCATTTAACTGATACCGAAGGCTTGAAAATTGTCTAAAGAGTGCGAACAGACAAATATATACCTAAATATGTGTCTGTTTCGGACAAATTTATTAGCGGTATGGGTTTGTACCAATTTCACTGCACTGTACTAATGTGACCACATTTCACTGTACATTTAGGAATTCATTTATTGTACTCGGTCAAGTGAATATTATAGATAAAAGTACATTATTATTTATAAAGATGCCGTGAGGAAATAGCTTCCGTGCCGGTGAGTTGTTTAAGATTTTCCGACATAATTCAGGTTACGGCGCGCGAGTTTATTGTGCTGAATAAACAGCAGGTAAATTTCGGCAACTTGGAATATAAATATTTGCAAAGATTAGCTGAAGAAGGCTACAATCTTTACAACAATTTCGTGAGCAGGAAACATTGATTTATCTATCACCCTTCATCTCCCCTTTGTTATTATCTGTTGTCTTGGTGCAACGATTTCTTCTCATGAATTCATATATTTTATGAAGGCATTGTGTCTATAAGAATATCAGGGCAATGATAGTAATTTTCCCCCCGTTTAATATACCAATTAATTGCCCTGGTTCCCGTTGGTAATCGAAGTTAAGCAACGTCGGGTATCCTGTACCTGAACAGGTGACCGACCAAGTGCCGTTGGCATTACAAATGGGTGATAACTTGAGATAGTCCGGCGTAAATAGCCCAATTGTTGATAAGCCATTAAAAAATAGACTACTTAATTAACGAGAGAAACATTGATTTTAGCCCCAAAACAATATTTTATAAAGGTGGACCCGTAGGAGTAACGAAAGCTTAGCAGATTCTGCTGAAATAAGATTTTACATAATTTTTAAGTCCTAACAGCATGGTTCTCGTCACCCAGTGACAACACAACGGGCAGCATGAAATAATAAGCCACCTTCAAGAAAACAAATTTCAATGCCTTAAAGGGGTTTGTAGCGTTGGCGAAGACCTCCACTGATAACGCTCCCCAAATCTAAGAAAGTGGCGTATATCCTCGATCCCACGGTACGCTTCGAAAATAATGATACCAAGAAGGACGAAAACGTAGAAGCCAAAAAGGAAAACATATACACGAAATGCACGGATTACTGCCAAGAGAAGAATTTTGGAAGAGGAAATATATTGTGAAAGGACTGTGGTTCTGACCAAGAGGTACCATTCCGAAGAGAACAGCCATCTTCCTTAAAAATCTAGGACTGACCACTGATCACATGGCAGCATTAGGTGAGTCCATATTAGTGGACACACTGGGCATAATCTCCAATCATATTTATGGCCACTGAGTGCTTATCATCCATTCACACTGTTTCCTTATATACTTTAGACTAAACTTTAAATTTTATCAATTAAAAGTATAGTCGCTTCTATCACTATCTCCTTATTTCGTCTTCACCTTCTTTATTCTCTATTCCTTATTTCGAACTCCTTACATCTTCAGCCTGTAAATTAACCCTATTTCCGAAGGGATGATAAGCACGCTAAGTACCGACCCAATGTAATTGGACATCCCGTTTTATTCGTTTGTAATAATGTTTTCTCTCTTGCTGTATTTACATCAGCGAGTTTGATTCCTCCTTTCTGTTTACTAAGTTCAAAAGAAATCGTAACTTCAGGCGTTTAACTTCTTGGCGAAGCATAATTTCGGTCCTTTTTTTTCATTTCCGTAGCTAGACATATATAAAAATAAAACTATGATAGCAAGGGGAAAATTAATTCAAAACCAATATTTAATATATAATGGAGAGAATCATTTTCCAATAAAAGTTGAAAAAAAAGTGGAGAATTCCGATATTAGTTAAATCACTTAAAGTCGACGGGGCGGTATATTCAAAACTTTATTAAACAAAACATGAAGTTTTTCATTAGACAAAAGAGTGGGGGGATTTTTCTGCATGATTTAAAATTGGAAAATAATTTTCTTCTCGAATCTACCCTTCAGTCTCCCCCTCCCTCTTAATTCTCAATCTCGCCCCTAATGCCCTTCGTCGCAGATTTATAAAGGCCTCTCTATTTTTTTTTTCATGGGGGAAAATGGCTTGATTAAATGTGAAGATGATCGTAGAACTAGAACACTTCAACAATATTTTTTGTAATAGGTACGTTTTTTATTTGAAATACTTTTTAAAGAAAGTAAGGCATTCAACCTTTCAAAAAACATTTTACAGATTGCAAAATAGCTCAATTTGGACGGATTCAAGATTTTTGTAAAATCATTTAACCATTACATTTGCGAATCTGACATCGGATCTACTGAACGTAATTGTAAACCTGAAGTGTCTAATTAAGCGTATTTTTTAACACTTTCCAACGCCATTTGATTTCAATTTGGTTGAAAATTCACAGAGATATAGCGGAGTGAAAACATAACAACACAGAAAGTCCTAAAGAGTCAAAAAATATAAATACTACTTGATCATAGTAAACAAAATGTTTTAAAGTCAATGGTGCTTAAGATTTTCCACTGGAGAAGAGGAGAAATTCATTATGTAAAAATAATGTTCTGCCCGAATGTTTTGGGGTGCTATTAACATAGCATACTTATCAATCTTTCGAAAATTCGTTTCAGTTAGTTTTGAAATCACCGAAAAATAAATTTTGCCGTTGAGTTTTAAA
The DNA here is from genome assembly GCA_946811695.1 of Gonocerus acuteangulatus. Lineage (NCBI taxonomy): Eukaryota > Metazoa > Arthropoda > Insecta > Hemiptera > Coreidae > Gonocerus > Gonocerus acuteangulatus. The sequence goes on along the minus strand of OX328129.1, from coordinate 56,499,191 downwards.
TATATATATATATATATATATATATATATATATATATATATATATATATATATATATATATTACGGCGCATCGACGTCTAAGCCATTAGCGCCGTCATCCATTACTGACGAGCCGTGAGATGAGAACATTCCTGCCACCGGTGGGAATCGAACCCACTATCTCCCGCATATGATAATTTTATTATTTTTTTTTTTTTTCTTTTCCTTTGGTGCATCTACTGCTGAGGTCATTAGCACCGATAATTTTATTATTAAACGAATTTTGATAATATTTTAAATGCAAAGAATTATGATGATAAATTTGATAAAATGATTTTCGAAACATGCTGGTTAGCACCCGTTCATGTGATTAGGGCATTATCCCCTGAGAATATATTAAAATTGATTTCTTGAGGTCAGGTTAGCATGTTGGGGTCCACGTTTAGGTCTTCTAGAAAATCTTGCCTCTGTTTTGGAATCGCTCCTCTTGTTTGAGATTTCGCTTAGGACACAGTTTATTAACGCACTCCTATCTAATGGAACGACAAGACAGACCCGTTTGCACTTGTAATAACGTCACATTAAAAGTTAAACACATACTTACTGACCTCAGATTAGGAGACCACCTAGCAATCCCACACGACTTAGGCTGCACCTACATTGGAACCGTATTTCTCCCGATCCTATCCAATCCAATTTCGTTCGACCGACAATTGCCCACGTGAATGCCTAAATTGGTCCCGACCCAATCCGATTCGATCTAGTCACAGCTTGACCTAAGAAGCATAGAAACCTTCGATTACATTGTTGGAGGTATAAAGTAAGAATTGAGAGGCCAATCAATCTTCCGAAAGTATATCAGTCCCGAAAAAATAAATCTTAGTGTAACAGTTAATTTTTAACTCCTACACTACGATAAGAGAAGTATTAGTATTCATATTTTAAAATTATTTATAAGGAAGGTAGCTAGAAGGTTATAAACATTGGATGGTTATAAATATCTTTCCACGTAATTTAATAATCAAGGGAAAAAAATGTAAAGTGACAAAGTTATTCTAAATTTTATTAGCTTTCATTTAAAAAAAAAAAAAAAAAAAAAAAAAAAAAAAAAAAAAAAAAAAAAAAAAAGCATTGAAATCGGTTTAGATGTTGAGGCTGTAAATCATATTGAAATACAATATGTCGTTTCCTGCCATTTTGCTTCGTCGGTCCGAAATCGGTCTAGAAACAAACAAGTTTGAACGGCCGAGAATCGGTGGCCAGCGGTTCGGATCGGATCGGGTCGAGTCGGGACCAATGTAGGTGCCCCCTTAGACGGCTTACTGGGAGAGAATGTTTCATACATTAAAACCATACTAACGCTCCTAAAGTTAATTAACTTATATTCAAAAATATAGCTGCGATATCCGCTGTTATGGAGTTTCTGACTTTTTCTAGTATATTCATACGATTGAGCGTTATACGATTGAGCGAGTGTTTATTTATTTAATACATTCGCTTTTTCTCCTGCTGGACGTAGGTATCCAGCTATCTTCGTGTCTGGCTACAAAATCTACATTTTGTGCGTTCGCGCGTTTGGAAAGTATTCACACACTGACTACAGATGAGTTCCTTAAGAATACTTACTCGCAGCGAATGCTCTCGCATCCTGATTTAAGCCATTTCGGAGAACGGGGTTCTCTTAGACAACAATAACATGGAAAACAGGTTCATTTTCCCCGCTCCCAAACATTTGCAGATGTAGCAGATTTAAATTATGTTTGGTTGCAACGTTGTTGTTGTGCAAAAATATTGTTTTTTTTAATCTAAGGTGGTCGATTGCTTTAGATTTATCGGGACAAATAATTTGGCTGATTTGAAAGGTCATGTTCGTCAACCAGGCGAAACCGTCCACCGAAACATGTTTTTTCTTCAAAATTTTTGTGAAAAAAAATCGCAACACTTACGTTTTATAAGTAATTCAATGTATGGAATCTTATGCAAAGCCATACCAATAACCTTTTTCTAGAAAGTGAAAAAAAACAAAAACAAAAAAAACTAGACTTTATTTGGTATTTTTGGATATTCTCGTATATATCTCGAACGTCACAAAACATCCTGGTAAATGTTCGAAGAAATAGGTGTTTAAAATTTGAAAACGTCGGTTTTGTTCATTTGAACGGTTTTTGTTTTAGAATTTTACACGTTTTCAAATTATTTTTCGAAAGTTCAAAGCATTAACTGCTTTTAGCACTTTCCTCCGAAGGAAAGTAGCTATTGAGGTTGCACTCATGACGGAATTTTTAAAAAATTTCTTCAAATCTTTATCAATCCTACCTAGTAGACACCGAAAATGACCCCCGTTCAAATTTATATATATATATATATATATATATATATATATATATATATATACACATATATAGTTATAAATGTTTCCGTTAACACGATACAGGCCAGAGTTTTTGTTTTTTGGCACGAAACTTGGAATGTAATATTCTTCCATCACACGATTGAACGAGTTCGTTAACCAACAAAATCGGTCCATGTGGAGGGGGGGCTTACTCCGGAGCCAAAGTAGTTATTTGCCAATACCAGCCATAATATTTGTTATATTTTAACCAAACTCGGTATTCGTTGTGGTCAACTGAAGAGAAAAAATTGTTATAAAAATAAACTAAATCGGTTGACTAGAAGGGGGGGGGGTTAATTTCCGGACAGAAATTACTAATTTCCTTATACCGGTCGTAATTTCTGTTGTATTGTAACGAAACTCTTTATACGCCTTGGGTATCTAATAAGGAAGAAGTGATATGAAAAGGAACTAAATCGGTCTATTGTAAGGGGGGGGGGGCAGGTGTTACTTTGTACTATGTTTGAATTGAATTCTTCCGCCAAACGTAGGTCCTCGAAACTCATCAAGATCAATAGATCAAAACGTGAAGCTTTGTGTGTTTAGTACGTAGTGTAGTACCCCGCATACACACAACTCTGAAAGGAAATTAATTAGAAAATTAATAATTGAAACAGCTGCTCATAAAAAATGCAAACGAGTAGAACAATTTATGTTTTTATTTTATTTATCTACAGTGGGTCAAAAAATTATTCATACACTTAATTTATTGGCTGTAAATTTTTTTTGTTTTTTTTTTTTAACGCAAAGTATCAACAGATAGTTATAACAGAGGGCATTTGACATTAATTTTATATAGCGCTGGAATATAATACCTCATAAAATAAGGACAGTAGCATAATTTGAACATTTTTTAAGCAAAAAAATTATTCATACACCTATGAAACGAAAAAAAAAAAAAGATTCTACTAAAATATTTTCAGTACTTAAACCCCCTTCCCCTCCCTTACTAGAATACCCTTTCTGATTTATGGCAGCTTGAAGTTTCCTGGGCATTGTTTCTACCCGTTCGTCATTCTCCTGACAGTCGATTTCTGCCCAAGTTTTCTGAAGGTTATAAATTTACTCATTCCCTAAATAAAATGAAATTTTTAACTTCAATAATGCCCATAAATGTTCTAACATGTTAAGATCTGGTGATTGAGGTGGTGTTTGCAGGATTTGTAAACATTGAACTTCCTTTTGTCCGAAAACAACACATTTTTCCAAAATGAAAGCAGTTTTTTTCTCATGATCCCGGGAAAACGTAATTCTTTTTTGTCGATTTTTTAAATTTAAAAAAAGTTATTTTTTTAACTGCTCTACCCCTATATCACCCTTCATGTATCCAGTACCTCACGGTTTAAGGTTCTACAGGGTTCCAATAACGTGATGCGATGTGTTACGCTAGCTCGGGAGCAAATAATTTGAGGGTTTTTTTTTTCAGCATACTGCACGATTTCACTCGAATCATAAACTTTTCGAACGTTTTCTGCCCCGTGTGTTTTTTATTGTCAACTGATGAGGTTTTTAACTTTTGAATTATGTATTAAATGGTCGCTTAATACAATCCAGCTTTCATTAGAAGCATCGGTAACTCAGTCCTTGGTTTAAAAGTTTAAGGATTTCATGTTTAAGATTAGAACTCAGTTCCTTAGATTTGCGATCTATTTCACTAGAATTATCTTAGAATATTGAGGTTTTAACTGTTTCCTATGTTGAAATAACACGTTCTGTTTCATAAGAAATAAATAATTATTGGTATTAAGTTGAAACATTGGCACATGAAACAATTTTAGAGTTATTATAATGTCTACGTTAAGTGTATGAATAATTTTTTTGCATGCAAAAGTTTCTTTTTTTATTATGAATAGAATTGAGCGTGTTTTTAATTTTTGGTTTTGCATCAAAATAATGGGAAATGTTTTTTTTTATTACTATCTGCAGTTTGTTTGGGTTAAAAAAATAAAATAAAATATTATTGACCAATAAATTAAGTGTATGAATAATTTTTTGACCCACTGTATATAGGTTATTTTAAGCAAATTATTCAGGAATGCACTCGACACTACCCAACTCTGAGGAGTGCTTAGTTATGCAGCTCCTGCGTGTCGGACTTTTTTTTTTTATTGCGAAGACCTCATCCGGTTACTTTCAAGTTTCTGTAGTGATTTTAAACAGTGATATTTTTAAATGTATTTCTACCATATGTTTTTATTGAACAGTGCATTCACAGAATTTTAATTAATTAAAATACTGTGAATACAGTGATATTAAAAAATGGGTCTTTTATGGGGTTTTTTGATTTCTTATAAGAGAATGGAATATTTCTTAGAACAAGGGTATGTTCCAATCGTCGTGAAATTAAATTATATTGTTCATAAATAAATGAAAGATGGGTAATTTATAAGAGAAGGTGTTTTAATTTGGAGACAAAAAAATAATAATGAAGGGTTGTCAAGAAAATTATACAAGCCATTGTATCATTTATGCCAGCTAGTAATTGAATTTTCTTTTAATTGATTTTTTTAAAAAAATAATATTAATTTTTTTTTATAAATTAATATTCCTTGCTGAAATATATGTTCTTCTTATTTTAGGCCATAACATGCAAATACAGATTGTCTAAGAATTAGTTGAAAACTATATGATATTAATATATTAATCAAAATAAGTATTTAAAATAACTGCTATCACTCGTAAAAGTAACTGGATACTAGTCATTGCGAAAAAACGTAACTGATTCCATTCTAAGTTTTCCAAATGATAATAGGGATAAGAACGGAAACAAGCTTAGATGACGCAGTTCCGCGAGTCGGACTCTATAATTTATTTATATGTATATTTTATCCCAATATTTTTATCTTACAATTAGATCTGATGTATACAGAACGCAGCTATAAACAGCAGTACAAAAATGAATAGATTATTGTATATAAAATTTTCTTATTCAAATTTTGTTTTAATATTTTTCTGTTTATGAGTAATATGCAATTAAGCCTCTTCATAAATAATTATTAAATTTCCTAAAGAGGTTTCTGTTAGTTAAATCCCATCTGGAAGGGGGATATGCTCTTAGTTCAGTTATAAAGATTCATTTTTCTTCGTAATTTCTTCTAAAATGGCTTTGTGATATTACAACATCAGAAGAAATACAAATAAAAGTTAATTATAAATAACATTTTCATGTACATATAACTAATTGACCTGTTCATGAGGGTCAAATCGATTTTGACCTCTAGGCCCAAAATAGACTTACTGGAAATTACTCTGAATGCATATAAATCCTAGCGATTCCTTATTTTATTTTCAGTTAATTATGGAATTCTTGGGAATCTGGTATCCATCTGTTATATTTAATGTGACATTATTACTTTTTGCGTGTATTTTCTCAGAATATTGTTATGAAAAGTTTATTATCATGAAGAACAATACCGCGTAGGTACCAGAAAATCAGAAGGAAATGACATTTTTCAATTATTCGCTAGCTATTATTATTATTCAATAATAGCTATTATTATGAACAATAAAGAATATAATTGATAACGCTAAATATCAGATTTGATTTGGGGAAAATAAAGATTCATTTTTCTTCGTAATTTCTTCTAAAATGGCTTTGTGATATTACAACATCAGAAGAAATGCAAATAAAAGTTAATTAAAAATAAAATTTTCATGTACATATAACTAATTGACCTGTTCATGAGGGTCAAATCGATTTTGACCTCTAGGCCCAAAATAGACTTACTGTAAATTACTCTGAATGCATATAAATCCTAGCGATTCCTTATTTTATTTTCAGTTAATTATGGAATTCTTGGGAATCTGATATCCATCTGTTATATTTTATGTGACATTATTACTTTTTGCGTGTATTTTCTCAGAATATTGTTATGAAAAGTTTATTATCATGAAGAACAATACCGCGTAGGTACCAGAAAATCAGAAGGAAATGACATTTTTCAATTATTCGCTAGCTATTATTATTATTCAATAATAGCTATTATTATGAACAATAAAGAATATAATTGATAACGCTAAATATCAGATTTGATTTGGGGAAAAATCTGAATCTTCCAGTTTCGGTGGGTTTTCGTTTGTTTTGTTTTTTATTTTAAACGTGAATCCCCTTATATGGGATTTTTATGACGTTTCTTTCGCTTGAAATTCACGCACAATGTGATTCTTTGCTCTAAAGATTCTAATCTTTGACGTTACAATAAAGTTAGTTGAAATCGTTTTCTACAAATCGTCGGATAGTGGTAATTCATACCTGAAGATTCTAGGAACAAGGGATTGAAAAGATTTCCCAATAAAAAAAAAACAATTCCCCCTTATTCTTTTTCTGTGTGTTTAACGGCGTACCAACGATTGGGCTATTAACGCCGGGCTATCTGTAGGTTGCCTCCCTTTTATAATGCCAACAGCACGTGGTCGGTCACCCATTCAGGTTCTGGGCCACACCCGACGTTGCTTAACTTCAGTGATCAACGGGAACCGGTACATTCGACGTGGCTACTGCCGTTGGCAATTCCCTCTTATATACCATACATTTTGTAGAAATTATTTTTGAAAATCTCAAAATACGTTGTTTTTACTTATTACTTCTTATTTTAATATGGTTTTAAGCTAAAATGCAACAAACAAATCCAAGCGCTATGTACTGCTCAATAATGAAATGTTTCACAGTTTATTTTTAGTAAATAAATGTAATTAAATCAAGCGTTAATCGGCGCCTTTTAGTTATGCACTGCTCGAATGTATAGAACATCTCTAAATATATTACTATTTTTGTTATATTATAGGTGACGCTCGATAGTGGGAGGACTTCAACATTTTGATGAGTGGAAAGTTTAGGGAACAATTGATCTAAAAAAATTATAAGAAACCTCATGTGATATAATATATATCATCTATTGAGGACTTCATGAGCCATATATATGTATATATATACATATTATTTTTAGGAATTCATATTACATATCAATTATGTATTGAGGAATTCTTTTCTCTCTTCGTCCCTATTTCACTCTCTCTCTCATCAACAGAGTATACGTTTTGTTTTTGGCAAGTGTGCTTGGTAAGTGTGGATTGTCTATTGAAGTATGGATAAATACTAATCATTGCCTTGTTACAAGTATTGTTTACATGATCTGTGAATATTAATCCTCAATCGAGGTGTAATCCAAAATACTTTACACTAACTCTACTCGATAGTACTGTACTGTTTGGCATTACTGTGGGTGAACATTCTTTTGGCCTTCTATTTGTGAAAATGATTGATTTTATCTAAATTCGTTCTTTTTTTTTTTTTTTTCATTTTACAAGATCTGATAGGAGATTGATCGTAAAGATAGTGGTTTTAGTGTAGCTATTATGAGCTAGTACCAGCTGATGAGTTCCTGAGCATTACACTGAAGTGGACACTTATAATCAGACATTTTGCTGTCGAATATCGAGCACATAGTAACCTCGAGAAAGTGTGCGAGGTAAACAGCATCAAAACCATAAGTAGGCCCACTGTATTTACAATTTAATACTGAGGCGCCAGTGTTAACCTCTCGCGCCGGTTATCTTTCTACCAAAGAGGCTGCAATACACACGGCTACACCAGCAACGAGGTTCAGCATCTCCTCCTGGCAGAATACAACTGACGTCAAATCGGTCTATTTTACTCTTACTGCACACTTCAAATAAATTTTTATTATTTATTTTTACATATTAGAGGACGTTTTATTTTAATTATTAAATATTAGGTAGGCATTTCAGAAGAAAATTATTATTATTTTATAGAGTCAACATTATTATTTTAATTAATTTTTGATGAATAAAATAATTTGTTATTTTACATCTGTAGACACGCATTATTGGGTCCCTTCTTTCAACCTTCCAAGATTCCCAATAGTGCTTTAAAATTTTCGTGAGAGCCCTAGTGGGTTAGCACTTCCGGATTGCCTCATGAGGTCAACCTCAATAAGAGGGTTTCCTCCCTATGGTGAAAACCCGCTAAGAGCTATGAATCCCCTACTCGAAGCCAAAGCACATCTAAGAGATAACCGTTGCTGTAGCCGAGACATAGATAAGTGACTTGAAAGGAGGACCTAAATACAGTCAAGTGGTTGAAATTGCTTTAGTTAGGACTCATAATTAACTGTTTCTTAGTGAAGCTTCTCGGCCGAGTTTGCTGTTCTAGAGTTGTGATTACCGCATTGTCGCGCTTTAAATACGGAACGGCAGAATGACAGTTCTAGTTTGGAAGTCTCTTCTTGAATATTCATACCAAAAGTACAAATACAGGGTACTAAAATTCTCAGTATCTATTTCTTGTCAAATTCTAGATTAGTAGATAAGTTAGATATAGGCAAAATATTCATGAAATAATAAATGATATTAATTTATTAAGTCACTTATCCATGGTCACGTTGGCTTTTTCGAAATATAGATTTTTCTGAAAATCTTTTGATTTTTCCTGGCCGAATCCCCACCATTTTTTGAATTCTTATCCCTCCAACGGGTAACTATATTCAGCTCAAAATAAATGTTTCAGTTTAGGTGAATACTGTTCAGGTTAATGCAGATTTTATTGTGATCCAATTTCTCAACATTTGCTTAATATAACGAGGTAATATCGTCGATACAAAAGCAAACTAACGAATATGAAAATCACCACTTTTCAGAGTGGAAAAGTATTTATTCATAACTTTTTTTTTGGACAGTCAAATATTCGGCAGATTTGACCTTTTGATAGTGGAGTACTTTCCCTTTAATAGAGTGAAGTCAGATAGAAGAATTTACTGTAAATGAGTCCAGCAGAAATTATTAAAGATAGACAATGAATGATGCATTTTTTCATATTCGTTAGTATGCTTTTGTATCGACGATATTAATATTCTACATAATTATTAGAAATTTAGATATAATTATTTCGATATGTCGATGGATTGAAAAATGTTTAGATCCTGTGTCTTAAACATTTAACCCAAACGTATAACTCATGAATACCTTATGATAAAGTCTGCTAAACCATTTTGCCAAATTTTTAACAAAGATCTAACAGTTCAACATGTACTGACAGGCCGTAATTTGAGACAAGACTTGGAAATTCCGCGAGACATGAACGAAATTCTTCGTGATAGCAGTCGCAATATCAACACTATACGCTTATAACTTTTCTATTTTTAAAAAAATTTAACAAACGCCAGACCAAACTTGCTAAGCAATTAACATGTGTTTGTGTGTGTATGGGCTATAATTTTCTAATTTATATTTCAACAGTATATGTATTTCTGTCTTCGATTGTCTAGACGACTCAAACTGTGATTTTGATCATCGTCCTTTAAACATTATAATATTAATGAAAATCACTCATGACGGGATGTATTCATTATATCATGATTTTACATATGATCCTCCTTGGATAACTGTGGTAGTACAGGGAAGCTATTGTATTGCATGTATGACAATGTATTGACATTACAATTGTTCCTATGTATTGTCATTACAAAATTGATTGTATATAAACGGCATAATACAAACGTGTAACTATATTTGTGAGTATATTATTTTTTTATGTTAACACATAATAAACCTATATAAATACTCAAATAAATAATAGTAATACTAGGTATTTGGTAACAGCTTATTCAGTCTGCATTTATTTTATATATTGTATTATATTATTAATAATAATAAATAAAATAAAATTTTTTCCATTTTCTTTCTTTAATGAACATTCCTAGTGGGCCGATTTAATTAATAAACGACCCCTTAACGTACGAACGTATGAGTACAACGTGAAGAGTTCATTCCTTCGGAGAGTGCTAAAGGTTTTATCTACCCAAAATTACTTTCTAAACAAACATTGTTTAGTAAAAATGAATTGGAAGCGTGGGAAGGGAGTGAATATATTGGATCCTAAACTTGTTGGAAAATATATATAAGTGTCACCCTGGTGGAGTGGTGACCCCGTTGGATGATGAGAAGGAGGGAAGGGGTTGGTTTATGTTGGATGCTCGATAGAACCACTCCAATGTTGGAGTACACCAATGCCTTCGACGTCCTTTAGCTTGGAGAGGCCCTACTCTCCGACGCCTTGAAGATATACATGGAGTTTGATACTCACTTCCCTTTCAAGATATTTTCAAAAGGAAACCTTTCCCCTCCCCCTCATGCTTTAAAGGCCCGTTGGGAACTACTTCTACCCACTCCGCGTTTGTATACAGCCCACTTCTCTATATCATACACTTTTGGTCCATTATTCCCTGAAAGTTATCTACTGGTGTGACGATATTTATTGCTATAATTATTCATTATTATTTCCTCCATTCTTGTAAAGTTTGTTTCTCAAGCCAAGATTATGCAAAACGGTTCTGTAATACTTGGGTATTCACCACAGTATTGGAAAGAATAATAGCGATACATTCAATATTTTGCATTTCCCACACCTTATATCCAGCAGATTTCGAATGTAACACCATTAAAGGGGTCGCCCGTGGTCTAGTGGCTAGTACCTTAGATTCATAAACGGGAGATGATGGGTTCGATCCCCACCGGCGGCAGAAATTTTCTCATCTCACGGCTAGTTGGGAAAATTCCTTGCTGCACCCTGGTTGTCGGTGCTAATGGCTCAGATTGGTCGAAGCGCCGTAAAAAAAAAAAAAAAAAAGAAAAGAAAGAAAGAGAGAGAAAGAAGAGAGAGAGAGAGAGAGAGAGAGAGAGAGAGAGAGAGAGAGAGAGAGAGAGAGAGAGAGAGAGAGAGAGAGAGAGAGATTTATGTCACTCTATGGACCATTTTCGTTCATGAAATTCATTCAAGAATTTAACCTGAATTCATGAATGTGCTAAAAACAAGAATAGTACGTCGTAAAGAACCGTTGTCTGAAGGAAGATATGAAGATTAACAACCAAACTACAACCACGTTTAAAAAAAAAAAGTCCGACTCGCAGCAGGAACTGCAGCATCTTAGCGCGGTTCCGTTCATGTCCCTAGTGCCATTTGATAAGCTTAGAAAAGAAATAAACTTATTTTTTTTTTTATATATCTCGTGAAAATTGTCAAAATCCTCTCGAACATCTCGAATAAAAGTGATATTAAGGCGTCAGGGACACCGACAGTAGCTAACTTTTACACAGAAGCGGAAATTACAGAATCTGGCTCTCATTCTAAAGCAAAGCTCTATAAATCAATACAAAATATGCCTAATAAAGCCTTTCTAGTGGATACAGAAGCATGGGCGAATATGAGGGGGGGGGGCTGAGGGGGCTGCAGCCCCGTCCCGAAATTTTGAATTAATGATGAAAACTTCTCGTAAAACCCTTAAAAATAAATTAAATAAGATCACTTAGTTCATAAAACATATTTTATTTTACGTGTAATAGCGTTTTAGTTGCCTAAAACTATTCCAAGCTCTAAATATTTAGTATTCCATACCCTGGAAATGGTCTCAGCCCCCCCCCCGAAATTGTTTTTATATACGTCCATGTACAGAACCTTTTTTGTAGAGCATTTAGTAAGCTTTCGAATGGTAATCTTCCGCTTCACAAGATTGTCAACGGTTTTCGAGATACTAACGAAAGTATACAAAGTTACCAAAACTTTTTTTGTCTGTTAATAAAATATTTTATTCTAACTCTTCCTTTACCCTAAACGTAACAAAAATTTCAACATATTAGTGTTGATGAAATTCGAACACGCAGAAAATGTTTCAACTGTATCCCATAATTCTAAGTACCAAATTCAAAGACAAACAACCCTCCCTAGGAAGGACGCTAGGCAGTTGAAAAGCTAAATCTTGGAAATCCATATCTCTAACATTAAATTGATTTCTTATTTTTCTTAACCTGTTTTATTTTCAAATACATTATCCAACTCTAAGCAATTAAAAAATAACAAGGAATAAAAATATAAAATTTTAGGCACTTTCAACACTTGTTCACACTGAGTAAAACAATATAAACAGATCTAAGGTGTTACAGGGTAGCTGGTGAAAGAATGAATGAGGTCTCGTATTGCAATTCTCTGTATGAAGGGTCTACTTCCAGGTAGTCGTCATATACTTTTACTGCCCTTTACCGTTACTCAGAAAGCTCTTTGTGTTTACAAACAAAGGACTCGGTATAGACCACCCGTATTAACCCAAAAGTGATTATGTCAAGCTTGATAAACTTCCTGAATTAAATTAAGGAATTTAAGAGTGCTTAAAATAGGTTCTTGATCTAGTCAAAAAATTCAAGGAGAATTACACCACGAATAGAAAATTTCGGCCAAACAGAAGGAAAATAACAATAACAAGGATAGTTAAACTTCGTTTTCAAAGATTGTTAGTTGTAACACAAAAACGGTCACTCATGATTCTAATAAATTAACTGTGAAGGGTGATTACACAAATATTCCTGTTGAGGCTTTAAAGCTTCAACTCAAAAAACATATTAACCCACAGGTAATATCTAGATATTCGTACGGCATCTTCGAATTCTAACAAACAAAATATTGCTTCTAATTATACGTATCCTGTTTACTGACAAATACATTTGACTACTATAAGAAATTACAAAAATGACGAGCAGTGAAAAAACTGCGGGAAACACACAAATAGATCCGTTTAAATAAACGAAACTAACTAACTAAGTTTTAAGCACTTATTTCTCCTAATGTGACGACCCCATCAAACATTTCTTCAAAACATTTTTCCACGATTTCCTAACCCTTTTTGAGATATTAATGAAAATATACGAAGGGGGCCTAATAGATATTCATACGGGATCTGAGAATCCCAAGATTCCGCAAAAATAAAATATTCTAATTTTACGTATCCTGTTTTTTTTTTTTTTTTTTTTTTTTAGGGCGCATCTACTTCTGGGTCATTAGCGCCCGTATCCTGTGTTATTGGCAAATACATTTGACTACTATAAGCAATAGCAAACAATAGGGAATATGCCAAAGAACTCGGATTAGGAGCCTCGACAGTTTCAAGACATTTGAAGGAAATCGGCAAATCCAAAACTGACATTTCATACGGTACAGCCTGATATATTTCTAACAATGAATTGTTTTTCTTATTTTAATTAATCTGTTTTATTGTCAAATACATTATCCAACCATAAGAAATGAAAAAATAGGAATAAAAACAGACCAAAAGAACCGTATGAAATAAACGAAATCAATTACTTCAAAGTTTAAGCACTTATTTCATCCGATTGACATCGCTTATTCAAAACTTTCCTCAAAACCTTTTTTGTAGACCATTTAGTAAGCTTTCGAATGGTAACCTTTCGCTTCCCAAGATTTTCAATCGTTTTCAAGATATTAATGGAAGTATACGAAGTTCCCAAAATTTGCATTATTTCTAGCAACAGAAAATTGGTCTCATTTTTCCTATCCTGTTTTACATACAAATACATTTTCCCAACATAAGAAATTACAAAAATAAAAAGCAATAAAAAACCTAGGGAAAGAGACAAAAATTACAAAAAGAACGACAAAAACCCGTTCATAAGAAAAAAACAAACGTATTTGAAGATTTAAGCACTTATTTCTCCGATTGACATAACCTAATCAAAAATAGTTTTAGAATCTTTTTTGTAGAAACTTTAGTAAGCTTTCAAATAGTTTCTATCTACTTACCACGATTTCCCAACCGTGTTCGAGATATTAATGAAAGTATACAAAGTTCCCAAAACTTTTCATGTCTGTTAATAAAATCTTTTATTCTAACCCTTCCTTAACTCCAAACGTAACAAAACTTTCAACATATTAGTTTTAATGAAAGAAGAACATGCAGATAATGTTTCAACTGAATCCCGTGATTCTAAGTACCCAAACCAAAAACGGTATTCAAAAACTATTTTTCCAATTTTCTCGAAAACGGTTAAAGCTATCGCCTTGAAAATGGTTTCATTCGTTTTCCTAGCCCAAGAGGCATACAAAAAGAGTCCTTACAAGCTTATGAACTCAAAAACGTAAGCGTTACGATTTTTTTTGCGCGAATTTCGCCCCAAACGCCATCTTCCAGTGGGCGGATTTTGCTGGTTAACGAACTTGACCTTTCAAATTGGACGACAGATTTTTGTACCAAATTTCATCAAAATCGGACCATTCGTCTTCTATTTAGAGAGCGAACAGACAAATATATATATATATATATATATATATATATATATATATATATAAATAAATATATACATATATATATATATACAAATTTGAACCACCATCATTTTCGGTCTCTAGGGGTTCTGAAACGCAAAATTTTCTAGTCGGCACTTCCGGATTGTTTCATTGTATCAACCTTATAAGCGGGGTTCCTCCCTATGGGGGAGGGAGGAACCGCGCTAAAACAACCTATCTCTAGATTATTTTGAATTAATAGACGCTCGATCGAAATGAATATATCTTTATGATTTTCTTACCGATCCTGGAAAGTAGTCAGTAAAAAAGTACCTTTTTTGGAGAATACTTTATCGGTAGGAGAAACTTGTTTGAGTTGTTGCTCGAAGTGGAGGTAGATAGAATCAACAGCTCTGATTGGTAGGGATATGATTAGATCAACCAATCCCTTGGCCCCGTCCACATCTCCCACCAAAACGCTTTCATCAATATTTAATTTTTAATCTTATCTTTCGTTTCGTATTTTCTCTTTATTTCACAAATAAATAAATTGAAAGAATTTAAAGTAAAATTTTAATATTTTTTTATGAATTTATCAATCTTCCCAAGCCAGGCCGGCCGGCCTTAACCATGGCAGATATCGACCGCCTTGGGCCATTCATTTTAAGAGCCCCTACAGAAAATAACAATTTATTAATAATAATTTGTATATAGTTATTATTTACTAGCTGTTCCCCGGCGTGCCATGCTACAACTACTTTCTACCTATGACACTCCTCTTATCAAGATCTACCAGTGTACCAAGTTACATCAAAATCGGTCTAACGGTGTGAATTTGTATATATCTGTCAAGTAATTCGTGAAGCAGCCGACAGAGGCCAGCACCACAGCCTGCGAGTAGATCGCCCTTATCAAAAAAAAGGCCAGCACTTAATTAACTTAATTAGGCTGAAATAAAATTAAAATAAACTGCATTACATGATTATATAATGATGCAAAGTCATCAATGAGTTTCAGTTATTCTAATTATCAACAACATCAAAAAATAAATTTTTAGACATTATTAATCAATTTATAATCAAGTAGTAGGTACTTACGGAAAAAAAGTGAATGCCCGAACCCTTCTTCGCTCTGTTAGTGGATCCATAAGTTGTGTCATAGAAATGAGTTATGGCTACGTTTGAGATTAAATAGACACATTAGATTCAAAAGACATTTTACTGAAAGCACAACAATAGTGTTGATAACAAAATATAGAAGGTTTTAATAGCCGTCGATTTAAAATGGGCGTCAAAATCTGAAAGGATCAGTGCAGCCAATTTTTCTACAACAAAACTTGTGACCTTTTGACCAAATTTTGAAATTTGAACTAGCCTACGAGACTCCTCGTATCAAGAACTATCTGTGTGCAGAGTTTGGTCAAAATTGGTCAAACGGGCTGGATTTGTATAAGGAACATACAGATAAACAGACAGACAGATGACCTTTATATATATATATATATATATATATATATATATATATATATATATATATATATATATATATAGATAGATAGATAGATTTAGATTTCCGAACTAGGCAATACGAATTCCAAAAATTATTAATATCAGCATTATGTTGGAAATAACGTTATGTATAACATGATGTTATGCCAATGGGCACAGCCATGTTGAATTCACCGATTCCCGTTGCCCACCGAAGTTGAGCAACGTCAAGTGTGGTGGGTATTTGGACGGGCGACCGCATCGGGTTTATTTAAAGAAGGGAGCATCCTATAGACTGAGATGCACAAATAATCCAGAAGTTGTTACGCCTCAAAAATGAATATGATAATATGGCAGAGAATCCAATAATTTTTTTTATGGATTAAGTTTCGTGGTGGTACAATAGAAATTGTTTTAATGTTTTACGATTGTGCAATATCCTGTTAACGCAAGCTTACACAAACACATATTCATATGCGTATTTAGAATTAATGAAGAATTCTTTCAAAAAGTGGTGATATTTTTCAGAACTAAAGAAATAATAAGTCTAATAAACTCCTCAGCCCGAAGGAAATAAGGAACCCTAATAAATTACTAGACGTGAAATGGAATGAAAAAATAAAAGGGAAATTGGTTTTCACTTGAATATCTAGCGGAGCGCATATTTCGTAATGAATAATTCATAAATCCAGAAATTTATTGTAATAAAGTGCTGAAATATAACGGGTAATATTTTATATAGAGGTATAAATCGATAGGATAGTAAAAGCCTCTTTTCGAAATACATTTTTATGATTTCTGATTTTATGAGTTAAAAGCAGAAATAAATTTTATAGGAAAACCTTTAATCGGAAAACACCATACGACGTAGGATGTTAATATAAATATAAACTAATACCAGAAATAAAAGCATAAAAAAAACCAAATAGTATCATAAGAATTTCTCTAATATAAAAATTGCTTGAAAATGCTGGAGAATACTTAATCTTACCGATAAAATAATTATTAAAATTTTGCTATTTTTAAACAGATTACTCAAAATAAAAAAATATTGCTTCTCTTTGGAAGAGCAAAAAAGGTTCCTCGTATGCATGCACATTTCTTTATTCCCTAGGCGTTGCGTGGAACGTCCAATTGTACTGCATCGATTTTTTTTTCTCATAATTTTCGTTCAGTATATAGCGAATTCTGCTGCAAGGAAACAAAATTTACTTAATTTGGTTCCCAAGTACAATTGGTAAAGCAAAGATTTTGGTTTTGTGTTTTACATTGTTGTCGACACCGCTGCATGGCTTGTATTTATTTATTATTATTTTTTTTTTACAAGAAAACCAAAGCTTAAGCCCGCCAGCGGCAACTTTGAACCCATTTTGTTGGTTAAAGAACGAGAATGTTGTTGACCGAATATTGGACAGGCAGAATACTATCATGTTAACATATTCGCATCTATAAACTCATACACACACACTCATCTATATATATTTGTATGTATGTATATATATATATATATATATATATATATATATATATATATAGGACCTCGGATTCGAATTCAGCGAACCTCAAAACCATGGAAGCTCTAGTTATTTCTTCTTTAACGACTTCATACGAAATGTGATTTTCAAATGTTCAAATGCTCTGAAACCTGAAGTGCTGAGGTGAAACGGACTCCGGATTCAGATTCAGCTTGTCGAAATACATAATAATATATGTATGGCGTCTTTGGAAAATACCACTTTTTTTCCCTTTGTAATTGAGTCAGTTGTGCGTAACAAATATAAAAGAGAACACTAACTCTTCATGCCAATTTTGTACAATACCTACTTATATTGGTTATTGTAAGGTAATTTTTTAGGTTTACCGCATAAACTAACAAAGCTGCTAAGGAATGTGCTAAGTTATGCAGCATCTACACGATGGACTTTTTGTATTAAAATTTTCTCTAAGATATATAACTTTTTAATGAATGAAATGCCCTCATTAGTGAGATGCAGCCACTTTTTCATTCAACTCATTTTCATGAAACATCATTTATACTCAATGAAAGGTTGTTTACTGCTTCTTAAATGTTAATTATTTACGAATATCACGGTGATAAAAAAATAAGTAATGAAATTCATAGAACCAATTAAGGGTAAAGTTTAATAAACAGAAATAAATATTAACACATTTTTCAGTTTATCAAGACCATTCTAAATTTATCTATCACATCCTGAGATTAAAGAGCCGACAATTAAATTCAGGCAAATAATAAACAAATTATCCTTCTGCTAAAAACTTCATAACTCTACTTGATGTTAATGAGTTTTAGTTTAGATGATATCTGGACAACAACCAAATCCCGCCCTCTGTAAGATTTGATCAAGCCTGCGAGACATTTGAAAAACGCAATAAAAATAAATAAATAAATAAAAAAAAAAAGATATTACACTGCTAACTCACACACACTCCAAATAAGGAAGATCGAGTGAGGCGGGTTTGTCGGAATCAAGTGAGCGAGGAAGCCGAGTGTCTCATTGATTTCTTGCCGCTATTTATCATTCATAGTTTTGTTATTTTAATAAATAATTTTGTTATTTTAATAAATAATTTTGTTATTTTAATAAATTTTGTTACAATAACATTGCCGCCAACGGCCATAGCCACGTTGAATGCGCCGGTTCCCTTAGATCACCGAAGTTAAGCAACGTCGGGCGTGGTCAGTACCTGAATGGGTGACCGACCACGTGCTGTTGGCATTATAAAAGGGTGGTAACCTATAGATAGCCCGGCGCTAATAGCCAAATAGTTGATGCGCCGTTAAAAAAAAAAAAAATAAAAAAAAAATTGCCGTAATATCTCAAGTCTGATATATATCGCTAAAAATTATGGGCACTACTTTAAAATCCGATGTTATTTTATTTTGAACCATCTACGCGGCCCGCGAATGTATTTGTGCACTAAATTTTGGTCCAGAACATCTCAACGGTCACCCATACCTGGTTTAAAATATCGATTGAGTCCAAACCGAAGATTCGATTATCCAATTTCTTTCTTTATTTAAATTTTATCGTTCACTTAGATATAAAAGATTTTCGGGAATATTGTCCACTTTTTCTATCCAGGATAAGGCTAATTCCTTTTGATTTATCAAAAGAAAAGCCATCGCCCTTAGTTGAAATCGAATCAAGGAACTTAGACACGGAGTATACACGCCTTAGTACTCACGGCCATCGGACTAGTTAAGGCGTAACGTTTTTTATTACATTTTTTTTTTTTTATGGGCTAAAACTCTTTCTTAACTAATAAAAAATTATATCCAAGAATGTTTATGTGAAGAAAAAAAAATTAAATGGGGAAAAAATAGGATTTTCCGAGTGAACGCGGTGCTGATTTGAAGATAATTTTTTGAGCGAGCTTCGATTGCTCCCTTGTTATTTATTAACTTTATTTTTTTGGTTCTCCTTTAATACATTTCAAAAATAAAAACTTATTTTTTTATTTTTTTTTTTCTTATTTTTTTTTTTTTATAATCTTTATTACAAGAAATTATGAAAAAAAAATTAAATAGGAATGACATGAATATTTCAGATTATGTAACTTTAAAGTCATTTTTTCAAAACTATGTTTTTCAAATCGGGCGATAATCGGGCGTCTTCAATTTTTGTCCGATCAACTACAGATTTTAACTGCTGCTTTCTTATGATATTTGTTAGAAAAGTACTTAGAATTGAATTATAACAATTTTATGACCGATTTTCGACGGATTGTTTAATAGAAAATGAATAATTCCTACATAATTTACTAGATTTAACCTTCCTCTTTCCAAATAATGTTAGTTTTTCGTTCTAGATTAAAAATTGCCGCTTATAGACTATCGCCCGTGAAAAAAGTGGGTTTCCGTTTGTCAGACAGAGCGCCGCCATTATTTTTTTCGAAGAATTGAAACGTATTTTTTTGGATACTTTAACATTTCTTATATAACGCTTGATATAAAGAATTGAAAAATATTGATGTATTTGTTATGTATAATTTGAAGAAAATGACTTTGATTTTTGTACCACTTAACTCACTATGAATTAGAAACTAAACATTCTTTTTAGTTTCCACTATTAAATCGGGCATACTTTTTGGCGAAAAATTATGCATAGCCTCATTTCCTTTTTCTCCAGCCCTCGAAAACTTTACCCAATCATTCTTTCAACATATCATCAGATTTCTTTGTGTTTTTCTTCTTGAGCGTTGACCACTATAAAGAGGGGAAGAAGTTGGCCACACCCCGTCTCTCCCTCAGTAAGTTTTTCCCCTCTCTCCGTCTCCTCGCAATCCATCAACAGTGATAAATGTACCGGCATCAAATGGAATCGCCATTTTTTTCTACCCCCGCTAATCTCTTTTAAATATACTCCCCCATCAGGAGCAGGCAGAGTTTTTTTTTAGCTCGAACAGGTTGTTACATTTTTAATCTTGGCAGTTAATCGATCTCTCTTCATTTTTCTTCTCGTGTAGCTAGTTTTTGCAATCATAAACTAGACTGAGTGAAACAGTAGACTTATAAAGATTCATCAGGATAAAACTTGAAGGGCCAAAGGAAGGACTAAAGCTAAGAAGATCCATATATAATTTTTTTTTTATTATTTTCTTTATTAGTAATAACAAGAATATGTTCGGCACTAATGGTCTAGATGTCGAAGCGCCGTAAACAAAAAAAAAAATTAAAAAAAAAATAATATGTTAAGCATATTTCCAGTAATATTGCTGGTTTCGTTAGAATAACATTGTGATGCATGATTTGAGGAGATGTACAATTACATAACCCCCTAGACTAATATATTTTGTGCACTGTAGATGGCATATCAAAACAATTTTTTTTTTTTTTTTTAAACCGCATAGTTTCTAGTTTTAATTTTATCTAAATATTGTTATTCTTTTAATACATTGACATGTGTGTATGTATATGTTTAATTTCTTTAATTTGTGAGTCCTGACTCCCTAAGGAAAGCACGCCCTTCACCAGGAACATGGGATGAGTGGTTGTGCGTTACAATAACATAGTAGGGCTCTGACGCCCTTGAGGTTTTTCGCCCCATATTATCTAAATAAACAAACAAACAAATTGTCTCCCGGCCACCGCCGCACATTGGGGCCAAACGATATTTCGTGTTTCAAAAAACGCTACAGCCTATAGTAGTAGTAAAATAAATTGTATTGTATACATGTACAAATAATAAGTCCTAGAGAAATTTACAATAAATTTACATAAGCTTGGATATAATCCATCAGCTAATAAGCGACACCACATAATATTATATACATGAAAATAAAATAAAAACAATATGAGTGATTTTAAATAATATAAAAACAAATAAATGAGTTAAACAAAGGCTACAGCCTATAAATCATAACCGATTTCAATGTACTTTTGTTTAAATGAAAGCTAATAAAATCAAATACATCTAGCCCGATTTTTGTTTTTTGTTTCCCTTGTTTATTAAATGATGTGTAAATAACCCGTAAGCTTCACAATTGAAGATAAAATAATATTTAACTTAATACCAGCACTGATATCGTTGACGAGTCAGTTTCAAGCCCCCGACGAGAGAGCATCGGTCCGAAGGATTAGCTGAGCTTCCCTCGACAGGCAGGAGACAGGCATTAGACTTTCTATACTCAAATTCTTATTCTTTTACACTAACAATGTAAAAGAATGTAAGGTACCGTTTATTTTTCTTTATTGTTTTTTTGTTGTTTTTCGTTCTTCTTGGGTGTTTCTCCTACAAGTAATCATAAATTTATTTATTTTATTTTTTTCCTCGATAATAAATTACGTTCTCTCTGATTTTTTTTTTTTTTTTTTTTTTTTTTTTTTTTTTGTTTGTTCTTTTTTCCACTCAGTATTGGTGAAATATTAAAAGTCTATATATTCATTCGCATTCTTACCTCCAGTTAAGATGCGAAAACCACCCGACAAACGGCCTAGGGTAGATACCCCGCCGTCGCTATCCCCCCCCTCGACGGCGGATTTAGAAAATGCCCCAACTATGGAAAACATTCCAAAATTCCTAATTATTAAACGGAAGGGAGAGGGAAATTTTAATAAAATTAGCCCTTTCTTTATTAATAAAGCAGTGATTGGGTTCGTCGGTACAGTTAAGACTATTAAAAAACTGAAGGAAGGTACCCTACTTGTAGAGGTTACTAATGAAGCACAATCCAAAAAACTAATTAGTTGTAGTAAATTATGTAATGACATGGAAGTTGAAGTTACCCCACATTCTAAATTAAATAGTAGCCAGGGAGTGATTCGCTGCTACGATTTGGACGTGGTAGATATAGAAGAAGCAAAAATGGAATTAAAATCCCAAAATGTGACGGATATTCACCGTTTCTCTATTAAAAGGAACAATGAAGTAATAAACACCCATAGTTACCTCCTCACCTTTGGAATTCCCGACCTACCGCGAAACATTAAAGTTGGTTACCTTAACATACCTGTAAAACCTTATTACCCGAACCCAACTAGGTGTACTAGGTGCTTACAATTCGGGCATGTAAAGTTTTTCTGTACAAAACCATTCATGTGCAGCACTTGTAGCAACCCAAAACACGAGGGAGCCTGCAGTGGCCCGGTGATGTGTGCGGTTTGCAAAGGACCACACAATAGTTTTGACAAAAACTGCCCAAATTTCACAATTGAAAAAGAAATAAAAAAAATACAAATAAATGAGAAAATAACTTACGGATTAGCTAAAAAGAAATTTTTTAATAACGTACCCCAAAATCTATTACTAAAAACGCCAAAATATTCTGAAATTCTATTAAGAACAAATACCAAAAAGACAGCAACAACAGAAATAGGAATACAAACAGATTTATTTGAACAAAAAATTAATGAAAATTCTCATACAACTTCCTTAGTTGGAAGCGATAGGAAGACTGGAGCTGCGAGCTCCCCACCCCTCTCCCCTCCCCTCTCCTCCCTACCCCTCACTCCCTCTCTCTCATCTCCTCATACCCTCTCTCTCCCTCCTGTACTCTCTCCTTCCCCACCTCTCCCTCCTCCTCCTACCACCACTATCCCTTCCCTCCTAGCTATCTCTACTTCCCCACCTCTCCCTAGTGGTTCGGCTACCTTTACGCCTCCCAGCAAGGCAGGCGATAAGAAGCCAGAGTCCAAGAATACAATAGCCTCTATCAGTACTAAACTCCCTAATAAGAAAACTCCACCCGTACTCACAAATAAACAATCCCGACCTAGCTCGGCCAACACACCCAAACCACAAAGAAAGAAAGAAAATGATAAAATGGATGTTGATTCCCCGAAATAAAATTTATATTATGTACAAACAATACAAAACAATGTATATGAAACCTAACTATTTATCAAAAAATATACCCTCAACACAAAAAAAAAAATATATTCGCATAAACCAAAACAATATTGAAACATATCATTCCACGCATTACACTCTGATAATACCTGGAAAATATATCCACATGCTACTGTCTATAAATATTTATATAAGTTTAAGAAAATTTATCTATATGTGCTCATTCATGTTTATTACTATTATATTACTATTGCTATCCATTTCTATTTCATTTCTATTATATTTTATGCTATTTATTATATCTCATGTCGTTATGTGTATGTATGTGTGTGTATGTGTATGCATATGTGTATATATATATATATATATATATATATATATATATATATATTAATGGAACAAACCACACCCTAAATGTATAGTAATCACGGAAATAACTTTAAATTAATTCAGTGGAATTGTAACGGGATAAGAACACACCTAACCGACCTGCAATTAATAGTACAGGACTACTCGCCAGATTTCATCTGTCTACAAGAAACCAACCTAAAGGAATCTGACAACTTCACACTTAAGGGCTATAACATTCACCGCTATGACTACCTCCTCGGGGGGAAAGCATGCAACGGGGTACTTATCGCCATATCAAACAAAATACCATTCAAAATAGTCAACATTCAAACCAACCTTCAAGCAATAGCAATCCAAACCCAAACAGACATTCCCATTACAATAGCAAATATTTACCTCCCACCCAGCAACACTTTGAATAACCAGGACATAGACCAACTAATCAAGCAACTCCAGAAACCACTGATTTTCTTGGGGGATATGAATGCCCATTCAAAATATTGGGGATCGAAGACCGACAACAATAGAGGGAACATTATCGAAAAGGCTATCTATGACAACAACCTACATATCCTCAACACTGGAGAACCCACCTTCCTCAGTAATACATATCAAACCCTATCAGCAATAGATGTTTCAACCTGCTGCAGCCACATAATAAAGCATGCCACATGGAATGTACTCCCAGACCAATATTCCAGCGATCATTTTCCCATACTTATAACAAGCTATGCCGACTTGCCAAATCCAACCAAGAAAGTAAGATGGAAAATGAATAATGCAGACTGGGACACGTTTCAACAACTTGCAGTAATACGTGGACCTCTCCCTAATGACACAAAAGAAGCAAGCGAAATAATCACCCAAACCATCATTGACGCAGCATCCCAAGCCATCCCAAAAACAAATTCTGATCCTAGACGCCGATCCTTACCATGGTTCAACCAAGAATGCAAGGATGCTATTAAAAGCAGACGAAGGGCATATAGGAAATTCATCCGAAATATGTCCGTAGAAAACCTTATCAACTACAAAAAGGAGAAAGCAAAATGCAAGAGGATCATAAATACGACCAAGGCCAATTCCTGGAAAAATTATGTATCCACCATAAACTCATCTACCCCTTCAGCAACAATATGGAACAAAGTCCGCGCAATAACCGGGAAAAACCAGAGACCTCCAATCTACATAAATGTAAACGGAAAGCTTAACACAAACGAACTGGATATAGTAGAAGAATTTGCTACCGTCTTTAGCAACCAGAACCACAGATACGAACCAAAATTTTCAGAATACAAAACTGAACAAGAATCCGAACTGATCCACTTCCATGACGCTGAAAATACTATGCCCTACAACGCCCCCCTTACTATGTCCGAATTCAGATCCGCAATAGCCAGACTTACAGGAAAATCCCCCGGCCCAGACGAAGTGACATACGAAATGATCCAAAAACTACCAGAATCATCCAAACTCAAAATCCTCCAACTGTTTAACTTAATTTGGCAGACCGGCAACATACCGAAAAAATGGAAACACGCAATCGTTATCCCAATCCCCAAGCTTGGAAAATGCTCAAGCGAAGCCACAAACTACAGACCAGTGTCACTCACCAACTGCTTGTGTAAAATTCTTGAAAGAATTGTAAATAGAAGACTTGGCTGGGTTCTGGAAAACTACAAGCTCCTGAATGGCCTACAATGCGGTTTCACGAAAGGAAGATCCACAATCGATAATCTGGTGAAACTTGACACATATCTACAGGAAACATTTATAAATAAACAACATGCTATAGGGATATTCTTCGACATCCATAAAGCTTTTGATACGGCATGGAGATATGGGATATTGAAGAAAATACACTCCTGGGGATTGCGAGGAAACCTACCTACCTTCATCCAAAGTTTTCTGGAGGACAGGACTTTCCAAGTACAGGTTGGCAACACGCTCTCCAGTTTTCAAGTCCAAGATACAGGAGTCCCCCAGGGTAGCGTCCTGAGCACCACGTTATTTACCATTGCAATAGACGAAATTGCAAACTGCATAACATCTAGAGTTCAAGGGTTATTATTCGTCGACGACTTTGCTATAATTTGTAGATCAGAAAGCCTACCATTTATTCAAAAACATCTACAGGTAGCCGTAACAAAGCTACAGAGATGGTCGGAAAGGACAGGCTTCAAATTCTCTCCTGATAAA